>LS990915.1:30100217-30102717 GCA_900464855.2 Musa schizocarpa
AACTTCACCTTGACATTGCCATTTAGAACACGTAACAGTGTAGCCAATGAGTAGAACGTGACATGGCCATAAAGAGGAGGCTTTCCATCAACTGGTTCTTGAACAGATACCATCTCAACATCCCCATAATGCCTACACAAACAAAGGGACACAAGATCAGTGATTCTTCCCTTTGAGAAATTAGAGCACAACCATGTGGTAACACATTTTAGCTTCTTCTTTACCAATTCTAGGTTTGATTAGTTTCTATTCTTCTTGAGATGATTTGCTAAATTATTGTAATATGTAGGAAAAGGAATAACGAACTTCAATATTATATCTCCTATCCATGTCTGAAGTGATGAATTCTTTTTTTAAAAAATTATTATTTAGTTTATCCTTGACTTATACTAAATTGATAAAAATCTTTAGATAAAATTAATTAGTCCTTAGATGTTTATTTAATTTGTAAAAGACCAATGTCATAATTCACAAAATGCACTTAAGCTTTATGAATTCCATGATAAAAAGGTTACATCAGACAAGTATGAAGTGAATAAAATATGGAATTGTATATAAATAATACAGAAAGATATGTTTGTACCATAAATTAAGGTTCAAATAAATAATTGCTTAATTATAATTCATATTTGTAGCAGAAACATTATTAGATACATTTAATAAATTAAAAATCAATTGAATAATCTTCATAGTAAAATTTCACAATTGGAAAATACATGTTGACAAAGGTATAATTTTGTCTCTGCTAACCTAGTTATTTATGCTTCGAATTTCATCTTACAGATTGTTTTGTGTGCAAAGAACTACATTTGAAAATATTTCAAAAATTTTTATTATGCACCGCAATATCGTAACTTATGACGACAAATTGATGCCATCAATGAAACTACTATCTATATAAAAAATATATTTGTAGTTCATAAAATGCAGTCTACTATATAACAACATAACAATAGATTGCTGGATAATGCAAATGATGTCATTTTCATATCAATAAAACTGGCTGATTAATTATGATGAATTTCTTTTTAAGTTCTGCAATTTTTTTTCTCAATTTGCTTTGTTATTTCAATCATGTTGAAATTAAACTTAATTTAGTGAAAGATGATCTTACTTAACCATCTTAGATGAAAAAAATATTTTGATATCTTGAAAAGGGACATTGATCTTTTAGAAAAATAAAAAATCTTTTATATATTTTGGAATAGGACAAAATCCTCTTGGAAGATGTTATAATATTTTAAAAGTTGATATGTCAAGGAAGTTGTTAAGATATCTTGTGAAAGAAAAGATATTATCTAGAAATTTGAGGAAATCCTTAATTTTTATATTTTATGAATGTAGTCTAGTACTCTCATCTCATATAAATAGTTGAGAGGATGTCATTATAAATTGAAGCTTGAACATTTGAAACCAAACATAATTATACTTTTATTTTTTTTTTCAAAGTATACCTCATTTCTAATGAAGTGATATCAAGCCAAATTATTCAAGATGATTATTAACATATCTTATCCCTTATCTCATTAACAAGTATGAAAATTGGAGCATCAAACTAAAGACCTTGCTTGGATCACAAGGTATACGGAAGAGAAGGGGTACAATGAACCCTAAGATGAAGCTACACTTATGACGACCCAAAAGGATTCCTTGAGACATGAGAAAGAGAGATAACAAAACTCTCTTCTTGATTTATCAAGGACTTGATGAAAAAGAATTTGAGAAGGTCGATATCACCGCTAACTCTAACTTTAATCAAGCATGAGAGATCCTTCAAAATTCTTATAAAAGAATAGAGAATGTGTGACTACAACCTCTAAGAGGTAAGTTTGAAGTATTAAAGATGGAGGCAGAGTCCATTTCGAACTACTTCATAAGAGTTTTGATCATTGTCAGTCAATGAAGAAGAAAAGATGAGACATTACGAGACAACCAAGTGGTGAAAAAAATTATAAGATTCTTGAAAGTAAAATTTGACTATATTGTGATGGTCATTAAAGGATAAAAAGATCTTGAAACTATGACCATTAATGAGCTTACGAGCTCATTATATGAATAAAGAACACAAAAAAAAAAAGTGAAAACAAATAGAGGAAACTCTTGAAAGCAAACTTTTTATTTTAAAGACAAGAATGAAGAAGCTAAAAACAAAAGAACCTAAAGAGATCATGACATAAAGGTCAAGGACAACCATAACACAACAATGATGAAGAATGCCTCAAGAAAGAAGACATTCACACCTTTGGTATTTCATAGTGGAGCATATGTTCATGAAACTAGATGAAAAGGTCAATGGACAAGTTTCTTTGGAAGATTTCTCAAAGGTGGAAGTAAAGGAGAAAAATAAAATCCTTATTCAAGTTAAAAATAAAAATGATCATTTTATTTCTAGTATCTATTATGTGCCCAACATGAAGATAAATATTTTAAGTTTAGTTTAACTTTCAAAAAATAATATAAAGTGCACATGGAGAATAAAAGTCTCACATTAAAAAATCAA
>LS990915.1:30107717-30495217 GCA_900464855.2 Musa schizocarpa
CGTGCGGATAATAACTTTGAAAGCTTACGGAAACGTATTTGAAGTAAAGTAAGGAAGACAGTTTGCAGTTAAGATAAATACCACAAAGGAAATGCAAACTAGATTTTAGAGTGGTTCGGTCAAACGTGATCTACATCCATTTTCGGCTTCCTCCTCCGACGAGGTCACCGACGTCTACTAGAGGCCTTCCTTCAATCGGCGAAGACTAACTACTCTTTTACAATTTCACTCCTTTTGACGGACTTAGGAGACAACCCTTACAGAATTTTCACTTCTCTCTTGAATGATCAAAACTTGGAAGAAAAGAGGGGGAACTTTTGGCCTTTATAACACTTTTGAGCTCTAAAATCACAGAGTAAGATCAAGCTTTCGGTTCCCTTTCATGCAGGAAAGGGTGAGGTTTATATAGGCCCCAACTAGTTTGAATTTGGAGCTAAAAAGTGTCATCTACTGATTTTTCGGGGTCCTGGCGGTACTACCGCCTAACACCACTCATAGACTGAGCTCAAGTGGTACCATCGTCTGACAAGGGCAGTACCACCACTTGACTTTGCTCGGAGACCGAGCTCAGGCGGTACCACCACCTGACTTCGCTCGGAGATCGAGCTCAAGCGGTACCACCGCTTGATAGGGGCGGTACCACCGCCTAGAATTCCTAGGAGATCAAGTCTCCTAGGGGGTGCCACCGCCGGTCAGAAATTCTAGGTCTGAATGGGCTGATCCATTCGGCCCAATTTGGGTCTATCAAGGGCCCAATTTCCTCCAGAATAAGTTAATGGGATCATCTCCCATTCATAACTTAATTCATATGCTAACTACGATATTTAAGACATTAATACTGCAACTTGCTCCGGTGTGTCAATTGCTTCTTTCGACGAGCTTCCGACGAACTTCCGACGAACATCCGACGAACCCTCGGTGATGCTCCAGTGGACTTTCGGCAAACTCTTGGACTTGCGATGATCCACTTAGCGAGTTCCAACGAGCTTCTTTGGCAAGCTCCTAGACTTCTCGGATTTGTTCTCGTAGAACCTCCGATGACCATCCGGACTTACGTCGAACTCTCGAACCCCCAACTTGATCATGGTCTTGACTCCGGCGTAACTCTTGTTGCATGTCTTACTACCACCGTAGTTAATCATGCACACTTGTCTCAATATATGGATTAGATAATAAATGACAATTGACTTCATCATCAAAATCTGAGATTCAATAGCATGAAATTTCGATCAAGGAGAGATAATTAAAGCAAGAAGAATCATGTTGGGCCAAAGAAAAATATGTCAGAAGATTGGACGTCGAGCCGAAGGATTGGTTGACATATTGACAGAAGGCCTCGGGCCAAGAAGAGCAGAAATTGCACCAAAGAAATTGGAGTTGCAGAGGTCAACTAGCCGATTGGGCAATAGGCCACAAGTAAGGACGATGCGCCTAAGAAACGGATAAGGCGTTGATGAACCAATGACATGACGGACAATATTTGATTAGCTTTATAATAATTGTCTAGCTCGAAGTAGGTTTTAAGTGTGTAGGATTAACTATGATAATGGTCAAGGCATAAAGCAAAATGAAGTCCCGGATTCAAGAACAAGATTTCTTTGGGAGTTCGAGAGTTTGTCGGAAGTCCGGACATTCATCGGAAGTTCTGTTAGAATTGACCAAGAAGTCCAGAAGCTTGCCAAAGAAGCTCATCGGAACTTGTCAAGAAGATCATCGTGAAGTCCAGGAGCTTGCCGGGAGTCCGTTGGAACATTGCCAAGAGATTGACGGAAGTTCGCTGGAAGAAACCTAGACTTACCAGACTTATTTAGCTTAGTGTATGCCTTAAAATTCATAGTTAGCACATAATTAGATTAGAATTAGGTCAACTCAATTATGAGTCAATTGGGCCTAAGTTTGGGCTGTGTTGGGCCAAGTGAAAGGCCCAAATAGTATCCCAATAGGTGGTACCATCGTAGCATAGTCTTTGAGACTGTGTCAGGCGATGGTACTGCCCAGACACAGTTTTCGAGAGACTATCAGGTGGTGGTACCGTCTAGTGTCAGTGCTACAAGCAATGGTACCACCCAGCACAAGCGATGGTACCACTAGTACCCCAAAAAATAGGGATAAGTCACTTTTAGGCTCTAAGTTTGAATCCACTTGAGGCCTACAAATACCCCTCTCATCCCTAGTTAACACACATAAGCACGAAGAATTTAAAAGTGGGAAAACACTATAGTAATCACTTCAGAGATCCCCTACTCTAATTCTAAGTTTAGAATTTTGTTTAGAGAGGAGTGAGTACTTGTAATAGATTATCTCCTAAACTTGTGAAAAGGAGAAGAGGGGTGTAAAAGGGTAGTTAGTCTTCGTCCATTGAAAAAAGACTGTTAGTGCATGTCGGTGGCCTCAACGGAAGAGAAATCAGGAGTGGATGTAGGTCATGACGACTGAACCACTATAAAATCAGTTTGTTGCCTTTTACTTTACTGTTTACCTTTGCTGCAAATCATTTTACTTGCTTACTACTCTACTTCCTCATTACATGCTTACATAAGTGTTTTTAAGTTAACATCTTTCTGATTAGTGTTAATTGAACGAAAGATTTTCGAAATCGACGTTTTTAACAGTTGATATCAGAGCTGATATCAGAGCCAAGCGTTGACTCACCCCCCCTCTCTCTTAGCTCTGATATCAACTATTAGGAATGAGTCAACACTAATTCACCCCCCCCTCTCTCTTAGTGCTGACTCATTCCTAACAGTTGATATCAGAGTCAAGTTATTTCTCGCTTGGTTTAACATCTAAGAGAAATGACTTTTTTCGGCTTTCAAAAGGGATTTTCTATCGTTCATCCTCCCATGTTTAATGGGATGGACTATACTTATTGGAAAACTCAAATGAGAGTTTTCTTACTTTCCTTGGATTTAAATTTATGGAATATTATTGAAAACGACTTTTAAAAGTCTTTTACTCTAATAAATGAATGAAATAATTTGAAGAAGAAAATTTTTTCTTTAAATGATAGAGTTATGAATGCTCTATTTTGCGCCTTAGACAAAAATGAATTCAATCGGGTTTCTACTTGCAAAATGGCTTTTGACATTTAGCACACATTCGAAATCACACACGAAGGCACTAGTAGAGTAAAAGACTATAAAATAAATATTTTAATGCATAATTTTGAATTATTTCATATGGAACCAAGCGAGACTATTGAAGATATATACACTCGTTTTACGGATGTTATCAATAGTTTAAAATCTCTTGGTAAAAATTTTTCGAATCTTAAACTTATGAATAAAGGTTTATGATCTCTTTCTAAAAATTGGGATCATAAAGTAACGATTATTCAAAAGGTCAAGGATTTAGATACTTTTCCTCTCGAAGAACTTATTGGGTCTTTGATGACCTACGAAATGACTTATGTGGCACATGACGAACTTGAGAATAACTTTCCAAATAACATGAAGGATTTTGCACTTAGAACTAAAGAAGACTACTCGAGTAAAAGCTCAAGTGATGATAAACTTGAACTTCTCATAATAAAGCTTAAAAAGTTCTTTAAATAAGAATCAAAGAACAAAATTAAACTTAAAAAGAATACAACTACTTCCTTTAAATATAAGATGAAGGAAGCATTCTGGGACGAATTAAGCTCATCCGAATACGAGGAGCAAATCCGAAGGCGAGGTGGTAAACTATGCCTTAATGACTTTCGATGACAAGGTAATCAAAATTCCCTTAGTTTACTTTGAAATTACTTGATGATTTTCATGAGTTATTTTTAATTTAATTTAAAAAATTATATATAATTTTTTCTTAAAAATTGCATGTTTAATGATGTAATGAAAATGTAAAAAAAAATTTGGATCATACTAGTAATTTTGAAAATGATAATGACAATTGCAAGTTTTATGAAAAAATAACAAAATGTTAGATATAAATGTAATGCTTGTATACTTAATAAGATTAATCTTATGTATGTTTTTAAGAAGCAATAATGTGTAATCATGTTGATTTTTGTATTGCTTTTTGATTTTGATTGAAGATGCCTTATGTTCAATGAAACTATGCTTGATGTTTTAATGAAAATGTTAAGAGGTTTAATGATCATGTTTAATGAGTTTATATTTTGAAATTATATATGATGATTCTTGTAATTTATGGCTTATCGATCTTTGCCATAATGAAAGTTGCTTTTTCGATTTTAAACATATGCATGTTTTGATTTGGCATAAATGACAAAGGTATGCTTGTATGAAATAAAAAGGAAATTCATTTTTCTTGAAATTTTCTTAATTCCTATCTCATTGAGTTTTCAAGAAGAGATTAATGAATTTATCTATATTTTTTGAATCTCTTGAAAGGAATTTTGAAGATTTGATGATTTGAATTTGAATGAGTTTTATCCAAATCATGATCTTGATTTCTTAGAATTGCTTGAGATTTTTTTGAATCAAGATCTCTTTTTTGTTCTCACGATTTTTTTCTTAGTATTTTATTTAAAAAGGATATTTATTATATGAATCATAGCTTTTGGTATTCACATGATATTATCTTTCATGATATGATGATTTTTTTTTTTCCTTGAATTCATGGAGTATATCTCATCACCAAATTTTTCTTAATATCTTCCATGTGATGACTTTAATATTTACACCTGTGTACTATTCTCCTATTTTTGCCTATAATAAAAGGGGAGAAAATAAATGATGAATGTTTGATATCAATAATCATGAAGTGATAAATGCTTAAAAAATATTAATTTAATGTTTGATATCATGAATGCTTTAGTATCATGAGAGAAATTATTGGTATCATGAATACTTTAATATTATATATAAGAGAAATGATGAATGTTTGGTATCATGATGAAAATATTGATTTAATGTATGAAGTGATAAATGCTTAAAAATTTTAATGTCTTAGTATTATGTATGATATGTTCATAGTAATAATTGATTTATTTTTAGTATCATGCACGAAGCAAGGATGAAAAATAATGGTTTGAAATTATACATGTTATATATTGAAGACTTGAAATCATGTTTTGGTATCATGCATACCCAAGTAATATTGATTTAAAAATTTATTAATTTAGTATCATGCCTGGCGTGATAATGATGATGACTTGACATTTCTTATAAGAACACTTTATTGTTAAGATTTATTTTCTTTATTCAAATCATGATTTTGATTTCTTGATATTTGATACATAAGATTTTTCTATAAATCAAGATATTGTTTTTGAACTTTCACATTTCTTTTTATTATTTACTAAAAGGGAAAAGAATTATAACATTATATTCTTCCCTTCTATTTGATAATGACATAGGGGGAGCAAATTTTGCTAGTTTGCATACTTCAAGAAGAAGCAAAAAGTTGCTAGTTTGTACATCATAAAGAGAAGCAAAAAGCTTGCTCATCTCAAAAGATGTAAAAATTTTGCTAACTTTCATATATGTAAAATTTACTAGCTTGCATGTTCCAAAATTATGTAAAACTTACTAAATTTGCTAGCTTGCAAATTGTATAGAGAAAGAATTGCTAGTGTGCACATAGCAACAGAGAAAGATTTGCTAGCTTGCACAATTCAAGAAGATGCAAAAACATGTTAGCTTGCTCATCTCAAAAGAGGAGCAAAGATTGCTAACTTGCATATTTCAAGAAGCAAAAGTTGCTTTCTTGAACATCTCAAAATTGCTAGCTTACATGTTCTAAAATGTTATAAAATTCACTAGCTTGCATGATGTAGAACTTGCTATCTTGAACATCACCAAGAATTGCTAGCTTACAATCTCAAGAGAAGCAAAAGTGCTATCCTGCCTATCTTAAAATGCAAAATATGCTAACTTGTGCATCTAGCAAAATTTATAAACTTGCAAAACTCAAAATTATTGCTAGCTTGCATGATGATAAACTTGAGATTATGTTTATAATGTAATGATTTGAAATTTGCTAAATGCATTTCTCCTTTTTTTTATGACAAAGGGGGAGAAGTTATGATAATCATGCATGGAATGATATATTGAAATTTTGATTATACATGATTTTATAATGATGTGTTATAAATATTCGTGATTAAAATTTCCTTTGACTTGAATTCAACTTGAATTCAAGGTTCTATAAATATGACATATTGATAGGGGGAGTTAAGGTTAACTCCGTCATCAATTAGTTATCACCATCAAAATAGGGGAGATTATTGAATCTCAAATTTTGATAATGAAACCAATTGATAGTGTTTATGATTTGATCCGCGTTTTGAGTGATGCAGGAAACTTCGATCAAGGAGAGATGATTAAAGCAGGAAGATTCATGTTGGGCTGGAGAAAAACATGTCAGAAGATTGGACGTTAAGCCGAAGGATCAATCAACGTATTGATAGAAGGCCTCGGGCCATGGGATCGAGCATTGGGCCAAGAAGAGCAAAAATTGCACCAAGAAAATTAGAGTTACGGAGGTTAACTGATCGATTGGGCAATAGGTCGCAAGAGAGGATGATGCACTGAAGAATCAGATAAGGCATCGATGAACCAATGACAATGACATGACGGACAATATTTGATTAGCTTTGTAATAATTGTCTAGATTGAAGTAGGTTTTAAGTGTGCAAGATTAGTTATGATAGGGGTCAAGGCATAAAGCAAAATGAAGTCCCAGAGTCAAGAACGAGATTTCGTTTGGAGTTCAAGAGTTCATCGGAAGTCCAGGTGTTCGTCGAAAGTTCTGCCGGAATTGACCGAGAAGTTTAGAAGCTTGCCAAAGAAGCTCATTGAATCTTGCCAAGAAGATCATCGCGAAGTCCAGGAGCTTGTTGGGAGTCCATTAGAACATTGCCGAGAGATCGTTAGAAGTTCACCGGAAGCTCGCCGAAAGAAACATAGACTTACTAGACTTATTTAGCTTAGTGTATGCCTTAAAATTTATACTTAGCATATAATTTGGTCAGAATTGGGTCAACTTAATTAGGGGCCAATTCGGCCCAAGTTTAGGCTATGTTGGGCCAAGTGAAAGGCCCAAATAGTGACCCAATATGTGGTACCATCGTGGCACAATCTCCGAGACTATGTTAGGCGGTGGTACTGCCTAGTGTCACTGTAGGTGATGGTACCATCCAACACAGGTGGTGGTACCACCAGTACCCCAAAATCCAGGGATGAGACACTTTTAGGCTCCAAGTTTGAATCCACTTGAGGCCCATAAATACCCCTCTCATCCATGGTTAACACACACAAGCACAAATAATTTAAAAGTGAGAAATTACTATAATAATCACTTGAGAGATCTCCTCCTCTAATTCTAAGTTTAGAATTCTGTTTAGAGATGAGTGAGTGCTTGTAATAGGTTGTCTCCTAAACCTGTGAAAAGGACAACAGAGTAGTTGGTCTTTGCCGATTGAATAAAGACCATTAGTAGATGCTGGTGGCCTCGACGGAAAAGGAATCGGGAGTGAATATATGTCACGATGATCAAATCACTATAAAATCAGTTTGTTGCCTTTTTACTTTGTTGTTTACTTTTTTTGCAAATCATTTTACTTGCTCACTGCTCTACTTCCTCATTATATGCTTACGTAAGTGTTTTTAAGTTAACATTTTTTCGATTGATTTTAATTGAACGAAAAATTTTTGAATTTGACGTTTTTACTACTACACTAATTCATCCCCTCCCCCTCTTAGTGCCAACTCGTTCCTAACAATACATATATTTATATATACATATATATGTATATATGTGTATATATACATATATATATACACATAAATATATACATATATATAATAAAAATATTATAGAATATTTCTGAAGGTGAGAGAGAGAGAGAGAGAGGATAAAGTAAACAAATGCAAAAAAAAATATAAAGGAAAGAGATAAAAAAATAAATGTTGTTAACAGATGACCTAGGTTGTTGACCAAGTGACAAGCGAATGTTACCATGTAGATTAATAGATTGATGTTTATTAAGAGGAGAGGATTATAGTGCCAAAGTGTTACTTATTTTGAACTATAATTAATATGTCAATAGAAGTATAAATAATATGTATATATTAATCTTACTTAGTGATATGATTTATAATATGTATACTTCATAAATATGATAAATGACATGCTTATATTTTCGTCTTATAAGATTGAAGTATATATTTTTTAAATATTATTTTTAATGTTCTATGAAATATTAGCTGCATAAACATTAATGTTTACTTTAAGCATAGTGTAACAAGTTAAAGTGTGCTAACCGTACGAGGTTAAGTTATGATAATAAGTATATATATAGTTACTAAAAGTGACGTTTGTATTTTAATCGACCTTAATTGAATCTCAAGATTTGAATAAGTTTGACTATGATTAAAATTAAGAAATTTAAGTTTTAAACATTATGTATATAGAGGATCATAAGATACTTAAGCATGGATGGAGTAATACAAAATTAAACAAAGATTGAAGTCAAATAAGAGTGTTACACTAAATGTTGAGATATATAAGTAAGATTGAAGGATAAGTTTCAATCAAAGATATCATGTTTGTCAAACCAAACTAAACTTAATTAAAGTTGCTATAACATTAGAATTATATTAGTGAAAAATAAGAAAGAAAAACTTGAAATGAGGCATAATGTGATTGAGCTCTAGACCTCAAGATAACCTCTTAAGCACTTCTACCTTATTTTGACTTCATTCTCTTTACTAATATGATAACCCACAACTCTTTCTTTTCTTCTTTAGTTATTCTCTAAGTTTTTCTATTGAGGTTAGAAAGCCTTAGCTCAAATATTGAGGTAAGAAAAACCTAATTCTTAATTCTTCTCTTGCTATACCTAGTATTTTATTTTTATAGATTATAAACCAATATTTTCAGCAACTTTAAGTAACCTAAACTTTGAATTAATATTTATTTTTTGGATATATTTTGTGTAACCTATTATGGTTCTAACACATTTAGTATGACTTGAATATGAAATCGGTGCATAAGAGTTATGAGTATCCCAATAAAATGTACTCAGAATCCTTTATTTTTTGAGAAGGGGTTCTATTCTAGTTGAATTGACCCTCTTGGGTCTATGATTAGATTTTATTTTTTAATATATTTTAAAATATTGTATTAGATTTCTATGAGATTTAGAATTGAGTAAATACCCCCTTTATGTACTAAGATATGAGGTTTATAAGTTTAGATGGTCCCAATGTAGTTTTAGTTGAATAGAATAAGTGTTGGTAATGAATTAGGAGGATAGTTTAGTCTTGAAATAATTCTATTTGAAACTAATGTATTTAGTTTTATATGTCTCCTAGGTTTCTATAAAATTTTATGATAATTCAATATTGTTTGGTTTGCTAAAATAGTGAAGAAATTTTTTTTTCAAAACTATGGGATGGTTTAAGTGACATGAACTAGTTCATTTGATTATAGAGTCAATTGTTGAAAACTTAATGGTGGAATTTAAATAAAATTTTAAGTTGAGTATAGTCTACTTTATTAAGAATTTTGTCAATTTTTTTAATAATTATTATAAATCAATAATTCAAGAGTTAAGTTTCTTAATTAAGATATCTCTTGACCCTATACTACCAATTTGATAAGTACACCATTCCCTAGCACACTCAGATCATTAATAAATATGGTCTTTCATTGATATCTTCATCTTTGAGTTAAATCAGGTAAGTATAAGTTTAATTCACTATAAATAATGGTCATATAAATTATTATATTCATAATATATTTTAGAAAGTATGTTTTGAATGATATGATTGTGCACGAGCTAAATATGAATATGTATATTTTATAAGCATAAAAATATAAATTATAATAAAAATATATTTTATGTATACATATATGATAATGTGTGATATGAGAGTGCATACGTTTTCTATGATATAATATCACGAATTTAGTTGGAATTGTCCAAGTCATGAGGTACCCTTGCAGCAAAGTCATGGACTTAACTAGAGTTGCCTAAGTCGTGAAGCATCATTGCGCCAACTTCTCGGATATAGTTAGGATTGCCTAAGTAATGACATGCCCTTACGATATGCATCCGCAAAGAGTCAACTAATTCGTAACCTTGCTCAGGTCTCGTAGGACCTATAAAAAAAAGTAGTTGAATAGTTCGAAAGTGAGCGATGGATAAGTCCCAACATCTTGCGAAGAGAGAAACTTTACAAGCAATTCAGAAAATATTTTAAGTGCAAGAGAGAAAAGAGAGAAAGGAGAAAAAAATGACTTTAGAATACAAAATGAATAGTTATAAGTCCACAAATGATTGCTCACTAGGTGTTAAGTACGATAGCAAGTTCTCATCAAGTTAACATCCAAACTTGTATATACTGATCAATGCCCAACACTACCCTGAAGCCCCATCCACCCCTTTGTCACCTAGGGGGTTTTAGTGGTCTAAGATGGTCGACATTTCACACATGGTTGTAGTTTATAGAAAACAATCATCACATGAGAAAACAGAGCCATTTTGGGATAATTTTGCTTGGTGTGGTGAGCGATCACACTACAGCGCTGCAAACTATTCTTGCTTATATTTTTCTAGTAAAACACACAAAACTAAAGCAAAACATTCTACCAAGTATCTATATAAGTATGCAAAAACGACAAACAATTCATTGAGCGAAGATGTTGTGGGTGCATGACCATCGTTTGTGACATTCTCCTCCACTTAAACTGTCAATGCTTACTAGTAGGCTTTGATGACTGCTTCTTCACATCATATAACATCTTCAGGCTTTCAATTGGCTTCTATTCAGGGAAACTTTTGTCACTACTAGGTATTCGGTTTGCTCTGCTATGTTTGGTAGCTTTGTCTTGCGATATGCTAAAATAGTTTCAACTCACTTCTCATAGGAGGCTCTGGTGGGGGATAGTTGAGTTGGAACACTTCAGGAAACATCTTGTGGACCTGAGTGGTAGGCTTTCAAGTTATGGAAGATATTATAAATTTTGAGCCACACCGATATTTGCAACTTATAGAAGATATTGTCTACCTTATTAATAATTGGGAAGGGTACTTTATACTTGTATACCAATGCCTTGTACACTATTTTCTAAAGAATTGGAGTGATTCTGGTTGGAGTTTTACCAACACCAAGTTGCCAATTTTAAACTCCTATGGTCGTATTCCCAAGTCTGTCCACTTTTTCATATTTTTAGCCACTTTCTCCAAATAAGCTGATGTAATATCAGTATTTTGGTACCATTCTTTTGCAAAGTAATATGTTGATAGACTACTCCCAGTATAACTAATCGTTAAGGTGTGAGGAGTCAATGGCTGCTATCCGTGGTTGAAGGACCAAAATGGAGTTATTGGCCAGTTAGCTCATCAGACTCGGGTCGTGACACGTTCTCCTTTTTGTTGATGACGAAGGGGGAAAAATAATACCAAAATATGGTAAATTGATGACAAATGTATGCAATGTATTTCATCATATATACTTGAAATGTTTGCTTGATAAAATTTGATAAGATATCTAAATCTTAACTTGCTATATTACAATTGATATCTTGCCGAATGATGAATTGCTATCTTTGTCATCTTTCATATTTGAAATATCATACTTGAAAAATGGATGTCATGCTGAGACATCATTTTGAGAATGTTAGATCATGATAGGAATCATGATATGTGTATTGATAAGTTTAAATGAACTTAACTTATCAATTTGTTTCTTGAATTCAAAGGCCTTAAATTCAAGAATGCCTTTTCTCAAGTATGGCATATAGATAGGGGGAGTTAAGGTTAACTCTATCATTAATTGATTGTCATCATCAAAAAGAGGAAGATTGTTGAATCTCGGATTTTGATGATGAAGTCAATTGTAAGGTTGTTTAATCTAATCTATATGTTGAGAAAAGTATGCAGGATTAACTACGATGGCAGTAAGATATAAAGCAAGTGTTGTACCGGAGTCAAGATCGAGATCTCATTGGGAGTTCGAGAGTTCAATGGAAGTCCGGACATTCATCGGAAGTTCTACGGGAACCAACTAAGAAGTCCAAGAGCTTGCTATAGAAGCTCATCAAAACTAGCCAAGAAGATCATCGTAAAGTCCAGGAGCTTATCGGGAGTCCGCCGAAACATTGCTGAGAGTTCGTCGGATGTTCACCGAAAGTACGCCGAAAGCTCGCTGGAAGAGCAATTGACGCACTGGAACAAGATGCACTGTAAATTATCTTAATTATAGTAGTTAGAGCATAAATTAAGTTAGGATTGGGAGGTAATCCCACTAACTTAATTATGGGCCAACTGAGCCATTTAACAGGGCTGAATTGGGCTGAATTGAGCACCCAATTCAGCCCTTCAATTATTGGCCGACTGTGACACCACCTAGAAGACGATGCCCCAGGATATCTAGGCGGTGGTACCACCCAAACTGGGCGGTGGTACCACCGACAGCAGTGCTGCCAGCAGTGGTACCACCCCTGAACAGGGGTGGTACCACCCAGAGTCAAATCAGCGACGATAGTACCGCCCAGAAATGGCGGTGGTACCGTCAGTACCCCGGATTCCGAAGATGTGACATTTTTTTGCTCCAATTTTGAAGTCATTGGGGCCTATAAAAATCTCACCCTTTTCTGCATGAAAGGGCACGAAAGCATTGAGATAATCTTGAGTTGTTGGGGTGTTAAAGTGTTGTAAACAAGTGCTAGAGTTTTCCTCCTCCCTTTCTAAGTTTTGAGATCATTCAAGAGAGGAGTGAGACTTGTAAGACTCTCCTAAACTTATGAAAAGGAGAAAGTGCTGTAAAAGAGGTGGTTGGCCTTCACCTATTGAAGGAAGGCATTTAGTGGATGCTGGAGACCTTATCGGAGGAGGAATCCGAAAGTGGATGTAGGTCACGTTGACCGAACCACTCTAAATCTGGTTTGTATTTTGTTTTGAGCAATTTTCTTTAACTGCAAATCATTTCATAGCAAAGTGCTTCTTCTTCTCATCTTGCTTTCACTACACTTACGCTCTCTTACGTTTTAAGGTTACTATCTTTCCGAATCAATTTCCTTCGAACATACGAAATATTTTATACGAGAATTGAAAAGTTTTCCGTTGCACTAATTTACAACCCCCCCCCCCCCTTTAGTGCTGCTCTTGATCCTAACATCTTCATCAGCAACTTGGCCAAATCCTCTGCTGAATAGTGTAGGGATGTAGCAATGAATATTGCATACTTTGAAAATCAATCAACCACTATAAGGATCAATCTGAGTCCTTTTACTATCGACAAGCTTGATATGAAGTCCAAGGAAATACTCTCCTATGACCTTTTTGGTACCGACAACGGCTCCAAAAGTCCCACCAACTTCTGTTGCTCTACCTTATCTTATTAGAAAGTAAGATATATTCGAATATAATCCTTCATATTATTCCCTATCTTCAAGCAATAGAAGGCCCTCTCCATGAGAGCCAATATTTGGTGAATGCCTAGATGTCTAGCCCAAAGGGAATCGTGATCTCTTAATAGTTCATATCTCAAATTATTTGCACGAGGAACATAAATCCTATTCCCTTTGGTGTAGACGATGTACTCTTGGACTCAAAATCATCATGCCTTATCTTCTTTGATTAGTTGCATTAGGGTTACTACTTGGGGATCACTATGCAATTCATCCTCGATTTTAGAAAGGAAGTTGGAGTGCAATTGACTTGCTTGGCTTCTGCCTTCTAATTACATGGCCATGACATTTGCTCTTCAAGGCTTATACTCCATTATCATGTCAAACTCAATTAAGAAGTCCTACCATCGTGCTTGCTTTGGGGAGAGTTTCTTTTGAGTTTGGAAGTAAATTAAAATCATATTGTTCGTCCTTAGCACAAATCATGATCCGAGAAGGTAGTGTTGTCAAACTCGTAGATAGTATATCAGCATTGTCATATCTTTCTCATTCACAGGATATCGCCACTCGATCTCGTTGAGCTTATGGCTCTCATAGACCACCAAATGACCCTCTTGCACGAGTACTCCTCCAATAATGAAGTATAAAGCATATGTATAGACTTCGAAGGGATTCTCATAGTCTGATAATTTGAGTACTAGTTCTTCCTATTGAATCTCAAATTTTGATGATGAAATCATTTGATAAGTTTATGATCTAATATGCATTTTGAGTAATGTAGAACTAGCTTTGATCATGGAGAGACAATTTGATTAAAGTAGGAAGAATCAATGTTGGGTCGAAGTGGAACATGTCAAAAGATTGGACGTCGAGCCGAAGGATCGGTCGATATATCTGTAAAAGGCTTTGTGTCATAAGTTCAGGCATCGAGCCAAGAAGATCAAACATTACACCAAGGAGATCAGATGTTATAGAAAGACAACATACCGATTGGGGAATATGTCGAAGGAAAGGATGATGCGCCGAAGGGTCGGACAAAGCACCAGATGAACCAATGACATGTCGGACAATATATGATTAATGTTTTATAATAATTGTATAGATAGAAGTAGTTTTAGTTTTAATTGGGTTGGTTTAGAATGTAATTAGGTCAACTCAATTAAGGGCCAACTAGGCCCGAATTTGGGTTATTTTAGGCCAAGTGGAAGGCCCATTAAGTGACCCAAAAGTTGGGTCAAGCGGTGGCATCATCGGTCCAAGCGATAGAACCGCTAGCAGCTCAGTCTCTAGGATACAGTCCCCGAGATAGTGTCAGGTGGTGGTACCGCCAGACTAGGTGATGGTACCACCTAGTGTTAGAGAGTACTAGTCGTGGTACCACCCAATACTGGCAGTGGTACCGCTAGTACCCCAAAATCCTATGGATTCAAATTTTTGGCTCTAAATTTAAATCCATTTATGGCCTATAAAAACCCTACTCATCCTTACTCAGTTTACACAAGAACTAAGAGGAAAAAAAAAGAAAATGTTGTTGTAATATTATGAGAACTCCTCTCAAGCTCTAAGTGTTGGGTGAAGTTTAAGAGAGGGACAAGTGGTTGTAAAGATTATCTCCTAAACCTATGAAAATGAGAAGAAAGGGTATAAAAAGGGTAGTTGATCTTTGCCCATTGAAAGAAAACTGGTAGTGGAAGCTGGTGGCCTCGAGTGAAGAGGAATCAGGAGTGGATATAGGTCACGACGATCGAACCAATATAAATCTGGTTTGCATTTACTTTAAGCTCTTCATTTTCATTGCAAACTAATTTCTTACTTTCACTATACTTACATTTTTAAGTTAACATATTTTCGATATTGGTTTTTACCGAATAAATTGATATAATTTTATGTATGCACTAATTCACCCCCCTCCCCACAATGCCGATTTCGATCCTAATACTTCCAACACAGTAACCTTTAGATCTTGGAATATTACTTCATATTTGTCGAACCATCGCCAAGGCTCCTCCTTTAGAACTCTGTCAATGGAGTTGTGCCTCGAATATCCAACTATGAAGCACCATTAGTAGTTGACGAAACCAAGGAAGGATCTCAGCTCTGGTATTTTCTTTGATATTCACCATTCCACCACAGCTTGCACTTTTGATTTATCCATTCAAATAGAATCATCACTAATTCAGTGCCCCAAGAACAAAATCTTCAGTAGCACTTCTCCCTTTTCATAAATAAATTATTTTCCTTAAGAACCTTGAAAATTGTTTGAAGATGCTCGACATACTCCTCAAGTGTTTGGTTATAAATGATGATGTCGTTCAAGTAGACAATTATAAACTTATCCAAATACTCCTTGAATAGTTGGTTCATAAGGATAATGGCTGGAGCATTGGTTAAGCCAAAAGCCATCACTAAGAACTTGAATGCTTCATACCTGGTTACACAAGTAGTCTTTGCTTCATCGCTTTCAACAATACGCACCTACTAGTACCCCGATCGAGGTCAGGTTTTGAGAAATACTTTGCTTTGCCCAATTATTCGAATAAGTTCATGATGAGTGGGATATGATACTTGTTCTTCACCATCACTTTATTTGGGGCTCGATAGTCGATGCATAATCGAAGGCTCTCATCTTATTTCTTTAGGAAGAGAATTGGAGCTTCGAATGGTATTTTTAAACTACGGATGAGACCACCACTTAACAGTTCATCTAACTGTTGAATCTCAAATTTTGATGATAAAATTAATTGATGAGTTTGTGATCTAATTTGCATTTTAAGTGACACAAAACTAGCTTCGATCAAGGAGAGGCAAATTGATTGATTGAAGTAGGAGGAATCAGATGTTGGGCCAGAGTGAACATGTCAGAAGATTGGACGTCGACTAGAGGATCGATCGATGTGCCGACAGAAAGATTTTATGCCATGAGTTCGGGTATCAAGCTGAAGGATCGAACATTGCACCAAGGAGATCAAAGGAGAGGATGATGCATCGAAGGATCGGACAAAGCATTAGGAGAACCAATGACATGTCAAACAACATATGATTTATGCTTTATAATAATTTATCTAGATCGAGTTAGTTTAGGTCTATTTGAGCCGATATTGAGATGAAACAATGTCAACTCAAATAGAGATCCATTGGGCCTGAGTTTGGGCTATTTTGGGCCAAGTGAGGCCTATGCAGCAATCCTCAACAGGCCCAGGCGGTGGCACCGCCTAGGACTCGGCCTCCCAGGTTATGTCAGGCGATGGTATCGCCAAACTAGGTAATGGTACTATCCAGTGTCAGTATCAGACTGAGCGATGGTACTACTCAGTACTAGCAATGATACCGCTAATACCTTGAAAACCCAGGATGAAATCATTTTGGCTCCAAATTTGAATCCATTTGGCATATATAAAAACTCCACTCATCCATGCTTAGTGAACACACAAACTAAGAATAAAAATTAGGGAAAATGCTATTGTAATCTTATGAGAATTCCACTCCTCTAACTCTAAGTGTTGATTTCAGTTTAAGAGAGGAGTGAGTGGGTTGTAAAGGTTATCTCCTAAACATGTGAAAAGGATAAAAGAGTTGTAAGAGGGTAGTTAGTCTTTGCCCATTGAAGGAAGACTGTTAGTGGACGTCGGTGGACTCAACGGAGGAGGAATCAAAAGTGGACATAGGTCACGATGACCGAACCACCATAAACCCAATGTACTCAATTTGCATTTATATTCTAATTTTCATTCTCATATTGTAAACTAATTTACTTGCTTACTACTCTCACTACATTTACTAACAAGCTTTCAAATTAAACTCTTTCCAATATCAGTTTTCATCGAATGAGAATTTTCAAACTATCATTTTTATCATAAGCATGAATTCACCCCCTAGTACCGATCCATGATCCTAACACTAACTGCTTCCTAATTTCTACCAACTCTAGAGAGGCCATGCAATATGGTGGTCTCGCTAGAGGCTTTATTCTCAGCTCTAGCTCGATACGATGATCCACGCCTCTGTATGGTGGTAGAGTTTTTGGCAACTTGATGACATGACATATGTGAACTCCTTCAAAATATTTACCACCATAGCAAATTCATGAATGGCCTCCTCATCAAGTGGCTCTAGTTTTATAATAGCCACGAAGGTTAAATCTCCTTTTTGCACCCCTTTAGTTATAATGCCGATATTTGTTGTGGGTCCTTGGTTCCTTCCCGAGAAATAGGAACCACGCAAGGGTCGTCACCTCCCATTAGATATAGGGAGTTTAGGAAGGACATTAGTACTAACTTTACCATATGCATGAATTCCATTCTGAGAATCACTTGAAAGTCATCCAATGACATTGCCATTATATTTGTACTTTTGCTCCAAATCCCGATCTTGATGGGTACCACCTTTGCTAGTCCAGAGATCTGCTTAGCCTCCGAGTTCCACTACCTTTATTCGACTTGGATTCTTCTCCGAGTTTAGCCTAAATCACCTTGCTTCTCTATTGGCAATAAAATTGTGGGTGGTGCTCATGTCCACCATCGCATGGGTTACTCGACCGTGGAGCTTGATGTTCACGTACATCAGCTCGCTACTCCCTAGTTTCTATGGCTTCATCTTCGAGGTCTCCCTTGCTTTATTAAACAAATGCATTACGCGCATCTGAGTTCCTTACTACTAGTCATAGGTGTCCTGTAAGCTAACCACGTGAGTGATGGCACATGTGGCATAGTACACACTCATTTTACTTATTATTATTATGGTATTTTCTCATTTTATATTGCTTGTTGCATATATATATTGTGATGTTCATGGATCCATGCAATAAGAATCAAATCGTGATGAGATCACGATAATGAGACCAATTTATCTTTAAAAACAAACCCTAAATAATTCTGATCATAGGTTACTTGAGAGAGACATTTAGATAACTAGACAAACTGGTGTATTGTATACCTTTCCATATGATCCGTTTAGGGAATGCTCGATGGTTGATAATACCTTATTGTCAAACAGTGATTCCATCATCCCAAGGGTATATCTTGTCCTTTAGACTTGAGACACCAAGAATATTCTATATGAGTACTCCACTCTTTGATATCGGACATACAAGTATAAAAGTTCTAGATCTAGCACAATCGGTCATCGGGATTGGCAGCCAACCTTATGAGGGTTATTGAGTGTTAATAGAGGATCATTATCTCTTAAAGTTATGAGAGGAATATCCCTTGTATTCTTGTTCTAGCAAATCCCTTGCTAGGGTCATTCGGATTGAGAGAGAAAGAGTTCTCCAAGAGACTCCGATAAGAGCGAGACTCGAGTAGAAACTATATGGGTCTAATAGCACCATACCCGGGATACGATCTTTGGGATATTAGATGGATGATGGACTATAACTATATGATAACTAAGGATAGACAAGTCCAATAGATTAGATTCCCCTATATCATTTGGGGACTACGGTGTAGTGACCTAGTACGTCCGTAGTCAATGAGTCGAGTGAATTATTATGGAGATAATAATTCACTAAGCCAAAAGGAGTTCTAATAGCTATAACTCATGGTCAGCTCGATATTAGGCCTAGAGGGTCACACACATATGGCAGGTATTGTGACGAGTGGAGGTTCGGATATGAGATATCTATTGGAGCCCCTATTTATTAAATATCCAATAAGCCCATGAATTATTGGATTCTATAGATGAGATCTAATAAGAGCAAGTGAGAGATTATTGGGTAAAGATCTACTAATCTAAGAGGCTTGAGTAGTTAGATAGAGATCTAGTACCCAATATAGTAGAATCCATTATGGTAGATTGATATGGAGACTCTATAAATAGGAGGGAACCAAAGGGCCATAAGCTAGGCCTTTTTTATTGCCACCTCCTATTCTCAATCTCCTTCTCTTTCTTAGCCAACAGTCCCTATTTGGGGCATGTTGATATTTGAATAGCGATTCGAGAAGCATCTTCGTAATCTCTACCATGTGGATCATCGCTGGAGAGGACAATTGATCTCCTTCATCCTCTCTCATAAATCTATAAGAATTCAAGAATATATGATCTCCCTAGATAATACAACTATCTCATACATGGTTTTCAATTTTACAAGGTTTTGCATACCAATCTTTGCATGACGATGAAACCTTTATATGAAAATCTTGGATTTTTCTTTTTGTTCTTCCAATGTGCATGTGATGTCGTCCCTAGATTTCCCTACATTAATATCAAAGCCAGGTTGTTCATACGAAGATTGGTTTCTAAACTATATGTATTATGTTTTAGAAAGGCTTTTGACTTCAAAATTATTGACGAAAAGGAAAGAAATGGCAACAACTATTGTTGCTCTTACTACCCTCATAGATTGGTTAAAGGTTGCTTGTAGCCTTGGCTACCATCGGTATGCAGGTGACCGATGATCGACGCCTTGCGACCGGCAACCTACCTACAGTAGGCGACCCCTATGAGTTGGGTGCTTGTAGGTAGGACTCCTGCAAGGCATGCAGTAGTGCCCGCGAGCGTGTCGCTTGCAGGTGGCACTTGCTTGCAAAGGCGGCACCACCCACAGGCGAGCCGCCTATGGGGGTGGCGTTCGCTTGTAGCGACACTCGTAGGGGTGACCGCCGCCCATAGGGGTGACCATCGCCTCCGGGCAATGATGGGCGCCCGCCCGCAGGGGTGGCACCGCTCACATATAATTAAAAAAATAATTAAAAGATTTAATTAACTATTATTAATTATCTAGTAGTCCTATATAATTATTTGTATATATGATGCATGATGTGGATAGATGATCATGGACCGTGTGGTGTGGTGTGATGTGGTATATATGTGAGATGTGATCATTATTATTATTATTGAGGTATGTGAGTCTCTATTATATTGTAATTACATGAATATGTATTATGTTTTAGAAAGGCTTTTGACTTCAAAATTATTGACGAAAAGGAAAGAAATGGCAACAACTATTGTTGCTCTTACTACCCTCATAGATTGGTTAAAGGTTGTTTGTAGCCTTGGCTACCATCGGTATGCAGGTGACCGATGATCGACGCCTTGCGACTGGCAACCTACCTACAGTAGGCGACCCCTATGAGTTGGGTGCTTGTAGGTAGGACTCCTGCAAGGCATGCAGTAGTGCCCGCGGGCGTGTCGCTTGCAGGTGGCACTTACTTGCAAAGGCGGCACCACCCACAGGCGAGCCGCCTATAGGGGTGGCGTTCGCTTGTAGCGACACTCGTAGGGGTGACCGCCGCCCATAGGGGTGACCATCGCCTTTGGGCAATGATGGGCGCCCGCCCGCAGGGGTGGCACCGCTTGCATATAATTAAAAAAATAATTAAAAGATTTAATTAACTATTATTAATTATCTAGTAGTCCTATATAATTATTTGTATATATGATGCATGATACGGATAGATGATCATGGACCGTGTGGTGTGGTGTGATGTGGTATATATGTGAGATGTGATCATTATTATTATTATTGAGGTATGTGAGTCTCTATTATATTGTAATTACATGAATATGCATTAAGATAATGTCGAGATATCGACGAAACCGACAAGGACGATCACAGGGCATGGAGATGCACTTAAGCACACATAAATCATGATGTGAGTGGTTGTCTCACGACCCAAGTCTAATAAGCTAACTAGCCAATAACTCTATTTTGGTCCTTCAACCACGAACCAAAATGCTTAAGCGGGAGTTAACATAGTACATTCATCAGGCTCATATAAACCAATCATACTCATTGCCCACTTCCGATGTGGGACTAATGGGATGTTACAGGTTGGACCCACTAGTTGGGGCTTGATCACATTAGGCTATGGTTCATGTGATCTATGATTGCTTGTACACCCATTATATATATATATATATATATATATATATATATATATATATATATATATATATATATATATATATATATATATATATATATATATATATATATATATATATTTATTTATTTATTTATTTTTTTTTTTTCTTTTGCATACGATGTAGATATATATTAAATATATATGTGTATGATATATTATAGGAGATCGAATCAAAATCCCCTCTCATAATAATATTAAGTCGGTAAACGTGAGATAATTAGGTTGACCCACGTGACCTTTTATCATTATAGGAAGAAATCAATTCTCAATGTAGGTTGAGTTGGTCGAGTCCCTCGAGGCTCACCTATATCATGATTCAATATATTGCCTATGACATAGAGATGTTATTAGTGACATGAGGACATGGTATGCTTAGTCGAGTCATCGAATCAGACTCATCTTGTAATGATGATGATAACTTAATCGAACATCATGATTAGTCGAGTCCCTCGAGACCATGATAGTTCAGAGACCGAATAGGATGGGAATCACAAGGAGTTATGATCGACAAGAGTTGCCTATCTTTTTGGCTTAGTGTGATCGGTTGAGTCCCTTGAGGTTACACTAAGATGGCAATTGGATCCCGATCCCCACTAGAAGTCTACCAGAGACTTCCATTTCACATGTTAAGGGTGTTGCGTGACTTGCTAGAAAAATAGTGGGAGCATATCAAGATATAAGTATGTATCTTAATTATTTTTTTCATAAAATCTACATGTTATTTATTTATGCTACATCTCCTATTTATTAGAAATATGTCACTTTCAAATCCCTTATTTGACATACTTGATGTCAACCACCTCACTAGTCCTAATTACACGAGTTGGCTCCATAACTTGGGAATCATTCTCCTAGCGAAAAAAATCATATACATCCTTGATATAATGATACCTATGCCAAAGGAAAAGGCAAGCAAGGATGAGATCGCACGCTATGTAAAATACATAGATAACTCCACTCTTGCTCATTATTACATGTTGGGCTCCATGACTCCCAAGTTATAGAAATAGAATGAAATAATGGATGTCGGATACATTCTCCTACATGTCCACAAATTGTTTGAGAAACATGGAAGGACTTAGCAATATGAGATATCAAAGAGTCTCTTCTACACTAAGAAAACTAAGGGGATACCAATTCAGAACCATATGCTTAAGATGATTGAGTAGATGAAAAATCTTATAGGTTTAGGAATGGTCTTAGAGGATAACCTGTATGTGGATCTTTTGCTTTAGTCCTTACCAGATTCCTTTTCTTAGTTCATCATGAATTTTAATATGAAAAAGATTAAGATGACTCTCCCTAAATTCCTCAATATGTTGAAGAAGGCCGAGAGCACTATTAAGAGAGAAAAACTAGTTCTTTATGCTAGTGAGACCAAAAAGAAAAAGAAGGTTACTAAGAATGACAAAGGTTGCTAAGAATGACCCATCGAAGAATAAAGGCTAATGTTTCCACTATGACAACGACGAACACTAGAAGAGGAACTACAAGGAGTATCTTATCAAAAAGGCAAAACAAAAGCTTCACGAAGCTTCAAGTACATTCATGATCAGTCTCTAATTGTTAGATTTTTGTGATAGTGGATGGGTATTGGATACCTATAATGCTTATCACATATGTAATTTATTAAAGATTCTAGTAAAGCCTAGGAGATTGGCAAAGGCGAGATTTACCTTAATATGGGCAATAGCGCAAGGGTCTCAAATTATATTTGAGCATCACAAGGGTTTGATTGAGATTAGACACATAGGTGATTGGCTTTAGGTCAAATGAGAGATTGCTAGTCATAAGTGCCCTACAAGCAAATCACATGCGTGATGGCATATATGATATATATATATATACATATATATATATATATATATATATATATATATATATATATATATATATATATATATATATATATATATATATATATATATATATATATATATATATATATATATATATATATATATATATATATATATATATATATATATATATATATATATATATATATATATATATACATATATATATATATATATATATATATATATATATATATATATATATGTATATATATATATATATATATGTATATATGTATATATATATATATATATATATGTATATATATATATATATATATATGTATATATATATATATATATGTATATATATATATATATATATATATATATATATATATATATATATATATATGTATATATATATATATATATATATATATATATGTATATATATATATATATATATATATATATATATATATATATATATATATATATATATATATATATATATATATATATATATATATATGTATATATATATATATATATATATATATATATATATATATATATATGTATGTATGTGTTCTAATTTTTTAGAATTTAATTAATAATTTTTTGGTTAATTCAACTTGATAATAGGTTGAATTTTTTAAAATTCAGCAAAATTTCATAAATTTTGATGCTTCAATTAATTCTTTTGTAACATTTACTTATTAAGTGATTTAAAAGTATTCTTAAAGTTTGGTCCAAAAATACCAAGATTCAAACCCAATTGTGCTATTTTTTTAGCCCTTTTAGAAATAGTATAACTAGATCTAAATCTGGCCAAAAAATAAGACCAAACTTTCAGGAAAACCTTTTAAATGGTCTCAGATGGACAAAAATATATTTTTTTAATTTTATGAATTTAACTAATAATTTTTTGATTAATTTATTTTGTTAATGGGTTAAATTTTTCCAAATTTAGCTAAATTTCATAAATTTTGATACTTCCATGAAATATGTTGTAACATTTGGACTTGTTAATTTGTTTGAAAGGTATTTTAAAAGTTTGGTTCAGGGATATCAAGATTTAGATCCAACTACACTATTTTAGCCCCTTTCAAAAACAGTATAATTGTGTCTAAACCTAATCAAAACAAGGTTAAACTTTATAGAGACCTTGGCAATGATCCTAGATAGATAAAATACAATATTTTCTATTGTTAGGAATTTATACGACAATTATTTGGTAAATTTAGCTTGTTAATAAGTTAATTTTTTGAATTCAATTAATTTTTATAAATTTTGATGAGTCCATGAAACATATTGTCACATTTGCATTTGTTAATAGGTTGGAAATGTATATGAAAGTTTGGTTCAATCAAAAACATAAAGATTTAGATTAAGTTATACTATTTTTGGACCCTATTAAAAAACATTGTAATTGGGTCTAAACTTGGTCAAGCTATAGTCAAACTTCAAGTGAAAAAAATATCTATTTTCTCTTTTTGAGAATTAAAATGATCATTTTATGGTTAATTCACTTGAGAATAGGTTGATTTTCCTAAATTCAACTAAATTTCACAGATTTCGATGCTTCTATCCACTCTTTTGTAAATACTTGGACTTTTTAATTAGTTTGAAATACATTCTGAGAGTTTGATTGAAAAACACTTTGGTCTAATTTCAAAAATTAGTGTAATCGAGTCTAACCTGATCAAGACAAGGCCAAACTTCATGGAAACCTTGACAATGGCCCTAAATAGAAAAGAAATATATTTTTTTATATTTAAGAATATAAATGATAATTTTTTAGTTAATTTAGTTTGTAATTTGGCTAAATAATTCAAAATTAAGCTAAGTTTTGTTGATTCCATAAAATCTTTTGTAACATTTGGACTTATTAATTGGCTTTAAAGGTATTCTAAATGTTTGGTTCAAAAACACAAGGATTTAGACCCACTTATATTATTTTAAGCCCCTTTTCAAAAAAATACAATTGGATATAAACTTTAGCAAAACAATGCCATGCTTACTTGAATCGTTTGCAAAAGAGTCCTAGATAGAGAAAAATATAATATTTCTATTTTTAAGAATTTAAATGATATTTTTTTATAATTCATCTTGTTAATAGGATGGATTTTTTTTTTTTTAAGTTCAGTTAAATTTCATAAATTTTGATCATCATATTAAATATTTTGTAACATTTGCATTTTTTAATTGTTTTGAATGATTTTCCAAATGTTTAGTTTCAAAACAT
Source organism: Musa schizocarpa (assembly GCA_900464855.2). Taxonomy (NCBI): domain Eukaryota; kingdom Viridiplantae; phylum Streptophyta; class Magnoliopsida; order Zingiberales; family Musaceae; genus Musa; species Musa schizocarpa. Next base: position 30,132,953 of record LS990915.1, read on the forward strand.
AAAGATTTAGACCCAATTATATTATTTTTATTTTCTTAAAAAATAATGTAACTGGGTCTATACCTAATTTAAACAAGACCAAACTTCATGAAAATCATCTCAGATACATAATGAATGTTTTTTCAAATTCAGCTATTTTGATAAATTTTGACGAATTTATTAAAGTTAATGGGTTGAAAATATATTTAAGGGTCAAAACCAATAAAAGAACTATTTTAAAGGCTAAAATATATAATGGTAATCTAGACCTTTTAAATTTATTTTGTAGATTTTCTAATATTTAAAAATTTTATATATTTATTTATTTTTTTAATAAATAAATAAATAAATATTGTTTTTATTACATTATTTTTAAATTATTATTTATGTTTTTATTTTGTTTTTATATATTTATATATTATTATTTTATTAATATGAATTGATAAATATTAATAAAAGATTATATTTTTAATCAGTCCAAGTTTCGTGTTGGTTTAATTTAATGATTTGCTTCGATGTAATAAACTTGTAAAAGGGGAGACAGAGAGGATGTAACTCATTAAAAAAAAATGAAAATTGTTTAGGATTGATTTTATCATTTTGAAATTTTAAAGGTCTATGTAAGAATATTTACAAAAAAAAAAAAAGACACAAACTGAGAATTTTTCAAAATAAGAAATTAAATTTACCCTTGAAACTTTAAACGTATAATATGCAATTAAATGATGAGATCACCAACTTGGAACTTTAATTTGAGGCTCAATATCAACTACTTTTTTTTTTCTTTGGGATAAAAATATAAGTTTAGACCAACAGTTATATACAATTAATCCAATTTAATATTAAGAAAATGTCTGTTGAGGCTGCATATTGTCTCATGCTTTATTACAAGAAAATTAAGTTTCCTTCTTCAAGAACATGATGACGATCTCGAAAAGAACCTGAAAGTGGCATGGAAAAGATATATCGAGTAAAAATAGTTGGGATTATATTAGCTAGTTCAAAATTTAACTTTTAAGATCACACTACGCACACTGGGGGTTAATGTTATAAATTACCTGTAATTATGATTAAAATAGAAGATAAAAGTTAATGTTACTTGCCTTTTCTATTATATCAGTAATACACTTGGTAGTGACTTTGTGATCAACTCCATCTAGAACATAAGCATCGTCAAGCAAACGACGACCATGGCTAAACCAGTGACTACCTTTCATCAAGCATTCCGATGAATGACACCCGAGGTGAAGAGTTGGAACACTGAAAGGAAAAGAAATAGACATTCGTCCTTAATCTACAATATTTAGAACGTGTGTGAAGCCACAAGGACACATTAAAAAATTGACATCAGTCATTTTAATCATCGTCAATAGTCTTCTTGTTTCAACAAAGAAAAACATTTCCTCAGAATCTCCCCGCTCAAAATCAACATCGATTATACTTCTGCAACAACTACATTGCCAACAACAATGCCAACAACAATACATTGCCAACAACAATGTGTCCAAAGAGAGCTAAATTTATCCTTGTGATTAAGCCTCATATTATTTACTCAAATTCATTGTTTAGTTCCACAAATCAGATGCAAAATGGAATAAGTAACCAAAAGATGCCGGTTCTCATGTGGCTTATATCCACGAAACAGAAAACAGACCAGATGGAGTTCGAAAACACAGTAAATAAAAGCCATTCTGGATTATTTGTTTCGCATAGGTACGATGGAGTTCGAAAAAACAAGTCCAATGTAACCCAGTCATTTTCATCAGGGAATCAATGGGTTCCTTCATTATTGTATCGAAATGCCTTTTTGGTTGACACTTCTCGAGTACCATATCAGATAATTAAATATTGTGAAGAATAGCCAAGGAAACAGAAGACTGACACAGTATGAAACTCCATTTCTCTGCATAAACTCAAGTTTCAAAAGTTAGGACCAAATAAATGGACAAAAAGCAGATAAAAGATCAGGAGTAAGAGTCAGCTTTTATATTGATTGTAGTTGGTAATGCAGATTTTTTTGGAAAAATCTAAGACTTCAGGCAAACAAAAGGTGAATGTACCTCTTTCAAGAACACCATTCGCGAGCATTCTGAAACATGCATAACCATGGACTTGGCCCTCTCTTTTCGACATCCCATTCCTTCGGATACCACGGGAATTGCCACATCATGAAGCATCGTTCTGGATGTGGCATCATGGCGAGGTGCCTTCCATCAGGAGAACAAAGAGCAGCAACCCCCAGCGGAGAACCATTTGGGTTGAAAGGATAAATCTCGGTTATGCTGCCATCGTCATCACAATACCGTAGAGGGGCCAATCTAGACTTAAGAACATTATTTAGAATGCCATCATCGGGGAAGTACGCTCTTCCCTCACCATGAGCAGCCCAAACACCCAATGTACTGCCCTCCATTCCTTTGAACATTATGGCTGGAGATTCTCCAATCGTTACACTTGTAAAGCGGCACTCAAAGCGACCAGATTCGTTGTGAATGAACCTAGGTTGTGACATATCTCCACCATTACCAAGGGAACCACCAACACTGGCACCAGGCACCCATCCAAGAAGAGCCATGAGCTGACACCCATTGCAAACACCAAGGCTGAAAGTGTCTGGACGATTGTAGAAATCTTGAAATTGTTGTAGAAGAGGCTGATTAAACCTTATTGTTGCTGACCAACCTTTTGCTGAATCCAGCACATCGGCATAACTAAATCCACCAACAAATACAATTCCATTGAAATCATTTAAAGAAATTTGTCCATGCAAAAGGTCCGACATGGTGATGTCCCAAGGTTCAAATCCAGCAGCATAGAATGCAGCTGACATTTCTCTATCACCATTGCTCCCTTCCTCTCGAATGACAGCTACCTTGGGTTTCAAGGTAGCAGACATCAGCTTTTCATCAGTGAACCTCGGAGTAAAGGATAATCTCCACAAAGGTACATGTCTGCTCTTCAAGCCTTCCTTCTCCAATTTGACACAAGAAGCCAGCCTTTGAAGACCCTCCAGCTGAAAACTTGTCTCCTCCCACAAGTCCCTAAGGTAGGATGTCTCTTCCTTTAGTTGGTTAATCCCATCAACAGATAACTCTATGGTTGGTGATGCAGTAACATTTCCAATTATCTCCCCAGAGATTCCAGCTGCTTCAAGCCTTTTCTCAACTTTGTTAATGTTCTGCGAGCTGACCTCAAGAACGAGACCTAGCTCTTCTGCAAACAGTTCTTGGAGAAGGTTATGGCCCTTGGAACTCAAGTTCAACTGCACACCACAGTTACCAGCAAATGCCATCTCAAGAATACAAACAATAATCCCACCATCACTGATGTCATGGCCGGCAGAAATTAGTAGTTCACTTAGTAGCTCCTGAACAGTCTCAAACACAATTTTCAGGTATAGAACATCATCAAGGTCAGGGCACCCATCACCAACTTGGTCAAACACCTGGGCAAGTGCAGAACCACCTAAGCGACGAAGTCCTTTCGCTAGATCAATGTGTAGAAGAACGCCATCATCTCCAAGTTTCAAGTCAGGAGTCACAGTCAGTGTTATATCAGGGCAAGTCACATATGTGCTGATGACCAGGTTACCGGGAGCCTTAACAAGCTCACCGGAAGCATGTGCTGCCATAGAAAGACTATCCTTTCCCCCATCAATGGCTATACCTAGTTGAATCATGGATTCTGACAGAGCCACAGCAGCATCATACATGGCTGCTCCTTCTCCATCTAGCTTGGCAGCATACATCCAGTTACCACTAGCCTTCACATCTCCAAGGGATGTTACCTTCGCCCAGACTAAATTTGTCAATGCTTCCCCAACAGCCAACCTTGCCATAGATTTTGGGTTTAATAAACCCTTTATTGGCTGCTCACCTATTGCACAAGCACCACCGGTCAGGTCTGTGTATGTCTGAGAGATAACAGCAACATCAGAAAGAGGAAGTTGGAGGGGACCCACAGTCTGCTGTTGTGCCACAAGTCCAGTCACACACCTGTCAACTTTTGTTGTTAAAAACCGTTTAGAACAAACTGAAGGTAATTTCAAGATCCTTTTCAGGCAATCCATTAATGTAGTGCCAGGGGCAATATCAAGCGGCTCAACCACAGGTGTCACCCGCTTGAACTCAAAGCTTTTTTGGGGCATGTCTCCAAGCACCTTTTCAAGCTCAAGATTCTCAACAGGAGGTGGGGGAGGGAGTCCATTTATCTGGCAATGCTCAACAGCTGAGCTGTCTATCAACATGATTCGCCCACTACCGCTGATGGTACCGATAACAGCCATGGAGACCCTTTCCCTCTTACATACAGACTCCAACAAGCTCCGACTCTCAGGTTTTATTAACAGTGCATCCTGTTCTTGGTACTCTGCACCCCAAATCTCTAAAACTGACATGGTATGATCACCGACTACTATAGAGCGAATGTCAATTTCAGCTCCTTCAGGGTAGATAATTTCTTTCACAACGTTACAATTTCCCCCAGCTCCCTGATCATGGATGCTAATGATAGGATTTTTGTCTCCCATTTCAGCACAAGCACGGACTACACGGTATAGCTTCTGTGCCATTTCAGCATCTCCTCGCTGCACCGCATTAAAATCTAGCTCTGCATCATTCTGCCCGCTGACCATGCTCGAGGCTGCGCCACCTCCCATTCCAATCCGATAAGCTGGACCTCCAATCTTGACAACAAGCATGCCCACTTCTGGCTCTCCCTTTGATATGTGTGAATGATCAATCTGTCCAATTCCTGCACTGAACATAATAGGTTTCAGCCATTCACGCCGCTCACCGCTTGGAAGTCTCATCCCGAAAGTCCTCATGTAGCCCTGAATCAGAGGCTCTCCGAACTTGTTGCCATAGTCAGATGCTCCATCACTTGCATCAATTAAAATATGCAGAGGAGAAGCCAAATTTGATGGGTATGTGAAGGATGGATCTTCCCATGGAGCATAGGCCCCTTCAATATGAAGGTTGCCAACACAATAGCCAGCCGTGGAAGCAACAACAAAGGATCCCCTTCCTGTGGCATGTGTGTCCCTTATGCGGCCTCCAGCACCTGTTTCTGCCCCAGGGTAAGGAGCCACAGCACAAGGAAAGTTATGAGTCTCTGCAGTAAATAATACATCAAGCTCACACGTTAAATTGCATAGTGGAGATGTCAAGCCAGGTGAGGCTGGACGCAATTGGGTTACTGGAAATCCCTTTATTGCACTTGAGTTATCCTTGAATCCAATAACAGAATTCTTTGGGTTTGCCTTCAAAGTGCTCTTCACAATCTGCATTAATGTTTTGCTCATTGGCTCACCATCTATAATGAGTTTCCCATTAAAGAACCAGTGCCTGCTATGCTCACTGTTCGATTGAGCAATGTCAAAGAGCTCAACGGTAGTTGGATTCCGTTTGATGTCATCTCTAAAAAGGCGGGTGTAGTACTGAATATCTTGCTCATCAAAAGCAAGTCCCATCTTCAAATTAATTTCTTCCAATGCCTCCCTCCCCCTCTCGATAACTGGAATTACCGTAACAGGCTCTGGTACAGCACGAGAGTGGAATGTCACTAGCCTTTCTGAATAAACACACTCTGTCATTCTATCATGAACAATGGCTGCAAAATCATTAATTTGGCTCTCATCCAGTGGCTTGCTTCCTGTCCTAACACGCAGAAGATATCTTCTTGACCTCTCCATCCGAGTCACTTCTGCCAAAGAGCAAGCCTGGCAGATCGATACAGCATTCGTTGACCAGGCTGTGGTAAAGGACATGCGAGGTCCAACCTCAACGATCATGGCACCAACATTCTTTGAAGCCTCTTTTTCCAGGAAGCTCTCTGCCTGCAAGTTCTCAGGCTCAAATGTTTCTTGAAGAAGCCACTTAAGTATTCTGAGCTGCTCGCCTGACAGCATACCATTCAGACCAACGTTGAAGCACTGCTCAGTTTCTATGTCCACGATGTCAGCAGAAACCCTTATTTGAACCTGCCTCAGCAGCTCCGCCACAGCACTTTCCTGAAGCAGAGGACGACGGTAGAAGTGCATGATCTCGGGGGCCAGTCCCAATGCATCAGGTTCCTCCACTACCGGGTCCTGTAAGCCCTTTGACCGAACAGCTCTCGGATTCAACAAAAGCGGTGACCTTGGCATCAAGCCTCTGCCAGTGGCCAATCCAGGGAGCTGCCGACAATCAAAACTGCATCGAGTCACATGGCACCTCATACGACGATGATACGTGCGCCAAAGAACACCATTAGACCCTCGCCTTCCCTAAAACAGACAAAAGGGCAGCCTTTAAAACACACAGTCGCAAACACATAGCAAGACCTACTGAAGGAGGAACAGGATCAGAGACCCAAATCAAGGATGCCTACCGTAGGAATTGAGGAAGCTTGGAGGCGGAGGAACCCGGTCGCTGTCGTGTCCCCGAGAACCACCATGAGATCACTGCAACAACCAAGATAACAGCTTTCTTGACCAACTAAACCGGGTAAAGCAACAACAAAACATCATCTTTGAGCATGTTTTGATCATAACTACGGCATGTGGGATGAGATGAGACAGGAAAGATTCAAACTTGAGGAAAACGAAGAAAACGAACAGAAATCCCGAGAAGATCAGGAAAAAAGGCGATTGAAAATCTACACGCGAACACACATATGGCGTACCTTTGAAGCGAAGGACGGGAAGCAGGGGGCTGCTGGGGGGAAGAGGGACGAAGAGGGATACCGGGCGAGTAGGGTTTTTGTTTGTGTGCGGGTGGGATCTTTTTAGAGCGTGGAAATAAAAATAAATGTAAATAGAAAATAACCAGAAAAGGGGCCCGAAGTGAAACAAAGATGTAGTACAACAATGCGGCGAGTGGACCCCTTTGACGACGCACAACTCGGTAAAACAATGTCAAGGATTAAACACCATATCTTTTGGGATTTGATGAAAGGGGACAGGCGGAGCGGCGCGTCGATAACAAAGACGGCGGCGCGAGGCGGGGGGCGGGGGGAGGCGGGGGGTGGGTGGGGAGGGCTATATTTTGATTCCCAAAAACACCCCTCGATTTTCCTTTTTTTTTCTTTTTTTTTACGGAGAGTCCTTTTTATCTTTTCACACCATTTTTTTAAATACCAAAATACCCTTTTACCATCAGTTCAATCATTTTTGGCTAAATAAAAAAAGAATTGTTTCAATCATTTTTCCTCCACATAAAATACCAAACTACCTTTGTGACCTTTTAGTTCTGACGAACTGAATCCGGTTCATTTTTTCTTGACATAGATATTTTTTCAACTGCATAGCAGATAAGATTTTATCAACTGCACAAGAAAATCTCGTTGCTCAATTGAAAAAAAATCCTTTCTTTCACCTTGTATAAATAGACACCATATGACATTAATTGAAATATGCTTTTTTTTATCTTTACGATTTCACTCTTCATTCTCTCAATGTTATCTCTTATCTGTGTTCCAAGTCTTGCAACAACTTATTAGAGAAGTATTTCTAATACTATTTTCAAGAAGAACACCCAATAATATATTAGACGAGTCAATCATATCAATCATGATAAAAACAAAGTTAATCATGTCAACATTCAGCTTCACAATTCCTTTATCTTCCTAGGAATATACATTTTACTTCGTTGAGTACATTATACAATTTCATTTAAGTTTTATGTTTGCCAGTTTGGTCACATTTCCTATTAGTTTAGTCTTAGTGTGACATTTCAAACTAATGGGGTTTGAAATATGAGTATATTTATAACAAGAAGGATGGTATCATCTGTTATGTAAGCATGGTATTGTTAAACAATCTCTTTCCTTTCTGAATTACAAATTGTTTCTGTTAAATCTCTTGTCGAATTAGTGACTACCTAAGCAACATATTCTCTTTGCATAGTATCAACTTTGATTCTTCTTGTTATGTTTCTTCTAATTACAAATCTTCTATGTTAAGTTCTATAGTGTTTGTTGTCAATCGGTAAACCTTTAGTGATACCGGTGTGATGCACAATGGGAGATATAGTAGAATAGAATTCAAAAGAAAATCGATATACAGTTTGTCGAATAGAAAAGGAAGCGAACTAATAAAATAATTTAGATAAAAACGAAAAATAGCTCACGATCAAATTTAAAATCATAAAGGGATACATAAAATTTACCATCCAAATAAATTTAAACAAGGATACAAATATAGAACTAGAAAATAAAGAACACATCACTCAAGAAAGCATTCAAGAGATACAGAGTTTTAAGGAAGCACTCCCAGAGCGCTTCTGTCAAAATATCATTAGTTTCTAAAAGTCTTTTCTAACTTCTAAACACCAAAATAAGTACTAGTGTATGAAACAATCCTTCATGTATAGAGAATTTCAAAATTAAATGTTTTACAACTGATAACCAACTTCTTTAATGTATTCCTTAGTCACGAAGAAAAACACCTTGAGATAGTTGTATCTTTATATAGGGAATATGCTTATGAGCTGTCATAATTCAGTGTACTGAGTTGAAAACTATAAAATACCATTGTGGACCGAAAAATATACCATAATATCAACAAGATCCATATGAACATATTGTAACAAATTAGATACTCCGGTGTATGTACTAATGTACTAAGCCAATTCATTTTTGACATAAAATATCAAAATACCCTTGTAAGTTCTTTCGTGACAGTTTAGTTTTAACAAGTTGAATCAGTTCCTTCAAATAAAATATCAAACTATCTTTGTGAGTTCTCCCGTGACGCTTCAGTTTTAATGAGTGACCTCTATATTACATGTCCTAGCATAGCGAAATCTCAGTTCCAAGCCCTGCAATAACGTATCATACAAGTATTTTTGATACTCAACCATATAAAATCAAGACTAATTATATCATCAATCATGCTGCTTCACAATTCCTTTATCTTCCTAGGAATCGACATTTTTTACTTTGTTGAGTATATTATGCAATGCAGGTTTTATTTAAGTTGTCTGTTTGTCAATTTGGTCACATTTCCTTTTTTTATGGATTTGCATGTTATTGATGAACTATTAGTTCATCTTATACGTCTTTAATCTCAACGTGACATTTTATACTTGTGGGGTTTGAAACATGAGTATCTTTGGTAACGCAAGATTGATGACATCAACCATATTTCCAGTAAGTGACTGAGGATATGAAGCTATACATTGATATGTAAACATGGTATTGTTAAGCATCTCTTTTCTCTCTGAATTATAAATTATTTCTCTTAAATCTCTTGTCGATTTATTGACCTAAGCAACGTATTCTCTTTGCATAACATAAACTTTGATTCTTCTTCTTGTTTTTCCTCTAATCACAAGTCATCAATGTTACGTTCTATATTGTTTGTTGTCAATTGGTAAACCATATCATTATTTTCCGTATATTGTTAAATGATCTCTTAAACCATCATAAGAATACCAGCATTTCATTAAGAATGGCTTACCTTTGGAAACATGCTTAATTGTGATAAGCTATGCTATTAATGTCATCAAATGTCAGTTCATTAGTTGATCATCTGTAATTGTAGCTCTCTTTATATCGTTTATTTGCTTACCATTTGATATTTAGATGGTAATTATTGAAGAATAACTATTTAAATCGAGGTGGATAATCAATAGAAATAGATAAATGACATGTCATTCACGGTAGAAAGCGAAGAATGGAAGAAGTAGTATGCTCAAATTATCTGTCCTTTTGCAACAAAATTGGATTCTTGTTATTGGTGAAAGTGCTTCACTACAATTCCACTTTGATAGTAATTATTGTTAATGAATGCCTTTGATCACAAGCAAGCTGAAATGGATAACATTTTAGTGTATATGATTCTAAATATTAATAATTGTACTTGCAATAATCCAGTACTTGTTTTTTTATCTTTTAAGATAGTATATAACTTATATACGATGGGGTAAAAAAATTTATATACGAACAAATATGAGTATATTGGAACACGAGTGAAAAAATTAAACAGAAATCACAATCACATACAATACCAAGATTTACGGAAAAAATCCCTCCAACGCGAAAGAAAAAAATCACAAGCCAGATAAGCAAATCCACTATAAAAATTCAAATGAGTATATAATACATCGATCTTCGATTATCTCGATGTCCCTCTCGAGTAACCTATGATTGAAAATGTTCAGGGTTTATTTGTACAAACGAATTAGTCTCATTATCATGATTTCATCGTGATCCAATTCTTATTGCACAGATTTATGAATATTACAATATATTAGTTAGGCAATATAAAGTAAAAAAATATCATAATAATAATTATTATTATAATAACTAAAGAGACTATGCAATGTGTCATATGTATCATCACTCACGTGATTGACTTATTGGGCACTTGTAACTAGCACAACACTCACTACACATGCGATGTTCGACCTTGTACATACTATCGCGTACATCAAACTTTTGATTGCTGAAGCATAATGAATCTTTTGCATTCTTTCCTTCTCCTCATCACTTGATGGACCTTACTCTGAGCACAACTTGAAGTAACATAAAAGAGGAGAACCAATTGGCTTTGTATTGAACCTATCCAATACCTTACCTTTTCAATGTATTTCTCTAGTGACAACTAAATCTTTTTGTTTTTTCTATCAGGAGAAATCTATATACATAGTATTTGTTTTGCTGGACTCTTGTCCTTTATTGTAAAGAATTCACTTATTTTCTTTTTTAACTTGTCAATTGTAGACATCTTTTCCAAGGATAAGCATGTCATCAACATAAAGTAAGCGAATAATAAAATTATCACTAAATTGTTTGATGTACACATAATGATTTAAAAGTATTCTTTTGTATCCATTTTTAACCATAAATAAATCAATTTTTTTATATTATTGTCTTGAAGCTTGCTTCAGTCTATACAAGCCCTTTCTCAACTTGTAGACAAAATTTCCTCCTCCAAATTATCACGAAAGAAAGCTATCTTCATATACAACTGCTCAACCTTTAAGTCTAGGCTAGTAGCAATATTAAGAGTAACATGAATAGAAGATATTTTAATAATGGGAGAAAAAATCTCTTCAAAGTCAATAACTTTCTTTTGACCAAAGCCTTTCACAACTAATCTAACTTTATACTTTGGTTGAGAATATTATTATTGAGTCTTCAACCTAAAAACCTACTTGTTCTTTAAGGCCTTACTTCCCCTTGGTAGTTGTACCAAATTATATATGTGGTTCTTCTATAGAGTATCCATCTCTTTCTGCATAACAACTAATCATTTCTTTTTCTACTCACTTTCAACTACTTCTTGGTAACTCTCTGGTTCACCTGTATTAGTAAGCATCACATACTCATGTGTTGAGTATTTTCTGAAAGGTTGATATTGTCTAGAAGATCTTTTCAACTAAGGTTCTATAGCTCCCCATCTTCTTTCTACTCAACATATCATACAGGTAGATCAACATCAGCCTCTACACTATCTTCTTACATATCTCTCCCATCACCTTGATGTATTAGAGGAGTAACTAGGTCTGCTAGTCCTTTTACAGAAGTCTTGGTTGGTGCATTCTTCTTCAAATCCTCAAGGGTTTTTCTTAAATAAAATAACATCTTTGCTTCTGAACATCTTTTGCTTTTTTGGATCCCAAAGCTTGAAACTAAACTGATCATGTGAGTAGTCAAGAAAAATACATTCTTTTATCTTATTATGCAGCTTGGACCTATCAATGTTTGGAACGTGTGCAAATACATGACAATCAAACACTCTTAAGTACTTATAGGAGACATCTTTCCCTGACCATACATACTCTGTAACATCACCATATGTTGGAAAATCTTGGGTAACATCATATGCGCAGCAGAAGAATAGAAAACAAAAATTTTAAATTTTTTCACAGAAAAGAAAGTTTCATTGCCGTACAAAGATTGATGTGTAAAAACTTGCAAAATCGAAAAACCATACATGTTAAGGGATGTGTTACCTAGAAAGATCATATATCCCTAAAAACCTATAAATCTATGGGAGATAATGAAGGAGGTTAACTATCCTCCTCTCTGGTTGTGATCCACACGGTAAGGGCTACGAAGATGCTCCTTAAATCGCTGCACAAATCTCCTCCTCGCGTGCACCACATAATCAAGAAGGGGCCTGCCCTTCTTGCTATCTACACGCCCTAAATAGGGGCTATTGGTTAAGGAGGATAGGGTGAGAGGAAAATAGGAGGTGACAGCCAAAAGGGGTCTAGCCTATGGCCCTTTGGTTTCCTCATATTTATAGAGGCCCCTTGTCAACTTAACCTTAATGGATCCTACCCTATGGAGTACTAAATCTCTATCAAACTACCCAAGTCTCTTAGATTAGTGGGTCTCTACCCAATAATCTCTCACTGGCTCTTATTGGATCTCATCCGTAGGATCCAATAATCCAAGGGCTTATTGGGTATCCAATAAGATAGGGGTTCTAGCGGATATCTCATATCCGAACCTCTACTCATCGTAACACCTACCATATGTATGTGACCCTCTAGGCCTAATATTGAGCTAGCCATGAGTCATACCTATTAGAATTACTTCTAGCTTAGTGAATTATTATCTCCATAATAATTTACTTAGCTCATCGATTACGGACATACTATACCACTATATTGTAGTCCCTAAACGATATAGGGGAATCCAATCCATTAACTTGTCTGACCTCAATTACCATATATCTATAGTCCCTCATCCACTAATATCCCAGAGATTATATACTGAGCATAGTACTATCAGGCCTATATGGTTTCTACGCGAGTCTTGCTCTTAACGGATTCTCCTAGAGAACTCTTTCTCTCTCAATCCAAATGACCCTTGTTAAGGATTTGCTTGAGCAAGAATACATGGGATATTCCTTTAATAACACTAAGAGTAAATGATCATCTATCGATACTCAATAGCCTTCGCAAGGTTGGCTGCCACTCCCGATGATCAGTTGTGCTAGATTTGAAACTTCAAAGTCTATAAGTTCGGTATCAAAGAGTGGAGTCCTCATACAGAATATCCTTGATGTCTCAAGTTTAAGGTTGGATACACCACTAAAATAACAAAATCGTTATCTAACAATGAGGTATCATCAACCATCCAACATTCCGTAAGTAGATCAATCAATGAACTCATTCTCCAATCAGCACCTGCGTGGTATCCCTAGTGTCCCCACATAAACAACTATGAGACCAGCCGCCTCCTTCATATGAACAGGTGTACAACACACTAGACTATCCGATCATCTCGATGTTGCTAGTCATAGGTGCCCTACAAGCCAATCACGTGAGTGATGACACGTATGACATGATACGTATTCTTTTTGCTCATTATATTATTCGACATTTTATCACATTATATATATATATATATGTATATATATATATATATGTATATGTATATATATATATATGCATATGTATATATGTATATATGTATACATACATATTTATATATACATATATGTATACATATACATATACATATATATGTATATGTATATGTATATGTATATATGTATACATATACATATATATAAATATATATATATATATATATTTATATATATGTATATGTATACATATATACATATACATATACATATACATATATATGTATATGTATATGTATACATATATGTATATATAAATATGTATGTATACATATATACATATATACATATGCATATATATATATATATATATTTATATATATATGTATATGTATACATATATACATATACATATACATATACATATATATATACATATACATATATATGTATATGTATATGTATACATATATGTATATATAAATATGTATGTATACATATATACATATACATATATATACATATATATATATACACATATATATATACATATATATGTATATACATATATACATATATATATACATATATATGTATATACATATATACATATATATATACATATACATATATATATATATATATATATATATATATATATATATATATATATATATATATATATATATATATATATATATATATATATATATATATATATATATATATATATATATATATACATGTACTATAATGATCTCATCATTATATATATATATATATATATATATATATATATATATATATATATATATATATATATATAATGATGTCCATGGATCTATGCAATGGGAATCGAATCTTGATGAGATCTCGCTTGATTCGTCTCTAAACATAGATCCTAAACAATCCCGATTATAGGTTACTCGAGAGGGACATTAAGATAATTGGACAGATTGGTGTACTGTATACCCGTACATATGATAGAGGTGGCTAGTCTTATAGCTGCTCGTGTGGGGATACTAGGGCTATAGTGCAGGTGCTCATTGGAGAATGAGCTCACTGATTGATCCGCTCACGGAATGCTGGATGGTTGATGATGCCTTATTATCAGACAACGATTCTGTAGTCCTAATGATATATCTGTTCCTTAGACTTGAGATACCAAGGATGTCCTATATGAGTACTCCACTCATTGATACTAGATTTATAGGTCTGGAAGTTTCATATCTAGCATAATTAGTCATCGAAAGTGGTAGCCAACCTTACGAGGGCTATTGAGTATCAATAGAGGATCATCTACTCTCGGTTTCATGAGAGGAATATCCTATATATTCTTGCTCAGATAAATCCCTAGCTAGGGTCATTCGGATTGAGAGAGAAAGAGTTCTCTAAGAGAATCCAATTAGAATGAGACTCGAGTAGAAATTGTATAGGTCTGATAGCACCTTGCCCGGTATATGGTCTCTAGGATATTAGATAAATAAGGAACTATAGGTACAAATAACTGAGGATAGACATGTCTAATAGATTGATTCATCTATATCGTCTAATGACCGTGACGTAGTGGCCTAGTACGTCCGCAATCGATGAATCGAGTGAATTATTATAGAGATAATAATTTACTAAGCCAGAAGTAGTTTTGATAGGTATGACTCACGGCCAGCTCGATATTGAGCCTAGAGGGCCACACACATATGGTAGGTATTACGACAAGTAGAGGTTCGGATATAAAATATCAATCGGAGCCCCTATCTTATTGGATATCCAATAAACCCTTGAATTATTGGATCTTATGGATGAGATCTAATAAGAGCTAATGAGAGATTATTGGAGAGAGATCCATTAATTTAATATGCTTGGGTATTTGGATGGAGATCCAATACCCAATAGGGTAGGATCTATTAAGGTTAAGTTGTCAAGGGACCTCTATAAACAGGAAGGAACCAAAGTTTCATAGGCTAGAGCTTCTCTTGGTTACTATCTCCTAGTCTCCTCTCCCCTTCTCCTCCTTAGATAGTAGGTTTGGAGATTTGAAGAGCATCATCGCAGCCCTAGTATGTGGATCACCACTAGAGATGAGAACACTTAACATCCTTCACCCACTCCTATAGATCTGTAGGGATTCAGAGATATATGATCTATCTAGGTAATACAATCTTTCATATACACAGTTTTCGATTTTGTGGATTTTGTGCACTAATCTTTGCACGATGGCGAACATAATTTTTGAGAAATTTTGAGATTTTTTTTTGTTCTTCCACTGCGTATGTGATATTACCCATAGATTTCCCTATATTGGTATCAAAGCAAGGTGGCCGAAGGGCAGTGGAGCCCATGGGGCAGCGGTGCCTATAGGCATTATGCTCGCGTATAGAGCTTCTTGCCCGCGAGGGTGACCACTTGCAAGGGCGACGCCCCCTCTCCCCTAACGTCGTAGCTACCATCGGTAAGGTGGCAATGGCCATAATGTAGTAGTAGGGATGGGGTTAGGGCATTTTAGGCAAAAAGATAAATTTATCCCTTGGAATTTAAGAAATTTTAAGTTCTTTCCTTTTATCCAAATTATAAAAATACCCCTCATAATTTAGAAAATTCTTTATGTCCCTGTGTTAGGATTCTAGCTAGGAGTGTCCTAATTGAGTTTCATTAAATGAGGTATTCATGTAAAACCTACATAGTTGACCCCTATTAAAGAGGTGAAGAGGCCAACTAGGGATATGATTAATTTAGAGGTTGCTTCTTAGAGAAGCATTAGGAGTTGGCTAGAAGTAGGAGTCTTGAGTAAGAGTTTTATTAGGAGTTAGGGTTTAGAAGCCCTATAAATTGTCATATATTCAACCTCTTTTGAAGGATATAGATAAATCTTTTCAGCAGCCTTTGAGCAGCAACTTGGAAAAAGGAACCCTTATATAGTTTCAAGGAGGCTGATCCCCTAAAGAGATCAACCCCAAGCCTAGAATCCGTAAGGGTTCTAACACTTGGTATTAAAGCAACGTTCTTGGTATCTCACTGCCCTTCCATAGCCATCCATCAGCCCTCCACAGCCACCCAAAGCAATTCCCACAATTGCTTAAAAGATCGTCGCTGAATTCCATTGTCATCTCTACCACCGCAGATCATCCTTTGATCTCCCCATAAATGGCAACAGGTTTTGGTTTCCTACCCTACTATTGTTGTAATTTAGTTATCCTTATTCAAAAATCCAAAAAAAAAAGTTGTTCCTATATTGCTACATAAACTTTTCGTCGTAAAGTTTTCATCTCTACGATGAAAGATGTATTGCATAATTCTAGCCGTATAGCACAGTTTGATCTTGCTACTATATTTTTTTCTATCTAAATCTTTACGAAATTTTTACAATAGCTTTGACACTTCCTAACGGTGGATTTCCCTTTAGATTCATCAAAAAATTCTCGACGTAAAAACCTACTATAGTACCTTTCCGTGATCCTCAATTTTTCTGAACCTTCCACCATCCCATGCCATTAACTTGTTAACAGAAAAAAGACAGGGACATCTTGTTAGGAACGAGTTGGCACTAAGAGGGGGGGTGAATTAGTGCAGCGGATAAAATCACGTTGGTTCAAAAATCTTTGTTTCGATTAAAATCTATCTCAGAAAGATGTTAACTTGAAATAGATTCATAAGAGTGTGCAGCTAAAGTAATGAAAAAGTATAACAGTTTATAATTAAAGTAAAGAGCAAAACAGAAATGCAAACCGAGTTTATAGTGGTTCGATCGTCGTAACCTATATTCACTCCCGATTCCTCCTTCATTGAGGCCACCAGCATCTACTATCGGTCTTCCTTTAATAGGCGAAGACGAACCACCTCTTTACAATTCTATTCCTTTTGCAAGCTCAGGAGAGAACCTTTATAACCCCCCTTACTCCTCTCTCAAACTACACTAACACTAAGAGCTTTGAGAGGAGCCCTCACAAGATTACAATAGCATTTTTCTACTTTTTTGCTCTCAATTCTTGTATTTTTTAACCAATGATGAGAGGGGTATTTATAGGCCTCAAGTAGATTCAAACTTGGAGCCTAAAAGAGTCTCATCCTAGGTTTTCCGGGTCCTAGTGGTACCACCGCCTGTGCTGGGTAATAATATCACCTACAGCATTGACACTGGGTGGTACCATTGCCTAGTCTTGCAGTACCATCGCTTAGAAGATTATGTTTGGGCGGTACCACTGCCTAACATAGTCTCGGAGACTGTGCCACGATGATGCCACCTGTTTGGTCATTGTTTGAGCCTTTCACTTGGCCTAACATAGCCCAAACTTGGGCCCAATTGACCTCTAATTGAGTTAGCCCAATTCCAACCCAATTATATGCTAACTACGAATTTTAAGACATTCACTATGCTAAATTATTGAATCTCAGATTTTGATGATGAAACCAATCGATATGTGTTTATGTTTTAATCTGTGTTTTGAGTGACGTAGGATGCTTCGATTAGGATGAGACAATTAAAGCAAGAAAAATCATGTTAGGCCGGAGGAACATGTCAGAAGATTGGACGTCGGGCTTGTGGATCAGTTGACATATTGATAGAAGGCTTTGCTAGTCATAGGTGCCCAGCAAGCCAATCACGTGAGTGATGACACGTGTGACTTAATATAGAATCTTTTTTGCTTATTATATTTTGGCATATATCACTTTATAACTATTACATAAATGCATACATATATTGTGATGTCCTTGGATTTGTGCAATGGGAATCGGATCGTGATGAGATCACAATAGTGAGATTGATTCACCTTTAAACACATATCCTAAATAATCCCGATCATAGGTTACTCGAGAGGGATATCGTGATAACCGGATAGACTGGTGTGCTGTATACCCATCCATATGATGGATGCAACTGGTCTCATAGCTGCTTGTGTAGGGACACTAGGGATACAATACAGGTGCTCATTGGAGAATGAGTTCACTGATTGATCCGCTTACGGAATGCTGGATGGTTGATGATGCCTTATTGTTAGACAGCGATTCCGTAGTCCTAGTGGTGTATCTAGTCCTTAGACTTGAGATACCAAGGATGTCCTGTATGAGTGCTCCACTCTTTGATACCAGACTTATAGGTTTGGCTGTCCCATCTAGTACAGGTTGGTCATTAGGAGTGGTAGTCGACCTTCACGAGGGCTATTGAGTGTCGATAGAGGATCATCCACTCTCTGGCGTCATGAGAGAATATCCCATGTGTTCTTGCTCGAGAAAATCCCGGCTAGGGTCATTCGGGTTGAGAGAAAGAGTTCTCCTGAGAATCCGATTAGAGCGAGACTTCGAGTAGAAACCGTGGTGGGTCCGACAACACCATGCTAGATATACGACCTCCTCCGGTATATTAGATGGATGAAGGACTATAGGTACACTAGAATCGAGGACGACATGTCCAATGGATTGGATTCCCTGTATCGTCTGGGGACTACTGGCGTAGTGGCCTAGTACGTCCGTGAATGATGAGTCGAAAGAATTATTACAGAGATAATAATTCACTTTGAGTTAGAAGGAGTTCTCGACAGGTATGACTCACGGCCAGCTCGATATTGGGCCTAGAGGGTCACACACATATGGTAGGCATTATGATGAATAGAGGTTCGGATATGAGATATCCGGACGAGCCCTTGTCTTATTGGATGCAGATCCAATACCCACTAGGGAGGACCCATTAGGGTTTGACAGGGATCTCTATAAATAGGAGGGGATTGAGCCCCATGGGCTAGAGAGCTTCTGTTTGCCTTTTCCTATTCTCCTCTCGATCTCCACCTCAGAGTAGGTCTGGACTTTTGAGGAGCGTCGTCGCAACCCTGCTGTGTGGATCACCGCTAGAGAGGAGGACGCTTGACCTCTTTCACCCTCTCCTAAGGATCTGCAAGGAAACAGGGATATACGATCTCCCTAGGTAACATAATCTACTCTATACGCAGTTTCATGTTTTGCGGATTTTTGCGTACCAATCTTCGCACGACGACGAATATCTCTTTGGGAATCGGGGATTTTGTTTTTCTTGTTCTTCCGCTGCGCATATGATGTCGCCCCCAAGGATTTCCCAACAGGCTTCGGGCCGTAGATTCGAGCATCAGGCAAAGAAGAACAGGTATTGCGCCAAGGATATCGGAGTTGCAGAGTCAACTAACCGATTGGATAATAGGCCGCAAGAGAAGACGATGCGCCGAAGAATCGGACGAAGCGTCGAGGGACCAATGACATGCCGGACAACTTGATTAGATGCTTAGGATTAATTGTCAAGATCGAAGTTTACATGTGTAGGATTAACTACGATAGTAAGACATGAAGCAAAATGAAGTCCCAAAGTTAAGATCGAGATCATGTTGGGAGTTCGATAGTTTGTCGGAAGTCTGGACATTCGTCGGAAGTTCTGCGGGAACCAACCGAGAAGTCACGGAGCTTGCCAAAGAAGCTTGTTGGAACTTGCCAAGAAGATCATTGTGAAGTCCAGGAGCTTGCCAGGAGTTCATCGAAACATTGCCAAGAGTTCGTCGGAGGTTCGCCGGAAGATCGACCGAAGCTCGCTGGAAGAATTGACATAGGGATTTGTTTAGCTTAGAATATGTCTTAGGAATCATAGTTAGCACGTAATTGGGATTGGATTTGGGCCAACCCAATTAGGGTCCAGCTAGGTCCATGTAAGAACTGTTTTGGGCTCAATAAGAGGCTCAAATAGTGCCCCAAGAAGACTCACCGTCGTGGCATAGTCTTCGAGACTGTGTCGGGCGGTGGTACCGCCAGTTTGGGCAGTTGTATCGCCCCTGGTAGGGTGCTAGGCGGGGGTACCGCCAGTCTAGGCGATGGTACCGCCCAGCACAGCCTCCCAAGCGGTGGTACCACCAGACTTGGGCGGTGGTACCGCCCAGGACAGTGTCAGCCAAACTGACACTAGGTGGTGGCACCGCCCAGCGTAGGCGGTGGTACTGCCCGTGCCCGGAGAACCCAGGATGAGATGTTTTTAGGCTCCAAGTTTGAATCAATTTGAAGCCTATAAATAACCCTCTCATCCCTAGTTAAAGCACACAAGCACAGAGAGCAAAAAAGGAAAGAAACACTGTGGAAATCAGTTGAGAAATCCCTCCTCTAGCTTAAGTGTTAGAATTCTGTTTAAGAGAGGAGAGTGAGTGCTTGTAAGGGTTGTCTCCTAAACCCGGTAAAAGGAGAAGAGGGGTGTAAGAAAGAGGTTGATCTTCACCTAGTAAAGGAAGATCGTTAGTGGCTATCGGTGGCCTCGACGGAAGAGGAATCAGAGGAGTGGATGTAGGTCACGATTGACCGAACCACTATAAACTACCATCTTCTCTGGTTTGCATTTTATTCTTGCTATTTATCGTAACTGCAAACTGCCTTCCTTATTTTACTTCATATACATTTCTGTAAGCTTTCAAAGTTATTATCTATATGAAATGACTTTTACGTCAGAATCGTATTTCAACATACGAATGCAGTTTTAATCATCAAAAGTTTTCCGCTGCACTAATTCACCCACCCCTCCTCTTAGTGCTCCTGATCCTAACAATTAGTATCAGAGTCTCGTTTCTCATATTTGGTTTAACACCCAAATTGAAATGGCTCTTTTCGGCAACCAAGAGGGTCACTCTCTCATTCGTCCTCTCTTTTTCAATGGGACGGACTACACTTATTAGAAAACTCGAATGAGAGTTTTCTTGCTTTCGTTGGATTTGAATTTATAGCACATTGTCGAATCCGATTTTAAAAGGTCCTCTCTTCCAATGAAAGATTGGAATGATTTGGAGAAGAAGACATTTTCTTTAAATGCTAGAGCTATGAACGCTCTATTTTGCGCCTTAGACAAAATCGAGTTTAATCGGGTTTCTACTTGCGAATCGGCTTTCGACATATGTCACACTCTTGAAATCACACATGAAGGCATAAGTAGTGTTAACGATTCTAAAGTTAATTTTTTAATGCATGATTTCGAGCTTTTTCGAATGAAGCTGAGCGAAACCATTGGAGACATATACACCCGTTTTACGGATATTGTCAATAGTTTAAAAGCACTTAGTAGAAGTTTTTTGGATTTTGAACTTCTAGACAAGATTTTACATTCTCTTTCTAAAAATTAGAATTCAAAAGTAACTGTGATACAAGAAGCTAAAAATCTAAACAACTTACTACTTGAAGAACTAATTGGTTCGTTGATGATATATGAAATGGTGAACAATGCACATGATGAACATGATGAACAAAACCACCTTCCAAAGAACAGGAAGGATTTGGGACATAGAATATTTGAAGACCACTCGAGCATAAGCTCAAGTGATGGTGAACAAGAATTACTCACTAAGAAATTTTAAAAATTAAAGAAACAAAAATTTAAGAACAAAAAGAACGAAACTACTTACTTTGAACGCAAGAAGAAGAACATAAATTAGGATGAATCGAGCTCCTCCGAAGATGAGGAGAAAATCAACAAAGGCGAGATGGCTAACTACGCCTTAACGGCATTCGACGATAAGGTAATCGAAACCCCCTTAATTTACTTTGAAATTACTTGATGCTTTCCATGATGCATTTTTTTTATTTAGAATTATTTTTTCTTGAAAATTGCATGTTTAAAAATGAAAATGCAAAAATTAGGATCATGCTAGTAATTTCGAAAATGATAATTACATGTTTAATAACAAAATAATTTTGGTTGAAAATGCCTTATGCTCAATGAAACCATGATTGATGAATATATTTTATGTTTAATGATTTCCTTGGCTTGCATGCCTTATCATAATAAATATTTATATCATGCTTGATGATTTTTATGCATGAGAACTTGAAGTAATAATTTGAAATCATATGTCTTGGAATTGTGTTACAATTTTTGACCTTGATGATTTTTTATCTTTCCATTTTAAACTTTGATGCATGGTTTTAACATAAGAACAAATATTTGAGCATGCTAATATAAAATCTATCACACAAATTGAAACTAAAGAAGTTTAGATATCTTTAAGAATCATTGAATATTATATTCAATGAAACCAAGCTTGATGTCTTAATGAAAACGTAATGATGATTTGAAAGCATGCTTAATGAGTTTATATTTCGAACTTATGTATGATAGTCTTTGCGATCTTTGAAAGTTCTTTTTGTTTGGTGTTAATGAATGATGCATGGATTTGAAAGAAAAGAACATGCTTATATGAAATCAATCACTTAAAATGTATCACATAAAAAGGAAAATATATTATTGGATTTAAAATCATGAATCTAGTTATGTTATGAATTTTGTGAACCATGAAATTGATTTTGGTGGTTTGAATTTAATGGGTTTTATCAAAATCATGATCTTGATTTCTCGAGATTTATAACTTGAAATCTTTAATGAATCAAGATTTCTTACTCTTTATTCTCTTACATTTTGAGAAAATTTTTAATATGAATCATAAAAGTTCTTATGCATGAATTGAGATCTTTTTCTCCTACGTTTCCTTTTATGATTTACTAAAGAGAATATATTTTTCAAAATTCATGACTTCAAATTTTATTTGAATATCCTTTATTATTTGATCTCCTAAGATCTCTCTTTGAATATTTAAAGAGGAGAATTTTCTAGATGAATCATGATTTTGATGATCGAAGATTTGATATGCATGATTGAGATCTTGCTATCCTACTATTCTTTTTGCTATTCATTAAAAAGAAGACTAATTCTAATAAACAATGATATGCTATTTGACATCTTTTAGGTTTATGATTTGAATTTTATTATGTAAAATTCCTTGTATTCATGAAATATTGATCTCATCTTTCATTACTTGATTTTATATCTTTGTATAACTTCTTGTATTCATCATCCAATTAATTTCTCTTAATGAGATGAGATGAATGAGATGATATAGAATTATGCATGGAATACTCTTGATATTATTTTAATGCATGCAAATGTGAAGTTATGATCATGCATGGTAGGATGTAATTTGACAAATTAATACCATCATGATATGAAACATTTATGATTTGCAATGATGCATGTAATACTTGTGCTTTTTAATTATGATGTGATGTATTGCATATGATGTGAATCATGATTTAAAATGCTATGAATTGTTGCCAAAATGATGTATCATAAATGTTGATCTAATGTTTTGTATCATGAATGCTCTAAATGATAAATGTTTGGTATCATGATCAAAATGTTGATAAATACTTAAAAATTTTAATATTTTAGTATCATGTATGATATGCACATAATGATGATTGATTTTTCGGTATCGTGCATGAAAAATGAAATGTAGTGTTATTGAATATGTGCATGTTGTAAATTGACACTATAATGATGCACAAATAAGATTGATACTTACCTTTGTCAAAATCTGAAAATTGATATAAAGGGTCTACCCTTCTTTTTGACAATGACAAAGGGGGAGATAAAAGATGCTAGCTTGCATAATTCAAGAAGAAAGCAAAAAATTACACTTCTCAAAAGAGAAGAAAGAACTTGCTTCTTAAACATCTCAAATTGTTAGCTTCCATGTTGTAAAACAATGTAACATTTTGTTAGCTTGCATTTTTGCAAAGAAAACAAAAATAATAGCACTTATCAAAAGAGAAGAAAGAGCTTGCTATCTTGAACATCACTAGCTTGCGTATCTTGAGAAGCAAAGAGTTGCTATCTCAAAAGAAGCAAAATTTCTATCTTGCACATTGCAAAAAAAAGTAAATTTGCAAACTTATACAATTCTAAATTATTGTTAGCTTGTATATTACAAAACATGCTTTCTCTTTCAAACACTTGCTAGCTTGAACATTGCAAAACAAACATGCTGAATTTGCATATCTAGCAAAATTTACAAACTTATCAAACTTCAAATTTTTGCTAGTTTGCATGATTATAAAATTGGAGATTTATGATGCAATGTATTGAACTTATATTCCAAACACATGAGAATTGTACTTCTCCTTTTTGTTGATGACAAAGGGAAGAAGTATGTTGATTATATGTCATGATTTTATCATGATATGTTGCTTGGATTTTTGAATCTAAGAGTTTTTATCAATATGGCATATTGATAGGGGGAGTTTGATTAAACTCCGGGAGTTAAGGTTAACTCCGTCGTCGGTTGGTTGTCATCATAAAAAAGGGGGAGATTGTTGAATCTCGGATTTTGACGATGAAACCAATCGATGTGTTTATGTTTTAATCTGCGTTTTGAGTGACACAGGATGCTTCGATCAGGATGAGACAATTAAAGCAAGAAAAATCATGTTGGGCCGAAGGAACATGTTAGAAGATTCGACGTCGGGCCTATGGATCGGTCGACGTATCGACAGAAAGCTTCGGGCCATGGATTCGGGCATCGGACCAAGAAGAGTGGGTATTGCACCAAGGATATCGGAGTTGCGGAGTCAACTGACCGATTGGGCAATAGGCCGCAAGAGAGGACGATGCGCCGAAGAATCGAACGAAGCGTCGAGGGACCAATGACATGCCGGACAACTTGATTAGATGCTTAGGATTAATTGTCAAGATCGAAGTTTGTTTTACATGTGTAGGATTAATTACGATAGCAAGACATGAAGCAAAATTAAGTCCCAAAGTCAAGATCGAGATCACGTTGGGAGTTCGACAGTTCGTTAGAAGTCCGAACGTTCGTTGGAAGTTCTGTGGGAACCAACCGAGAAGTCGCAGAGCTTGCCAGAGAAGCTCGTTGGAACTCACTAAGAAGATCGTCCTGAAGTCCAGGAGCTTACCAGGAGTCCATCGAAACATTATTGAGAGTTCGTCGGAGGTTCGTCGAAAGATCGCCGGAAGCTCGCCGGAAGAATTGATATAGAGATTTGTTTAGCTTAGAATGTCTTAGGAATCATAGTTAGCACGTAATTGGGATTGGATTTGGGCCAACCTAATTAGGGTCCAACTAGGCCCATGTAAGAATAGTTTTGGGCCCAATAAGAGGCCCAAACAGTGCCCCAAGAAGACTCACCATCGTGGCACAATCTTCAAGATTGTGTCAGGTGATGGTACCGCCAATCTGGGCGGTTATACCGCCCCTAGCAGGGTGCCATACGATGGTACCGTCCAGCACAACCTCCTAGGCAGTGGTACAACCAGACCTGGGCGGTGGTATCGCCCAGGACAGTGTCAGCCAAACTGACATTGGGAGGTGGTACCACCCAGCGCAGGCAGTGGTACCGCCTGTGCTCGGAGAACCCAGGATGAGATATTTTTAGGCTCCAAGTTTGAATCAACTTGAAGCCTATAAATACCCCTCTCATCCCTAGTTAAAGCACACAAGCACAAATAGAAAAAAAGGAAAGAAATGCTGTAGAAATCAGTTGAGAAATCCCTCCTCTAGCTTAAGTGTTAGAATTCTGTTTAAGAGAGGAGAGTGAGTGCTTGTAAGGGTTGTCTCCTAAACCGAGTAAAAGGAGAAGAGGGGTGTAAGAAGGAGGTTGATCTTCGCCTAGTAAAGGAAGATCGTTAGTGGATGCCAGTGGCCTCGACGGAAGAGGAATCAGAGGAGTGGATGTAGGTCACGATTGACCGAACCACTATAAACTGCCATCTTCTCTAGTTTGCATTTTATTCTTGCTATTTATCTTAACTATAAACTACCTTCCTTACTTTACTTCAAATACGTTTCTATAAGCTTTCAAAGTTATTATTTGCACGAAACGACTTTTATGTCAGAATTAGATTTCAACGTACGAACGCAGTTTTAATCGTCAAAAGTTTTCCACTGCACTAATTCACCCCACCCCTCTCCCCCCCCCCTCTTAGTACTCTTGATCCTAGCATAAATAAGTTCGTAAGTCTAGGTTTCTTCCGGTGATCTTCCTACGAACTTCCGACGATCTCTCGGCAATGTTCCAGTGGACTCCCGACAAGCTCCTGGACTTCACGATGATCTTCTTGGTGAGTTCTGATGAGTTTCTTTAGCAAGCTTCTAGACTTCTCGGTCAATTCCAGTAGAACTTCCGATGAACGTCTGGACTTCTAACGAATTCTCGGACTCCCAACGAAATCTCATTCTTGACTCCGGGACTTCATTTCGCTTTATGCCTTGCTATCGTAGTTAATCATGCACACTTAAAACCTATTTTGATCTAGACAATTATTACAAAGCTTGAATCAAAGTTGTTTGACATGTCATTAGTTCATCGACGCTTTATTTGATTCTTCGGTGCATCGTCCTCTCTTGCAGCATATTGCCCAATCGGCCAGTTAACCTCCGCAACTCTGATTTCCGTGGCATAATTTTCGCTCTTCTTAGTGCTAGTCATAGGTGCCCAACAAGCCAATCATGTGAGTGATAACACGTATGACTTGACACGGAATCTTTTTTGCTTATTATTTTTTGGCATTTATCACTTTATATTAACTATTGCATATATGCATATATATATATATATATATATATATATATATATATATATATATATATATATATATATATATATATATATATATATATATATATATATATATATATTGTGATGTCCTTAGATCTGTGCAATGGGAATCGGATCGTGATGAGATCACAATTATGAAATCGATTCACCTTTAAACACAGATCATAAATAATCCTGGTAATAGGTTACTCGAGAGGGACATCATGATAACCAGATAGACTGGTGTATTATATACTCGTCTATATGATGGATGCAACTAGTCTCATAGCTGCTTGTGTGTGGAAACTAGGGATATAATATAGGTGCTCATTGGAGAATGAGTTCACTAATTGATCCGTTTACAGAATGATGGATGGTTGATGATGCCTTATTATTAGATAATAATTTCGTAGTCCTAGTGCTGTATCTGTTCCTTAGACTTGAGATACCAAGGATGTCCTGTATGAGTGCTCCACTCTTTGATACCAGACTTATAGGTTTGGCTGTCCCAGATCTAGTACAACTAGTCATTGAGAGTGACAATCGACTTTACGAGGGCTATTGAGTGTCGATAGAGGATCATCTACTCTCGGCATCATGAGAGGAATATTCTATGTATTCTTGCTCAGACAAATCCCTAGCTAGGGTCATTCGGGTTAAGAGAGAAAGAGTTCTCCTAGAGAATCTGATTAGAGCGAGACTCGAGTAGAAACCGTATGGGTCTGATAGCACCATGATCGATATACAGTCTCTGGGAGATTAGATGGATGAGGGACTATAGGTACACGGTAATTGAGGACAGATAGGTCTAATGGATTGAATTCCCTTGTATCGTCTAGGGACTACGGCGTAGTGGCCTAGTACGTCCGTAGTCGATGAGTCGAGTGAATTATTACAGAGATAATAATTCACTAAGTTAGAAGGAGTTCTAACAGGTATGACTCACGGCTAGCTCGATATTGGGCCTAGAGGGTCACACACATATGGTAGGCATTACGATGAATAGAGTGTTGAATCTCAGATTTTGATGATGAAGTCAATTGTCATTTGTTATCTAATCCATATGTTGAGATAAGTGTGCAGGATTAATTACAATGGAAGTAAGACATGCAACGGGAGTTGTGCCGGAGTCAAGACTATGATCACGTTGGGAGTTCGAGAGTTCGACGGAAGTCCAAACGGTCATCAGAGGTTCTGCGGGAACAAATCCGAGAAGTCCAGGAGCTTTCCAAATAAGCTCATCGGAACTCGCCAAGTGGATCGCGCAAGTCCAGGAGTTTGCCGGAAGTTCGTTGGAGCATTGCCGAAGATTCATCGGATGTTCGCTGGAAGTTCGTCTGAAGAAGCAATTGACGCACCGGAGCAAGTTGCAGTAAATGTCTTAAGAAATATCGTAGTTATTATGTAGATTAAGTTAGGAATGAGAGGTGATCCCATTAACTTAATTTGGGGGCAATTGGGCCCTTGACAGACCCAAATTGGGCCGAATGTATCAATTCGGACCCGGATTTCCTGGCCGGCGATGGCACCGCCTGGGCTCAGTCTCCGAGCGAGACTGGACGGTGCAACCGCCCCTGTCAGGTGGTGGAACTGCCCAGAGGCTCAGTCTTCGAGCTCTAGGCAGATGTACCACCCCAGTCAGGTGGTAGTACCGCTAGGACCCCGAAAATCCAGGAAATGACATTTTTTAGCTCCAAATTCAAACTAGTTTGGGGCCTATATATACCCCACCCTTTCCTGCATAAAAGGGCATCGAAAATCCAATCTTACTCTGTGATTTTTAGAGCTCAAAAGTGTTGTAAAGGCTAGAAGTTCTCCTCCCTCTTTTCTTCCAAGTTTTGATCTTTCAAGAGAGGAGAGAAAATTCTATAAGGGTTGTCTCCTAAGCCCATCAAAAAGAGTGAAACTGTAAAAAGGTGGTTGGCCTTCGCCTATTGAAGGAAGGCCTCTAGTGGACGTCGGTGACCTCATCGGAAGAGGAAGCCAAAAGTGGATGTAGGTCAAGATTGACCGAACCACTCTAAATCTTGGTTTGCATTTACTTTCTATTTTCTATCTTAACTCCAAACTGCCTCTATAGCTTTACTTTAACTACACTTCGCCTAATCTAAGTTAAAGCAATTTCTGAATTGGCTTTCATACCGAAATCGCTTTTATAGTACGAACGTCGTATTTCGGTTTGCAATTACATTCTATTCTCTATCTTAACTACAAACTGCCTCTATATCTTTACTTTAACTGCATCTTGCTTGATCACAAGTTAAAATGATTTTCAAATCGGCTTTCTTACTGAAATCGTTTTTATCGTACGAACGTCATTTTAAATCATCGAAAGTTTTCCGCTGCACTAATTCAACCCCCTCTTAATGCTCTTGATCCTAACAATTGGTATCAGAGCGGGGTTAACTCTCAAATGGATTAAAACCCAAGAGAGATGGTATATGCCGGAAACCAAGAGGGCCACTCTAGTATGTGTCCACCCATGTTCAATGGGACGGACTACACCTATTGGAAGACACGAATGAGGATCTTTCTTATTTAAATGGATTTTGAACTTTAGAATCTTATTGAAAATGGATTCTCGAAGTCTTTTCTTCCAATGATTGATTGAAATGAATTGGAGAAGAAAACTTTCGCTCTTAATGCAAAGGCTATGAATGTCTTATTTTGTGCACTTAATAAAAATGAGTTCAATCGTGTTTCGATTTGTGAAACCGCGTTTGATATTTGCATACATTTGAAGTGTCTCACGAAGGCACAAATAGAGTAAAAGAGTCAAAAATCAATCTTTTGATACATTCTTTTAAACTTTTCCGAATGAAACCGAGCGAGACTATTGGTGACATGTACACCCGTTTCACGGATGTCGTCAATGGTCTAAAAAGACTCGGCAAAAGTTTTTCAGATTTTGAGCTCGTAAATAAGATTTTAAGATCCCTTCCTAAGAGTTGGGACCCTAAAGTCACTGCTATTCAAGAGGCTAAAGATTTAAATAACTTTCCTCTTGAAGAACTAATCGGGTCATTAATGACCTATGAAATGACTTGCAAGGCTTATAAAGAGCAAGAAGACATCCTTCCAAAGAATAGGAAGGATATGACACTTAGAACTTTAGATGACCACTTAAGAGAAAACTCAAGTGATGAGGACTGTGACGATGACTTGGCACTTCTAACAAGGAAATTTAAAAAATTCATTAAGAGCAATAAGTTTAAAAATGACACAAAAAATAAATTTAAACCCAAAAAGGACCAAGTTATTTGCTTTGAGTGCAAAAAGCCAAGACACTACAAAAGTGATTGTCCCTAAGCCAAGAAGAGAACATCAAAGAAGAAGGCGCTCAAACCAACGTGGGATGACTCGAGCGCGTCCGAAGAAGAGGAGTCCAACACCGAGCAAGTTGCTCATTATGCCCTAATGGCCATCAGAGAGGAGGTAACAAATTTAATTGATGCAGATTTATCATTTGATGAATTATTAAATGTCTTCCATGACTTATTTGATGAATGCAAAACAATTAGTAGAAAATATAAATTGCTGAAAAATAAGCTTGATAGTCTTGTTAGCAATTTTGATAAATTAAAAACTGAATATCATGATAGTTTAGCTTAATGTGAAAAATACCATGATCTAGAGACTCTCCAAAAGGAGAACTAGCTACTTAAGGATGCCTTGAAGAAATTCGAGGTTGGTAGCAAGTCTTTGAACATGATCCTTACAAATAAAGATCATGTTCCCAAAAGAAGTGGAATCAGATTTGTGAGAAGTCCTCACCAAAATCTAACCACCTTCATAAAAGGCCCTATTTTACATGTTCGGCACCAAAGCAAATTTAACTTTTGTTACAAACATGGACATAAAACGTATCATTGTCCATTCAAGAAAATTAGCCCAAACAAACTGATTTGGGTTCCTAAAGGAACCATGATAAACTCTATGCAACATAATAAACAATGTATATCAGTTTTTGAGGCACCCAAAAGTAAATGGGTACCTAAAAATTATCTTTTCTTGTAGAGACATATACCATCACAAGCTAGGAGCAAGAGATGGTACCTTGATAATGGATGCTCAAGGCATATGACCGGAGATCCATCTCAATTCTCGAAGCTCACTAGTATAGATGAAGGCTATGTCACATTCGGAGATAACAACAAGGGTAAAATCATTGGCAAAGGAACTATAGGTAACAAATCCAACTTCTTTATTGAAGATGTTTTGTTAGTTGATGGTTTAAAACATAACCTCTTAAGCATTAGTCAATTATATGATAAAGGATATATCGTCAAATTCGAATCTAATGCTTGCATCATTCAAAAACCACACAAAAACACATCTATGATTGCATTAAAATAGAATAACGTATACACCATTGACATCAATGATCTTTGCAATGAAATGTGTTTCTCGGTTTTGAATGAGGATGCTTAGCTTTGGCATAGGAGATTAGGTCATACTAGCATGAAACTAATCACTCAAACATCATCCAAAGAACTTGTACGAGAAATTCCTCATATCAAGTTCATGAAAGATAATGTGTGTGACGCTTGTCAATTAGAAAAATAAATTAAGGGTAGTTTCAAATCTAAGAATCAAATAAGCACCTCTAGGCCCTTATAATTGATCCATATGGACTTGTTCGGACCAATCTCTACATCAAGCCTAGGAGGTAGCAAATACGCCTTCGTCATTGTAGATGACTATAGTAGATACACATGGACTTATTTCTTGAAACACAAAATTGAATGCTTTAGATATTTCACCAAGTTTTGTAAACTTGTTCAAAATGAAAAGGGTTTTATGATTTCATCAATTTGAAGCAATCACGGTGGTGAATTTCAAAACTGTGATTTCCAAAAATTTTGTGAATCTAATGGATATAACCACAACTTCTCTACTCCAAGAAATCCTCAACAAAATGTAGTAGAAAGAAAGAATAGAAATTTACAAGAAATGGCAAGAACCATGTTGAATGAACATAGCCTACCCAAATATTTTTGGGCCGAAGCCGTAAACACTACATGCTATATTTTGAATAGAGTTCTAGTAAGAACCTTACTCACCAAAACTCCATATGAGTTGTGGAATAATAAAAAACCCAATATTTCATATTTTAATATTTTTGGGTGTAAGTATTTTATCTTGAATGAAAAAGATGCCTTAGGAAAATTTGATGCTAAATCCGATGAAGGAATTTCTCTTGGTTATTCTTCGGTTTCTAAAGGTTTTCATATCTTCAATAAAAGACATAAACCTAGTTAAAATTTGCCTATATCGTTCTCTTTTTTGTTGATGACAAAAGGGGAGAAATATATGAATTGATACTATGAGTGCCATATTTGAATGAGAAATATATGAATTGATGCTATGAGTACCATATTTGAATTTAATGCTATATAAATTGATGCTATGAGTGCCATATTTGAATTTGAATTATGTTAAGATATCAAAAACTTGCATCAAAATATATGATAAATTGGTGATAGATTTCTATGATTGCCATATTTGCACTATGTTATTGCTATATCTGCACTATGTTAAGATATGCACTATGTTAAGATATCTAGAGTATACATCGTAATTCTACAAATTGATATCTTGTCATGTGATGAAATGCTATGATTGCCAAACACTTGAAACGTTTATATTATGTTAAGATATCAAGAACTTACATCATAGTTTTACATGTTGATATCTTACCATATGATGAATTACTATGATTGCTATCTTTCACATTTGAAATGTAAAACCTGAAAATGGATGTCAAGCCTTAACATCATTTTCAGGGAAATACGTCATGATAGGAATCATGATGGGAGTATTAATAAGGTTAAACGATCTTAATATCTCTTGAATTCAAAGGCTTTAAATTCAAGAATGACTTATCTCAAGTATGACATATAGATAGGGGGAGTTAAGGTTAACTCCATTATTAATTGATTATCATCATCAAAAAGGGGGAGATTGTTGAATCTCGGATTTTGATGATGAAGTCAATTATCATTTGTTATCTAATCTATATGTTGAGATAAGTGTACAGGATTAACTACGATGGAAGTAAGACATGCAATAGGAGTTACGCCGGAGTCAAGACTATGATCACGTTGGGAGTTCGACGGAAGTTCAGACGGTCGTCGGAGGTTCTACGGGAACAAATCCGAGAAGTCCAGGAGCTTGCCAAAGAAGCTCATCGGAACTCGCCAAGTGGATCATCGCAAGTCCAGGAGTTTGCCGGAAGTCTATCGGAGCATCGCCGAAGGTTCATTAGATGTTCGTCGGAAGCTCGCAGGAAGAAGCGATTGATGCACTAGAGCAAGTTGCAGTAAATGTCTTAAGAAATATCATAGTTAGCATGTAGATTAAGTTAGGAATGAGAGGTGATCCCATTAACTTAATCTGAGGGCAATTGGGCCCTTGACAGATCCAAATTGGGCCGAATGGATCAGCCCATTCGGACCCAGATTTCCTGGCCGACGGTGGCACCGCCTAGGAGCTCAGTCCTAGGAAAGCTGGGCGGTGCAACCACCCAAGTTAGGCAGTGGCACCGCCTGGGCTCAGTCTCCAAGCGAGACTGGGCGGTGCAACCGCCCCTATCAGGCGGTGGCACCGCCCAAAGGCTCAGCCTCCGAGCTGTCAGGCGGTTGTATCACCCTAGTCAGGTGGTAGTACCGCTAGGACCCCAAAAATCTAGGAAATGTCATTTTTAAGCTCTAAATTCAAACCAGTTTGGGGCCTATATATACCCCACCCTTTCCTGCATGAAAGGGCACCGAAAATCCAATCTTCCTCTATGATTTTTAGAGCTCAAAAGTGTTATAAAGGCTAGAAGTTCTCCTCCCTCTTTTCTTCCAAGTTTTGATCTTTCAAGAGAGGAGAGAAAATTCTGTAAGGGTTGTCTCCTAAGCTCGTCAAAAGGAGTGAAACTATAAAAAGGTGGTTGGCCTCGCCTATTGAAGGAAGGTCTCTAGTGGACATCGGTGACCTCATCAAAGGAGGAAGCCAAAAGTGGATGTAGGTCAAGATTGACCGGACCACTCTAAATCTCGATTTGTATTTACTTTCTATTCTCTATCTTAACTATAAACTGCCTCCATTGCTTTACTTTAACTGCACTTCGCCTAATCTAAGTTAAAGCAATTTCCGAATCGGCTTTCATACTGAAATCACTTTTATCGTACGAACGTCGTATTTCAGTTTGCAATTACATTATGTTCTCTATCTTAATTGCAAACTGCCTCTATATCTTTACTTTAACTGCATCTCACTTGATCATAAGTTAAAGTGATTTTCGAATCGGCTTTCGTATCGAAATCATTTTTATCGTACGAACGCCATTTTAAATCATCGAAAATTTTTCGCTGTACTAATTCACCCCCCCCTCTTAGTGCTCTTGATCCTAACAATTGGTATAAGAGCGGGGTTATACCTCAAATGGATTAAAACCCAAGAGAGATGGCATATGCTGGAAACCAAGAGGGCCACTCTATTACACGTCCACCCATGTTCAATGGGATGGACTACACCTATTGGAAGACCCGAATGAGGATCTTCCTTATTTCAATGGATTTTGAATTTTGGAATCTTGTCGAAAATGGATTCTCGAAGTCTTCTCTTCCAATGATCGATTGGAATAAATTGGGGAAGAAGACTTTCACTCTTAATGCAAAGGCTATGAATGCCTTATTTTGTGTGCTTGATAAAAATGAGTTCAATCGTGTTTCGGTTTGTGAAACCATGTTTGATATTTGGCATACACTCGAAGTGACTCACGAAGGCACAAGTAGAGTGAAAGAGTCAAAAATAAATCTTTTAATACATTCTTTTAAACTTTTCTGAATGAAACCGAGCGAGACTATTGGCGACATGTACACCCATTTCACGGATGTCGTCAATGGTCTAAAAGGACTTAGCAAAAGTTTTTCGAATTTTGAGCTCGTAAATAAGATTCTAAGATCCCTTCCTAAGAGTTGGGATCCTAAAGTCACTGCTTTTCAAGAGACTAAAGATTTAAACAACTTCCCTCTTGAAGAACTAATCGGGTCATTAATGACCTATGAAATGACTTGCAAGGCTCATGAAGGGCAAGAAGACATCCTTCCAAAGAACAGGAAGAATATGACACTTAGAACTTTAGATGATCACTTGAGAGAAAACTCAAGTGATGATGACTGTGACGATGACTTGGCACTTCTAACAAGAAAATAAAAAAAATCATTAAGAGAAACAAGTTTAAAAATGACACAAAAAATAAATTTGAACCCAAAAAGGACCAAGTTATTTGCTACGATTGCAAAAATTCATTAATCGAAAGTTTTTCGCTGCACTAATTCACCCCCCCCCCCCTCTTAGTGCTCTTGATCTTAACATAGAGATTTAGATATGAGATATTTGCCGGAGCCCCTGTCTTATTGGATATCTAATAAACCCCTGAATTATTGGATCTCGTGGATGAGATCGAATAAAAGCCCATGAGAGATTATTGGATAGCGATCCACTAATCTAAAAGGCTTGGGTAATTGGATGTAGATCCAATACCCACTAGGGAAGGATCCATTAGGTTTTGACAAGGAGTCTCTATAAATAGGAGGGATTCAGAGCCTATGAGCAGGCTTGCTTGCCTCTCCTATTCTCCTCCCTCTCTCCACCTCAGAGCAGGCCTGGAGTTTTGAGGAGCGTCAGTCCTGCTGTGTGGATCACCACTAGAGAGGAGGACGCTTGACCTCCTCCATCCTCTCCTAGAGATCTGCAAGGAAACAAGGATATACAATCTCCCTAGGTAACATAATCTATTCTATATGCAGTTTGTTTCGCATATTTTTGCAAACTAATCTTTGCACGACAACAAACATCTCTTTGGGAATAGGGGATTTTGTTTTCTTGTTCTTTCGTTGCGCATGTGATGTCGCCCCCAGATTTCCCAACAGTGGTATCAGAGCCAGTTTGTTCGTGCGAAAGATTGGTTTTGAACTGCGTGTGTTGTGTTTTGGAGAAGCTTTTGACGTCAAAATCGTTGACGCAAAATTGAGAAAGGACAGTAACTGTTGCTACCCTTGCTGTTATCGCAGATGGCAGCACGCAAGCAGGCCGCTTGCAGCGGTAGCCGTAAGGCAGGCCGCGTGCGGCCAGGCCCTTGCGCGCGGGCACAATGGTTACCTGCGCGTGGGCACTACGCCTGCATGCAAGGGCGGCGCCTGCGTGTGTTGAACCCACGGGCAGAGGCGCCAACGGCCGCTGCATCCGCGAGTTGAGGGGCGACCGCCCATCGGGGCACTGCACCCGCGGGCACAGCGCTAGCGGGGGGCAACGCCACCTGCAGGGGCGCCAACCCACGGGGGTGCCCACCTGCAGGGGCGGCGCCGCCCGCGGGCGAGTCGCTCGCAGACGGGGCGGCGCCCCCACCCCGCCGCACAGGCCACCGCCAGCAGGGTGGTGGCGGTAGCAGCAAAGGGGAGTAGGGCATTAGGGCATTTTTGGGCAAAAAGATAGTTTTACCCCTGTGAATTTCAAAATTTCCAATTATATTTTTTATCTAAATTACAAAAATACCCTTAGAATTCAAAAAATTCCTTACATATCCCCGATTTGAAAATATTAATTAATTAAAAGGTTTAATTGATTATTATTTTTATTTTTATCTAGTAGTCCTACATGATAATAATTTATACATATGATGTTTGATGTAAGGACGAGATGGATGATCATAGGGCATGGAGATGCACTATTGCATACATAGATCTTGATGTGAGTGATTTGGCCTACTAGATTTGTATATATATTTGCACACACAGAGATGCTCTGTTGCTCGGGTCTGACCACATTCGGTTGTGGTTCATGATCATCTGGTGTGATTGCTTATACACATACTAGATTTGTATATATATTTGCATGCGATGTAGATATATATTAAATATGTATATGTGTGATATGTCATATTAGGAGACCAAATCAAGCAAACATCTCTCTCGGTAATATTAAGTCGGTAAACATGAGACAATTAAATTGACCCAAGTGGCCTTCTATCGTTATAGGTAGGAACCAATTCCTGGTGTAGGTTGAGTTGATCGAGTCCCTCACGTGGCATACTTGATGTGAACCGCCTCACTGGTCCAAATTATACGGATTAGCTCCACAACTTGAGAATTGTTCTCATGGTGAAGAAAATCATATACGTTCTTGATATAGTGATGCCTACGCTCGAGGAAGGGGCAAGTTAGGATGAGATCGCTCACTACGTGAAGTACATTAATGACTCCACTCTTGCTAAGTGCTATATATTGGGCTCTATGACTCCTGAGTTACAGAGACAACATGAAAAGATGGATGTTAGATCCATTCTCCTACATGTCTATAAATTTTTTAAGGAACAGGGAAGGACTCAACGATATGAGATATCCAAGAGCCTCTTCCGTGCTAGGATGACTGAGGGGACATCGGTTCAGAACCATGTCCTAAAGATAATTGAGTGGATAGAGAAACTCACAAGTCTAGGAATGGTTCTAGAGGTTAACTTGTGTGTGAACATTGTGCTTTAGTCCCTACCAGATTCCTTTTCATAGTTTATAAAGAATTTTAATATGAACAAGCTTGAGGTGACTCTCTCAGAGCTCCTCAATATGTTGAGGGAGGTAGGGAGTACTATTAAGAAAGAGAAGTCAGTTCTCTACATTGGTGAGACTAGAAAGAAAAGGAAAGCAGAAAAGTCCCTTAAGAAGGGGAAGGGCAAGGGCAGACAAGTAAAGTAAAGATTGCTAAAAAATACCCAGCAAAGGACAAAGGCCAGTGCTTCCACTATGGCAAAGATGGGCATTGGAAGAGGAACTGCAAAGAGTATCTTATAGAAAGGGCGAAATAAAAGCTTGGTGAAGCTTCAGGTACATTCATGATCAGTCTCTATTTGTCAGACTCTTATGATAACACATGGGTATTGGATATTGGTAGTGCTTATCATATATACAATTTATTGCAAGTTCTTGCAAGGCCTAAGAGACTAGAAAGAGACGAGATGGACCTCAAGATGGGCAATGGAGCAAAAGTTGCTATAGTAGCTTTTGGCAAGGTCGCCCTACATCTGCTTGGTAGAGCTTTTATAACATTAGATGCATGTTATTTTGTTTCTACTATTATCAAAAACATTATCTACATTTCATGTTTGACAATTAGTGAACATAAATTATTTTTTGAGAATAATGGTTGTTCGATATTATTAGATGATGAGATCATCACGAAAGGAACATTGCATAATGATTTATTTATACTAGACACTACTCCACATATCATGAATGTAAGTGTGTCTAAGAGGAAACGAGATGAGATGAACAATGCATACCTGTGGCATTGTAGGCTAGGTCACATTCATGAAGAAAGGATTCAAAAGTTGCTAAACGATGGATACATAGATCCATTCAACTATGAGTCATATACAACTTGCGAGCCTTGCCTACGAGGAAAACTGACCAACTCTCCATTTAGTGGAACTAGAGAGAGAGCCACTGAGCTGTTGGAACTCATACATAGTGATGTATGTGAACCTATATCAACTCATGCCATTGGTGGTTACTCATACTTCATTACCTTTACTGATGATTTCTCAAGGTATGGATATGTGTACTTAATGAAGTACAAGTCCACGGCCTTTGAGAAATTCAAAGAATATAAGAATGAGGTAGAGAACAAGATTGGAAAGAGTATCAAGACTCTTCGATGAGATTGAGGAGGTGAGTACTTAAGTACAAAGTTTACTCAGTTCCTCAAGGACCATAGGATATTATCCTAATGGACACCTCCTTATACACCTCAGCTCAATGGTGTCTTTGAAAGGAGAAATCGTACGTTACTAGATTGGTACGGTCCATGATGAGTTTTGCTGACCTACCCATCTCATTCTGGGGATATGCCCTAGAGACCGTAGCTTACCTTCTGAACAGAGTTCCAACTAAGTCGGTAATGTTTACACCATATGAGATATGAAAAGAGAAGAAGTCCGATCTTAAGATTGTTAAGATTTGGGGTTGCCCTACCCACGTTAAAAGACAACCCCGATAAGCTAGAATCGAGGACAGAGCGATGCAAATTTGTGGGATACCCCAAGGAAACTTGTGGGTATTATTTCTATCATCTCGAGGACCAAAAGCCATACTTGCATCATCGAAAATATATGAATCGATGATAACTATGATTGCCATATTTGCATTATGCCATGTTTGTATCATGTTAAGATATCAAGAACTTACATCATAATTTTACGTGTTGATATCTTACCATGCGATGAAATGCTACGATTGCTAAACACTTGAAATGTTTGCTTTACGATATCAAATGCTTCAATTGTAAATTTACATGTTGATATCTTATGTTGAACTGCTACAATCATTCATATTTGAAATGTAAAACTTGAGAATGGATGTCAAGTCTTGACATCATTTTCAATAAGATACATCATGATAGGAATCATGATGGGAGTAATTGATAAGATTAAGAGTTCTTAACTTATCAATAAGTCTATTGATTTCAAAGGCCTTAAATTTGAGAATGACTTATCTCAAGTATGGCATATATATAGGAGGAGTTAAGTTTAACTCTGTTATCAATTGATTGTCATCATCAAAAAGGGGGAGATTATTGTATCTCGGATTTTGATGATGAAGTCAATTGTCATTTGTTATATAATCCATATGTTGAGATAAGTGTGCAGGATTAACTACGATGAAAGTAAGACATGCAGTAGGAGTTGAGCCGGAGTCAAGACTATAATCACGTTGGGAGTTCGAGAGCTCGACGGAAGTCCGGACAGTCATCGGAGATTCTACGAGAACAAATCCGAGAAGTCCAGGAGCTTGCCAAAAGAAGCTCGTCGGAACTCGCCAAGTGGATCGTCGCAAGTCCAGGAGTTTGCCAGAAGTCCGTCGGAGCATCGCCGGAGGTTCGTCGGATGTTCGCCGGAAGTTCGCCGGAAGCTCACTGGAAGAAGTGATTGATGTACCGGAGCAAGCTATAGTAAATGTCTTAAGAATTATTGTAGTTAACATGTAGATTAAGTTAGGAATAGGAGGTGATCCCATTAACTTAATATGGGGGCAATTGGGCCCTTGACAGACCCAAATTGGGCCGAATGGATCAACCCATTCGGACCAGAATTCCTACTAGGCGGTGGCACCGCCAGGGTCGGCGGTGGTACCGCCCAAGAGAGGATCTCCTAGGAAAGCTGGGCAGTACAACCGCCCTAGGTAGGTGGTGGCACCACCAGGGCTCAGTCTTCGAGCAAGACTGGGCGGTGCAACCGCACCTGACTGGCGGTGGAACCACCTGAGCTCGGTCTCCGAGCTCTGCTAGGCAGTGCAACCGCCCCAGTCAGACGGTGGCACCGCCAGGGCTCAATCTCTGAGCGAGACTGGGCGGTGCAACCACCCCTATCAGGCGGTAGCATTGCCTAGAAGCTTAGTCTCCGAGCTGCCAAGCGGTTATACCGCCCTAGTCAGGAGGTGGTACCACTAGTGTTGAATCTCGGATTTTGATGATGAAGTCAATTGTCATTTGTTGTCTAATCTATGTGTTGAGATAAGTGTGTAGGATTAACTACGATGAAAGTTAGACATGCAGCAGGAGTTGCGCCGGAGTCAAGACAATGATCACGTTGGGAGTTCGAGAGTTCGACGGAAGTTCGGATAGTCGTCGGAAGTTCTGAGGGAACAAATCCGAGAAGTCCATAAGCTTGCCAAAAGAAGCTTGTTGGAACTCGCCAAGTGGATCGTCGCAAGTCCAGGAGTTTGCCGGAAGTCCGCAGGAGTATCACCGAGGGTTCATCGGATGATCGACGGAAGTTCGCCGGAAACTCGCCGGAAGAAGCGATTGACGCACCGGAGCAAGCTGCAAAAATTGTCTTAGGATTTATCGTAGTTAGCACAATGATTAAGTTGGAAATGGGAGGTAATCCCATTAGCTTAATCTTGGGGCAATTGGGCCCCTGAAAAACCCAAATTGGGCCGAATGGATCTACCCATTCGGACCCTGATTGCTGTGGGAGGTGCAACCACCCAAGCTAGGAGGTAGCACCGCTTGGGCTAAGTCTCCCAGGGAGACTGGGCGGTGCAACCGCCCCAGCCAAGAGGTAGCACCACCTGGGCTCAGTCTCCGAGCGAGACTGGGCGGTGCAACCTCCCCTGACAGGAGGTAGCACCGCCTGAGCTCGGTCTTCGAGCTCTGGCAGGCGGTGCAACCGCCCCAGTCAAGAGGTTCAACCGCCTGAGCTCGGTCTTCGTGCTCTGGCAAAGAGGTGCAACCGCCCCTGACAGAGGTGGCACCGCCTAGAGACTCAGTCTTCGAGCTTTGCCAGGCGGTGCAACCGCCCCAGTCAGGAGGTGCAATCGCCTGATCTCGGAATTCCGGGAATTGACAGTTTTGAGCTCCAAATTTGAACTGGGTTGGGGCCTATAAATACCCCACTCATTCAGCACTGAAAGAATAGAACTTACACTCGAAATCTTGATCTCTTTATATGATTCTTAGAGCTCAAAATTGTTGTAAAGGCCAAAAGTTCTCCTCCCTATGTTCTTCAAAGTTTTAAGTTGTAAAGAGAGGAGAGAAAATTTGCTAGTCATAGGTGCCCAGCAAGCCAATCACGTGAGTGATGGCACGTGTGACTTGATACAGAATCTTTTTGCTTATTATATTTTGGCGTATATCACTTTATAACTATTGCATAAATGCATATATATATTGTGATGTCCTTGGATTTGTGCAATGGGAATCGGATCGTGATGAGATTACGATAATGAGATCGATTCACCTTTAAACACATATCCTAAATAATCCCTGGTCATAGGTTACTCGAGAGGGACATCGGATAACCGGATAGGACTGGTGTCTTTGTATACCCGTCCATATGATGGATGCAGCTGGTCTCATAGCTGCTGCGTAGGGACACTAGGGATACAGATGAGTGCTCGTGGAGAATGAGTTCACTGATTGATCCGCTTACGGAATGTTGGATGGTTGATGATGCCTTATTGTCGACACAGCGATTCCGTAGTCCCCTAGTGGTGTATCCGGTCCTTAGACTTGAGACACCAAGGATATCCTGTATGAGTGCTCCACTCTTTGATACCGAACTTATAGGTTTGGCTGTCCCCAGATCTAGTACAAATGGTCATTGGGAGTGGTAGTCGACCTTCACGAGGGCTATTGAGTGTCGATAGAGGATCATCCACTCTCGGCCATCATGAGAGGAATATCCCATGTGTTCTTGCTCAAACAAATCCCCCCTGGCGGGGTCATTCGGTTGAGAGAGAAAGAGTTCTCCTGGGAGAATCCGATTAGAGCGAGACTTCGGTAGAAACCGCATGGGTCCGACAACACCATGCTCGATATACGGTCTCTGGGATATTAGATGGATGAGGGACTATAGGTACATGGTAACGAGGATAGACAGGTCCAATGGATTGGATTCCCTCAGATCGTCTAGGGACTACTGGCAGTAGTGGCCTAGTGCGCCCGTAGTCGATGAGTCGAGTGAATTATTACAGAGATAATAATTCACCGAAGTTAGAAGGAGTTCGACGGTATGACTCACGGCCAGCTCGATATTGGGCCTAGAGGGTCACACACATATGGTAGGCATTGCGATGAGTAGAGGTTCGATATGAGATATCCGGCGAGGCCCTTGTCTTATTGGATGCAGATCCAATACCCACTAGGGAAGGACCCATTAGGGTTTGACACGGGATCTCTATCAATAGGAGGGATTCACACCTCATAGGCTAGAGTCTTTGCTTGCCTTTCCTATTCTCCTCTCCCTCTCCACCTCGAGGCACGGAGTTTTGAGGAGGGTCGTGCGCAACCCTCTTGTGGATGGATCACCGCTAGAGAGGAGGGCAGCTTGACCTCCTTCACCCTCTCCCTAAGGATCTGCAAGGAAACAGGGGATATCTGATCT
Source organism: Musa schizocarpa (assembly GCA_900464855.2). Classification (NCBI taxonomy): domain Eukaryota; kingdom Viridiplantae; phylum Streptophyta; class Magnoliopsida; order Zingiberales; family Musaceae; genus Musa; species Musa schizocarpa. The sequence continues at coordinate 30,175,537 of LS990915.1, forward strand.
CCCTAGGTAACACAATCTCTATACGCAGTTTTGTGTTTCTTGGATTTTTTTTTTTAATCTTCGCATCTACGATCAACATCTTTTTTGGGAATCGGGGATTTTTGTTTTCCTGTTCTTCCGCTGCACATATGATGTCGCCCCCATGATTTCCCAACAAAATTTCTGTAAGGGTTGTCTCCTAAGCCCGTCAAAAGGAGTGAAACTGTAAAAGGGTGGTTGGCCTTCGCCTATTGAAGGAAGGCCTCTAGTTGACGTCGGTGACCTCGTCGGTGGAGGAAGCCAAAAGTGGAGTAGGTCAAGATCGACCGAACCACTCTAAATCTCGGTTTGCATTTACTTTGAGCATATTATCTTTACTGCAAACCTCCTCTGATGCTTACTGCTTTCTGTGTATATACGATCGGGTTTCAAGCTTTGCACTTTCCGAATCATCGTTTAGACGTAAATATGCTTTTTCGTACGATCATCATATTTCTAATTACGTTTACGTTTTGATTTTTACCATAATTGCAAACTGCCTTTATACCCTTGCTTAAATAGCATCTCGCCTAATCAAGTGATTTACGAATAAGCATTTAGACGTAAATCAGTTTCTTCGTACGAACGTTGTATTTCAATTTGTGCTTATATTCTGGTTTTCATCATAACTGCAAACTGCCTTCATAGATTGACTTTAACATCATCTTGCTTGATCTTAAGTTAAAGTAATCTTAGAATCAACTTTCAAACAGAAATCATTTTTATCGTTCGAACGCAGTTTCGTTTTAATCGCAGAAAGTTTTCCGCTGCACTAATTCACCCCCCCCTCTTAGTGCTCTTGATCCTAACAACCAGGACCCCGGAAATCCGGGAAAAGACATTTTTGAGCTCCAAATTCAAACTAGTTTGGGGCCTATATATACCCCACCCTTTCCTGCATGAAAGGGCACCGAAAATCTAATCTTACTCTGTGATTTTTAGAGCTCAAAAGTGTTGTAAAGGCTAGAAGTCCTCCTCCCTCTTTTCTTCCAAGTTTTCATCTTTCAAGAGAGGAGAGAAATTTTGTAAGGGTTGTCTCCTAAGCCCGTCAAAAGGAGTGAATCTATAAAAGGGTGGTTGGCCTTCGCCTATTGAAGGAAGGCCTCTAGCGGACATCGGTGACCTCGTTGGAGGAGGAAGCCAAAAGTGGATGTAGGTCAAGATTGACCGAACCACTTTAAAATTGTGGTGTTCTCTGGTTTGCATTTATTCTTGATGCTTACCTTACTGCAAACCTCCATATGTGCTTTACTTCCTCTTTACTTCTGCTGCACTCTTTTACGAACTCACTTTCAAGTTAAGTTTCCGAAAACGGTTTTACGTCGGAAATCGATTTTATCGTACGAACATCATATTTCAGTTTACACTTACATTTCGATTTTTATCTTAACTGCAAACTTCCTGCCTTACTTTACTTCAAATACATTTCCGTAAGCTTTCAAAGTTATTATCTACACGAAACGACTTTTACGTCGGAATCGGATTTCAACGTAGCAGTTTTAATCGTCGAAAGTTTTCCGCTTTACTAATTCACCCCACCCCCCCCCCCATTAGGATTAGAGTGGCACTAAGAGGGGGAAATTAGTGCAGCGGATTAAAATTTTAGTTTTGGAAAAATCTTTCATACGATAAAAAGCCAAACTCGGAAGTGCTTAACTTGAAAGTGTGTTCGTAAAGGTATGCATCAAAAGTAATGAGGAAGTAAAGCACGTATGAAGGTTTGCAGTAAGGTAAATAGCAATAAGTAAATGCAAACCAGAGAACACACCAATTTAAAGTGGTTCGGTCAAAATGACCTACATCCACTTGCAAAGCCTTCTTCAAAGAGGCTCCCAACTTCTACTAGCAAATCACTTTGAAGGGGAAGGACAAATACCCCTCTTACAACCTTTTACAAGTGGTTCACACTCTTATAGATTTTCAAAGAGAAAGAGGGAGGTGAACACTCAAGCTATTGAAAACAAAAACTTGCTAAAGGCTTTGCTAAGACTTTTATCTCAATCTCTTGCTTCTCAAAGGTTGTGATCTCAGCTGAGAATTGAGGGGTATTTATAGGCCCCAAGAGGATTCAAATTTGTGCTCCAAATTTTGAATTCTCTTGGGTTTCCGAGGCTGGCGATGCCACCGCCTGTCGGTGGCGGTGCCACCGCCGGACCTCTCGGGTGCTGGGCGGTGCCACCGCTCTATTCTCGGGTTCTGGGCGGTGCCACCGCCTAATCTAGTGGTGCCACTGCCTACACTGTTTCAGCTCACTGGTTGGGCTCCAAACTTGGCCCAAACCAGTCCGAACTCGGGCCCAATTGGCCCCTACTTGGGTTATAGGATTAACACCTAATCCTAACCGTAATTAACATGCTAACTACGAATTTAAAGATATTTCCAAAGCTATTACAAAGTCCGTAAGTCAAGACTTCTTCCAGCGAGCTCTCGAAAACCATTCTGCGGACTCCCGGCAAGCTCCTAGACTTCACGATTTGATCTTGGTGAGTTCCAATGAGCTTCTTCGGCAAGCTCCGATCTTTCTCGGTGAGCTCCGCGAACTTCCCACGAACCTTCCGGCGAGCTTCCGAAAAACCCTTCGGCAAGCTCGCTACTCATTCTTGGCTAGTTCCGGCAGTATTCCCGACGAACCTTCGGACTTCCGTCGAACTCTCGAACTCCTAACGAATCCTTCGCGCTTGACTCCGGCACTTTATTTCGCTTTATGTCTTCATCGTTATCGTAGTTAATCCTGCACATGCAAGCCAAAACTCTATTCCGATCTAGACAATTATTACAACGCGAATTGACATTCTGTTGCCCGGCACGTCATTGGTCGGCGCTTCGTCCGATTCTTCAGCGCATCATCCTCTCTTGCGGCTTGTTGCCCAATTAACGGTTGACCTCCGCAACCCTGATATACTTGGTGCAATTCTACTCTCCTTGGCCTAATGCCCGACGTCTGAAACCTTCTGCCGTCCAATATCCTGACGTGATCTCCTATGGCGCAATGTCAATTCTTCCCACGTCAACTGTCTAATCCTGATCGAGTAGACCTGCATCACTCAAAATGCAGTTAAACATCTAAACACAATCAATTATTCTTGCTGCTTACCTTACTGCAAACCTCTATATGTGCTTTACTTCCTCTTTACTTTTGCTGCACTCTTTTACGAACTCACTTTCAAGTTAAGTTTCTGAAAATGGTTTTATGTCGGAAATCGGTTTTATCGTACGAACATCATATTTCAGTTTGTGCTTACATTCCGATTTCTATCTTAACTGCAAACTTCTTGCCTTACTTTACTTCAAATACATTTCCGTAAGCTTTCAAAGTTATTATCTACACGAAACGACTTTTACGTCGGAATCAGATTTCAACGTACGAACGCAGTTTTAATCGTCGAAAGTTTTTTGGTTTACTAATCTGACCCCTCTTAGTGCTCTTGATCCTAATACTTGTTGCGGTCGCTGGTGGTGCAGCTGGGGCAGCACCGCCAAGGGCTCGTTACTGCAATGGCTGCAACGGCATGGATGGAAGGCAACGTTGCTCTGTCTCTGTCATACTAGGGAAGGAGGCACTGGTGAGAGGCAACGATGCTTATTGCAGTCACTACGTGGAGGGATCGCTGTTGTTGAGGGCTGGGAGGCAGCGATGATGGTGCAGTTGGGGGCAGCGCCGACAAGGGCTTGCTGTTGCGGTGGTTGCGACGGAGGAAGAGTTGCTGCCCTGTGTTTCTGTCACTACGTGAGATGAGAGCGCCGAGGCTGAAAGGCGATGGTTGCAATTGTTGTGACCCAAGGAAGCAATCGTCGAGCAGCCGGGTTAAGGCTACGGTGATGGCAACCGACAATTGCAGCAGTGGAGGTAGAACAAGAGGGAGGTGGCGTTGAAGCGGCCAGGGTTGAGGCTGCAGTGGTGGCAACCAACGGCTGCGGCAATGATGCAGAGCAAGGGGGCAGCGGCAATGGTGCAGAGCGAGGGGGTTGAGGTGAAGGCTGCGGTGGTTGGCAGCTGCGGTGGTTGCTGGTTGGAGCATAGCGGGGGCGGTGGAGAAGGAGGCAACAAAGGTCATAGCAAGGAGCAACAAGGCTGCAGCAATAGAGGAAGCTTTGTTTCTACAACCATTGCAACGAGGGGCTGCGGCAACCAGCGGTTGCGGCTATGACCCAAGGGGGGGTACGACTAGGGTTGCGACTGGGGAGCAGTGGCGGTGGTGGTCAAGCGGCCGAGAAGCAATGGCGATAGTGGAGGAGGAGTCGGCGGTGTCACGGTTAGGAACTAGGGCAACCGGTTAGTTGCCCTGTTTTTGTCACTACGGATGCAAAGAAAGGGGGATCGGCGGCTGGGAGGCATGCGGCAGTTGTTGCATGGTGGCTGACAATAGTGGTGGCTCGGCAACGAAGGAGAGGGGTGGCGTTGAAGTGGCCGGGAAGTAGCGGTGGCAGTAGAGGCAACCGGCGCCTATGGTAGCAGAGGGACCGGCGACTGCTCTGTTTCTATCGCACCATAGAAACAACAACGTCGACAGATGGTGCGGTTGAAGCTGCAACCAAGGGAAGGCAGTGATGGCGGTGTGGCTAGGGCAGCGTCGCCGACGGTAGAAGCGACGATGGGTGGTCCGCTGGCTGGGAAACGGCGGTCGCGGCCCTTCTCGCTCGAGCGAGATGCGGGCAGCAAGGAGGCGAGGTCGATGGCCGGTGGGGCAGCGACGGCAGTGGTGGCTTTTAGGGGGGGGGGGGGGGGGCGTGGAGGATGACGATAGCTACTTGGTGGCCGGGCAACAGCGGTGATAGTGGAGAACAGGTTGACTTACAGCGGCAGCGGTGGGGGAGAAGGGAAGCAAGGTGCGGTTGATGGCTACCGACCTCTTCTCTCTCTCTCTCTTTTTTTTTTTTTTGACGAACTACAGTGAGAACGTCGAGGATCACTGCTCTGATACCAAATGATAATACCAATTGATAAGACCCTAAGGTCTTATCGTGGAAGAAAGGGGAGAAAAGGGAATGATAATGATCACTTCGAGGGGATCGGCCTCGTTGATCACTTCGAGGGGATCGGCCTCCTAGGGTTTGTCCACATAGTGGAATAATATTTTATTGATTAACTAATTGCTTTAAAGAAAGGGTTACATCACTATTTATAGAGTTTCACCTAGAGTCCACCAAGACTTGGACTCTTAATAATAAATAAATATTAAATAAACCTCTACCCGACTCTAACTGAACTAAACAGACTTAATAAACAACTGGACTAAACAAACTCAATAAACATTATTCAAAAGCTCAGAAAAAGAGTCATAACAATACCATCACTCACGTGATTTGCTTATAGGGCACTTGTAACTAGTAATTTCCTAAAGCCAATCACCTATATGCTTGATCTCCATCAGACTCTTGTGATGCTAAAAAATAATCTAAGATAATGACTTTACTAGTGGATATGTGATGTTATCTTCGAACAAAACTCTTTTCACTACTACATCACCATGGACTATGATTTCTCTAATCAAGTGGAATTGCTTTATAACGTGCTTGGACTTTTGATGAGACTTGGGTTCATTCGCTTGAGCAATCACCCTATTATTATCGTAATATAAGGGAATTAGCTCCTAGCTACTCTGTACAACTCTTAGATCTGTGATGAACTTCTTCATCTAGACTCCCTCCTGTGCTACTTTTGTCATTGCAATGTACTTCACCTTTACGGTCGAGTCAACAGTAGTATCTTGCTTGGAACTCTTCCAACATATTGCTCCTCCATTCAGAATAAACACATACCTTTAAACTTGTTACCATTGATATTAGACTAGAAACTTGAGTCTATGTAGCCCTTAACCTTGAGGCTACTTCCTCCATATACCAATAAAAAATTCTTAGTCCTTCTTAAGTACTTAAGAAAATACTTTACTACCTTCTAGTATTATAAACCTGTATCCGCTTGAGACTTGCTCGTAACACTTAGAGTATGTGCTATATCAAACCTAGTATATAACATAACATGCATGATAGACCATATTGCTAAGGCATGGGGTATCCTATCTATGTCTGTCCTTTCTTCAAAAGTCTTTAGAGGCATACTCATAGAAAGTGATATTCCATGCCTCATTAGTTTGAGACATCTCTTAGAATTTTCTATGTCAAATATTTTGACAATAGTATTTTTATATTTGGACTGAGACAAGCCAAGCATCCTCTTAGATATATCTCTATAGATTTAAATCTCCAAGATGTAGGATGCTTTCCCTAAGTCCTTCATGGATAAGTGTCTAGATAGCAAAGCCTTTACTATTGAGACTATTCCTACATAATTTTTAATGATTATGATGTCATCCACATATAGCACTAAAATAGTGATAATAATTCCACTTACCTTCCTGTACATACAAGACTCATCTTCATTCTTAGCAAAGTCATAAGATCTGACTACCTCATCAAATCTTATGTTCCAACTTCGAAAAACTTACTTTAGTCTATATATGAATCTAAGTAATCTGCATACCTTATCTTGACTTTCATTGGACATGAATCCCTTAGGCTATTATTATATATACTTCCTCCTCAAGATTGCTATTGAAGAACATAGTTTTCGTGTCCATTTGCTATATCTCAAAGTTATAGTATGCTAAAATAATTAATAGAATTTAGATGGATTTCACTATGGCTATGGGTGAGAAGGTTTCATCATAGTCAACTCATTACCTTTGATGATTCCCTTAAACACTCATCTTCCCTTATAGGTCTCCACTTTTTCATTTACTCCAATCTTCTTCTTGAAGATCTACTTACAATCAATGGGTACAATACCCTCAAGTGTATCAACTAGGTTCCAAAGCTTATTGGAATACATGAAATTCACATCGAAATTTATGGCTTCTTGTAATTTCCTAGAGTTTATGCTCGTAATAGCCTTCTCGTAGATTTGCGGATCAGCATCCTTAATGTCCTCTCCTCTAATATGTCCCACATATCTCTCAAGGGGGTGGAGTACTCTGCTAGACCTATGCAAAGTTGGAACTTGTGAAATGGTGCTTGAGTTAAGTTCTCCAACCTCGCTTAACTCTATCACGCCCCCACTATTTCCATCAAGAATGTGTTCTTTCTCAAGGAACACTACCCTCTTAGCAACAAAGACATTTTGATTCTCCGGATGATAAAAATAATACCCATAAATTTTCTTGGGGTATCTCACAAACTTACATTGTTCCATCATTGATTCTAATTTATCGGGATTATGTCTCCTAACGTGGACAAGACAGCCCCAAATCTTACACTTTCTTCTCTAAAAGTCTAACTAGGAATCAATAAAGTCTTATCAGCTTATAAATAATGGCAAACCAATATCTATGAAAAAGTTCTTGATAAGATCCCTCCATTCAAACTCCTAAAATCAGTTTTGCTCAAAATTTAGGGTTTGTCTTTGGCTTTCTCAATTGTTGATATGGCTAATGATTTTTTCTACTTTTGATTTATTTGATTGAAGATAAAAATCAAGTTTTACTTAGTGGGCTTTGGTTTCTTTGGGGTCAACCTCTTGCTCTTCTTCTATGGAAACCTAATTTCTACCCTCTCTTAGAAACTATCGACACTATTCCAACATGGCTTTGATTACCAGGTCTTTCATTAAAATTATTACAACCTAATTTTTTTATTCAAATCGATTCCCAAATAGGCAAATTTCTAATGGTTGATTAAGTCACCTTATCTAAAATAAGATAAAAATTTGCTCGAATTTGTGTTCTATTGAACCTTTGTAAGCTTGTTCCCCAAGGTATTTAAATTCAAGTAGGTTCTTTATAGTTTTTTCAATCAATTACTTTTGAAAATCTTCCCAACATTTGCTTTAAATGTGGCAAATTTGGCCACATGTGAGCTCCCTTTAACCCAACCCTCCATAGTTCAGACCTCTGATTCTAGAGTTCTATCATTTCATTCGGAGGAAGACGAAGAGCATCTGTATGATCCTTGAGTTGAAGTCCAAAGGAAACCTAGATCCAAATCTACTAAACCTAACTTAATGTCAATAGATAAAGGGAAAAATATTATTCATAACCCTTCCTCTCTCATTCTATCCTACTATTTTGGCTCAACCAATGACCTTGGCCTGTGTGATGAAGTAGCATGGTGACTCAAGTCTCAACCCTACTTCGGGTCTTGAGCAATCAAACCATTTGCGTTCGATACAAAACAATTACATCTGTTCAATTGCCTCTTTAAGTCCTTTCCAACTATTATTGATGAGCAAGGAAGTTAAAGAGATCTAGGCTAGTAATTTAATGCCATTGATCCCTACTGTTCCTTAGTATACTTGATGTTCTAAGGCTTGAATCTCAAGAGGAAACCCTAATCGCCCCTCTTCTTCTCGAGTCTCTCCAAAGTGTAGGTCAAGCATCCCTTTATTTAATCCATTTGTCCTTTTGTAATCCATGAGAAATCCTCTCTTCGCTAGCCTTCTATGATGAAAGCAAACTTTCAGTTCTCAACATTACCTCGCGAAGAAAGGAACTCCTCAAAAGGATCATCCTTAGAGACATACCCATACTGCTACTGCTCCCTTTAATATACTTGTCGAAAAGATGACAACAGCATTTCAAAAGGCAACTAATATGGGTACTCTTGTTGATAATGATTTCTGGAAGGAAACCTTAAAGTAGAATGGTAGACTCGAATCTTTTAGCAGAAAAGAATCAGGCAAAAACTTATCTAGGAAAGTTTAATCACTTTCTTCTTACTCTTAAGCATAAAAAGAAGAAAAAGAAGAAATATAGAAAGCCAAGGCCCTGGACTCTCACAGTCCTGTGCGGATCATCCCACAATAAGTTCTCTTTTAATTAGTTATCCCATAAATCTTCTTTTACGGCACTATTTGAGAGGTACTTAAGAAATATTGTGAATAAGCCATCTTTAGCTTCATACGAAGTTATAGATTAAATTGCTTAAACCTTCTTAAAACACACATCTGCAAAAGAAGACTCCCAAAAAATTATCAATATAATGGGAAGAAACTAGTCCAAGGAATATTCAACTAGCATGAATAGATCTAGAGGTATAGTAGTGATTTAGAGATCAGATTGAATAAAAGCTACATTAGTGAGTAAAAAACCTCAAGCTCTTAATCTAGTTTTTCTAGTTGAAGGTGTCTCTCTTGTCTCTTCTTAGTCATTTTAAGCGAGTAATTTTTCTTTTATGGGAAAGGATTTATAGAATAAATACCTTGCTATTGAGTCACTCTTTGAGTTTTCCTATTTTTGTATGGTGATCTTAATTATATTGATTTTCCTATGGATAAAATCAAAGATTTTTTTTTTTTCAATTGGGTTTGCAAGATTTGGGTTTTAACAGAAATTATTTTACATGGTGTAATAATCATTTTGGAAAGGATTGCTTAGACTACTTTAGCTAATGATAAATGGATCTCTATGTTTAATTAATATATTGTGTCTCATCTTCCTAAATTTCTTTCGGATCACTCTCGCATCTTAATCAAGCCTAGTGTTCATCCTAACTCTTCTAAACCTTATTAAATATTTAGATTTGAGAACTTTTGGTTAGAAAATAAGGATATCAACACCTTGGTTTTTAAATCTTTCACAGCTTCAACTCATTATTCTATTAATTCTATTATCACTATTCATCAACAACTTATGTCCCTTAGAAAAATTATAATAATCATAAACTAGAGGACTCTTAGAGCTAGCCCCAGGAAATTTACCAAAGGATAATTTTGGCAACCCGACAAAGACAATAAAGTGGAAGAATAAAAGAAGCAACAAGAACACTAGATTTACGTGGTTCGGTCAATTGACTTTGACCTACATCCACGGACGAAAGAGGAGCAAATCACTACTATAAAAGAGACTATTATAAATGCCTTAGGAAGATGTTCCTAGGCCATAAAACACCCGAAAATACTAAATAAGAAAAACTTCAACTATAAGCCCAAACTATTGAACTGAGTATAGACTTAAACCAAAGCAAACACTTAAGTTTTTCTTGTGGTGTTGTGGTGCCACTTGTAGTGCATCTGACTTCAAAGCCCAGGCCCTTATTTATAGTTCAAATAGGAGATAACAAGCTTGGTTTTCCCGATGTGGGACTATGGGACTTGCCAAACTAACAAATCTCCACCTTGGCATGTCCCAACAAAACTTGCTCCACTTTCTTCATAATAGCCCCAACGGGCAATCACTAACAATTAACACCAACCAAGTCCAAACACTGCTTGAACTTGTAAACTGGAAGAGGTTTCGTAAGCATATCAGTTGGATTGTCCTTCATATGAATTTTCTGAACAAGGACTTTCCCCTCAGCAATGGTATCCCATTTGCATCCAACAATTTTCTTATCCGAAGGCGGCTTCACAAGATCCCAAGTTCTATTCCGATGGAGAGATTCAATTTCTTCATTCATCGCGATCAACCACTTAGCGGAATTATCACAAGAAACGGCATTTGAGTAGGAAGTAGGCTCACCAACTTCACTTGTTTCTTCTGCAACAAACAAAAATATGCAACTAAATTTGCATATCTTTGTGGTGGTCGAATATCTCTCTATGGTCTATCCTTGGCTATGGAGTATTACTCTTCTTTTGGATCATCTGCGTCAGTAGACTCGGGACCATCTACTGGCATTCTTTGAGTAGAAGAGTTCGACTGAAAAGAATCTGAACTACCAATCTCAAGCTCCACCTGCTTCTGCGCACTATCATATGTACAACTAGTAGATTCCTCTTTAGAAGATAACATAGATAATTCATCAAAAGTAACATCTCTACTAATTATAAATTTTGGGGATTTGGGATCAGAACACCATAATCTGTATCCTTTCACCCCAGAAGCATACCCAAGGAAAATGCACTTTTTCGCTTGAGGCTCTAATTTTCCTTCATTTACATGCATGTATGCTGGATACCCAAAAATTTTTAAATCAGAGTAATTAGCAGAAGTACCTAACCAAACTTCCTCCGGAGTTTTAAAGTTAAGTGCTGCAGACGGAGCGCGGTTGACAACGTAACAGGCCATATTAATTGCCTCTGCCCAAAAGTCCTTTGTCAACCTTGCATTTGAGATCATACACCTTGCTCTCTCCAAAAGTGTTCTGTTCATACGTTCGGCCATACCATTTTGCTGAGGCGTCATCCTAACAATCGCGATCTTAGAATCGATTCCTTCATTTTTTGCAAAATTCATTAAAGTCACCTTCACAAAACTCCATGCCATTATCTGTTCGAAGCCGCTTAATTTGTTTACCTGTTTGCTTCTCAATCAAATCCTTCCATTGTTTAAATGTTAGAAAAACATCATTTTTATGCTTCAAAAAATAAACCCAAACTTTTCTGGAATAATCATCAATGAAAGTCAACATATACCTGGCACCACCCTTAGGCTGAACTTGAGCTGGACCCCAAAGGTCTGAATGAATATAGTCAAGAGTACCTTTCATTTTGTGAACTGCCGGAGAAGTGAAGTTGACTCTTTTCTGCTTTCCAAAAATGCAGTGTTCACAAAAATCAAGTAGCCCAGTACTCTGTCCGCAAAGTAGACCCCTTTTGCTCAATATGCTCAAACATTTTTCGTTCATATGACCCAAACACATATGCCATAATTTAGTGATGTCAGAATCAGACAATGATGATGACGAAACTGCAACCGAACCTGTGACAGTAGTTCCCTGCAGAATATACAAGCTACCAGACCTACAAGCTTTCATAACAATAAGGGCACTTCTAGAAACTTTCATAACTCCACCTTCAGTTGTGTATTTACACCCAAGGGCCTCTAGGGTGCCTAAAGAGATGAGATTCTTTTTTAAATTGGGAACATGTCTAATATTAGTGAGCGTCCTCACAATACTATCATGCATTTTAATTTGGATTGTGCCTCTACCAACAACATTACATGCGGCATTATTGCTTATCAAAACAATTCCACCATTATAAGATTCATATGTGGAAAACAAATCTCTATTAGGACACATGTTATAAGAACAACCAGAATCTAAAATCTATTCATTTTTAGACATCGTCCTGTCATCAATAGTAAAGAAAATATTTCCAACATTCTCATCAGTTGCTACACTAGCTTTAGCGGATTCAATAGTTTTCTCAACAAATTTTTCCTTTTACTTTAATTTATTTTTCAATTTAAAGCAATCAGATTTAATGTGCCCCATTTTATGACAATATCTGCATTCCAAATTTTTATGTCTGGATTTAGATCTAGATTTAGATATACTACTATCAAATTCTCTTTTATCCATTCTCTCCCTAACAACCAGACCCTCAGCCTGATTCTCTCTACTTTCCCCAGTGATATTCTTGTCTATCTGCTCCTTAGATTTCAATGCAGATTTAATTTCTTGATACAAAACTGTTTCTTTTCGATAAATCAAAGTATTACGAAAATGCTTAAAAGATTGGGGAAGAGAACACAAGAGTAACAAAGCCTTATCTTCATCATCAATTTTTGCATCTATATTCTCCAAATCCATAACCAAAGAATCAAACTTATCAAGATGTGAGAGTATAGATGTACATTTAATCATCCGAAGCATATATAGACTCTACTTCAAGTAGAGACGATTCTCCACTGTCTTCTTCATGTACAAGGCTTTAAGCTTGTCCCACATGCTCTTAGCCATAGTCTCCGTAGCTACCTCCGGTAAAACCTCATCAGAGAGATTTAGAATAATGCTGGATCGGGCATTCTTATCCATACCCGCAAGATCTTCCATTGACGTACCATCTGGAATGTTCTCAGCCCCCTGTAGTGCCAAATCAACTCCGTCTTGAACCAGAATGGCCTCCATCTTAAGTTGCCACATGCCGAAGTTGACATTTTTGTCGAATTTCTCGACAACGATCTTTGATATTGTCATTGTTGTCAAAAGATCTCAGAACTAGGATCTGATACCAGTTTGTTAGAGCTAGCCACAGGAAATTTACCAAAGGATAATTTTGGCAACCCGACAAAGACAATAAAGTGGAAGAATAAAAGAAGCAACAAGAACACCAGATTTACGTGGTTCGGTCAATTGACTTTGACCTACATCCACGGACGAAAGAGGAGCAAATCACTACTATAAAAGAGACTATTACAAACGCCTTAGGAAGATGTTCCTAGGCAATAAAACACCCGAAAATACTAAACAAGAAAAACCTCAACTATAAGCCCAAACTATTGAACTGAGTATGGACTTAAACCCAAAGCAAACACTTAGGTTTTTCTTATGGTGCTGTGGTGCCACTTGTGGTGCATCTGACTTTAAAGCTCAGGCCCTTATTTATAGTTCCAATAGGAGATAACAAGCCCGGTTTTCCCGATGTGGGACTATGGGACTTGCCAAACTAACAAACTCATTAAGTTTACTTCATAACAATTGGCTAATTTGGAACCTAAAGATTCTTTTACTTCCCTTCCTAATTCTGAACTTAATCAACTTCATTTCTTGGGATCCAAAAAAGTAGAAGGTATTTAAAAGCAGAGATGTGGTCTTCTTTGACGATCAAACTCTCGAGGATTTGAAGAAAGAGATACCAACTAAGACTTATGCAAAAGGATTAGCATATTGTGACCCTATTACTCTTCCAGTATATTAGGGTGATGGGGGAGATGTGTAGGAAGATGGTGTAGAGCCCAATATTGAGCAAGAAGAAGTTTGGGAGCAACTTTCCGCAGAACTTTAGTTGAGAAGATCTTCTAGATAATGTCAACCTTCCAAAAGATACTTTATAAATGAGTATATGATACTTACTAATGCAGGTGAACCAAAGAGTTACCAGGAAGAAGTTAAAAGTGAGCAGAAAAAAAAAAGGTTTATTACTATGCAAGAAGAGATGGATACAGAAGAACCACACTTATGAATTGGTGCAACTACCAAAGAGAAAGAAGGCCATAAAAGATAAGTGGGTTTTCAAGTTGAAGACTCAAAAATATTATTCTCAACCAAGGTACAAAGTTAAATTGGTTGTAAAAGGCTTGGGTCAAGAGATTTTTTCTCCTATTATTAAAATGTCTTCTATTCATGTTGCTCTTGGTATTGCTACTAGCCTGGACTTAGAGGTTGAGTAGTTAGATGTTAAGACAACTTTTCTTCTTGGTGATTTGAAGGAGAAAATTTATATGAAGCTACCATAAGCCTTCAAAGTCAAAGGTAAAGAAAATTTTGTATACAAGTTGAGGAAGAGCTTGTATGGGCTAAAGCAAGCTCCAAGACAGAAAGTTTGACTCATTTAAGACTAAAAATGGCTATAAAAGAATGGCTTCAGATCATTGTGTGTACATCAAATGGTTTGGTGAGAATTTTATCATTCTCATACTTATTGATAACATGCTTATCCTTGAGAAAGATATGTTTACAATTGACGGGTTGAAGAAGGAACTGAGTGAGTCATTTGCAATGAAGGATATAAGGCTAGCAAAGTAAATATTGGGCATGTAGATTTTCCATGATAAAAAAAAAAAAAAATTAGTTGTCATAGGAGAAATATATCGAGAAGGTATTGCAAAAGTTTAATATGAGCAATGCAAAACCAGTTGGTTCTCCTCTTGTAAGTCACTTCAAGTTATGCTTAGAATAAAGTTCGTCAAGTGATGAGGGGAAGGAGAAAATGCAAAAGGTTCCTTATATTTTAGCAGTTAAAAGTTTAATATATGTGATGGTATGTACAAGGTTAGACATCGCATCTACAGTGAGTGTTACTAGTAGATTTCTTATAAATCCGAGCAAAGAGCATTGGGTAGTAGTGAAGTGGATTTTTATATATCTCAATGGGAGCTTTAAGATTTGTTTAAGTTTTGAAGATGGACCACTTGTGTTGACAGGTTGCATATATACATATATGATAAGAGATATTGATACAAGGAAGTTCACATCATGTTTTATACTTAATTTTACAAGGGGAGCTATGTCATGATAATCTAGATTATAAAGGTATATTACTCTCTCAGACAGAATATATTGCTACTATAAAGGTTTGCAAAGAAATATTATAGATGAAAGAATTCTTACAAGAATTAGGGCTGAAACAAAAAAACTATGCGGTGCATTGTGACAGCCAAAGCGCAATCCATTTGTGTAAGAACCTAACTTTTCATTCCAAGTCAAAACATATAGATGTTAGAGACCACTGGATTCAAAATATACTCGAAGAAAAGCAATTGCAACTTCAGAAAATTCACACAAATGATAATGAAACAAATATGTTGACAAAGATCTTATCGAAAGAAAGGTAGGAGATATGCCTACAGTTGGTCGGCATAGCTTCGCAATGAGGAGTCATGGGATAATATCTCTTATGGGTTGAAGGGGGAGGTTGTTGGGTAGATGACCCATTAGTTCAGCCCATAATGAACTTTAATAACCATAGCCCACTTTAGCCTTAATACTTCTCTCTTTCAATATAAACCTAGATCAAAAAAAGGCTAATGATGGCTGCAAAAAGGGTTGACAAGGCTTTAAGCATTATGATTAAAAAAAAAAGGAGGAAAGGACAGAAAATAAGAGAAAAATGAAAAGGAAGAAGACAAGGACAATACAAAGATTGTTCTCTATCATCCAAATAGTGTTCTCATCTCAGGTTATATCAGATTTGTAATGAATTCTTATTATGATCACTTAGGGAGATTTTGGATATTGTGCATAGTGACATAATCCTTGTATTATAGTTATTCTCTTATTATTGTTGTTTGGGTTTTCAGCAATTGACTTTGAGATTTGTATATTCATTATTCTTATAATGAATTTTCTCTTGTTTGCCGGATGATTTTTACTTTTCTCATCGAAGGGATTTTCTATATAAATCTTAATAACCTATTTTATTATAATTCCATTTAATTCTACTGTTTTATGACCTACTTATATTCATTTATACATAAAATTTTCTTATATTCATTTATACATAAAATTTTCTTCTGTTTATCCCATCAGACTTAATGCTAAAGTAGCCGGTGACTTGAGAGATAATTTTGGATAGCTTGTCATTGTCTATTGTTCTTCTTTCCGCATTAATTTCTTCTCTACTACGTAGTTCTTTCCTCCCTTTATGCCTCCAAATTCAATGATGCAAAGCTGTGTTAATTGTGAAGTTATATAGGTCCTTAAAATGTTTTTTTTTCAGTTATTTTTTTTTATTTTTGAACATTTGACCTTTCACAATTATGATGAAGAATATGAATTTTATATGACTAATATATTAGATTTAATTTCAAGGAGAAGAGGAGGAAGAAATGTATTTTTTTCATTCAATCTTCTCACAATCTCAAAATTACAGTAGTCATTCTTCAAGTTTTCTCCGTAACTCATGAATTGAGAACCCTAACTAATACTTAGTTATTTTTTCTTAAACTACCCATAACTTGAGTGCAACATGTCTGGTGTGACTATGGTAGATAGGAGTCTTAGCCATTGCTATTGCTAATTTGTTGTTACAAAAGATCTTCATTCCTTCAATTTAATTTTCTCCAAAATCTTCTAGATTCTTGTCAACCAAATTGCTAGAGAAGTAGCCATACCTGATGAAACATACTCAGCTTTTGCAATGGATTATGCCACTGATTGCTGCTTCTTTACGCTTCAAGAAAGCACATATGCACTAAGAGAAAAAAAACATAATCAGAAGTACTTTTCATATCATCTGTACATCCTCCCCAATCACTATCACAAAATCTAATCAGTTCCAAGTTTTCTTGCTTGCCAAAATTGATTCCAAATTCTTTAGTACTTTGCAAATATGTAAGAATTCTTTTTGCAGCTCCAAAATGAATGTGACTAGGACTATTGATAAATCTAGAAAGCATACTTCATATCTTTCCTTATAACTGTCAGGTATAACAATTACCAATCTAATTTCTGTAAAGAGTAATATCAATCTTCTTTCCTTTATATCTTTCATCTTTTGTTTTTCACCAATTAGTAAGGGTAGTGAGAAATAAATATATCATTTTCATCTTGATATATCTCAATGCCAAGAAAGTGTCTTAGTATTCACATGTCACTTATTTAATATTTATTTACCATGTCATTTTTTAACTCTCCTATTATTTTTGTACTATTTTCTGTAAATACTAAATTATCAACATAAAGTGCAACAATGATTATACCTAAACCTCCTCTCTTTTTGGTGTATAAAGAAGGTTCACTGTTACATTTCATGAATCCTTTTGGATTGAGGTAGTCATCAATCTCACTATACCAAACATGTGGTGCTTGCTTCAATCCATACAGTGCTTTATTCAATCTATGACTTTGGTTTCATTATCTTCAATAATAAAATTAGGTGGTTGTTTAACATAGATCTCTTTTTTTAATTCTCCATTAAAAATACTGATTTTTTGATACAATAACATCCTTTGTGACATGCTAATGCAAACAAAATTTTACTAGTGTCAACACGAGCAACTAATGCATAAGTTTCATCATAATCAATTTCATATTGTCATGAGTAGTCTTTTGCCACAAATCTTGTTTTGTTTCTTTGCATTGAACCATATATTATATGGTATTTCACCTTATAGATCCATTTAACACCACTAACGTAACACTCCTGATTAGTCCCACATCAAAAGTGGGCAGGATTAAGATTGACTTATAAGGGTCTGATGAGTGTACTATTATTAACTTCAGCTTAAGCATTTTGGTCAGTGATTTAGATCAAACGAAGTTGATAGGCCAGTTAGCTCATTAGGCTCGGGTCATGACATTTGGTATCAGAGTTGACCTAGCATTTGGGAAGGGCTCGAGTAGGATTTCCCTTAATAGAGACTCACCTTTCTTAAATTTAAAAGTTTTAGCTTTTATATGATATTTCCTATATTACAGTTTATCTTTAATCTTATCTAGAATATGTTATCTAAAATCCTTTTTGATATTCTTTAATCTGAAATTTAAAATATATTATTCTGAATGATTTAAAATATGATTAGAATATGTTGAAATTTTATATGTGTGGTACCAAATTTAAAATATATTATTCTGAATGATTTAAAATATGATTAGAATATGTTGAAATTTTATATGTGTGGTACCAAATGTCATAACGCTAGCATAGTACACTCAATTAGCTTGACATCCTCGAACCCTAGCACAGTGCATGTGAGGATTAACTCAATATTAACTCAATTAGCTTAACTGGACCAAAATGTTATGACCCGGGCTTGATGGGCTAATTGGCCTATCAACTTCGTTTGGTCTAAACTACTGACCAAAATGTTTAAGTTGAAATTGATAGTAATACACTCATCCGACCTTTATAAGTCAATCTTAATCCTGTCCACTTTCGATGTGGGACTAATCAGGGGTGTTACAACTAACATCTTTATTTTGAAGTCTATCAACTAGTCTCCGAGTCTTATTCTTTTCAATCACATTAATTTCTTCTTTCATAGCTTCCTTTCATACTTCCTACTTGATTGCTTCTTCAAAATATTTTAGTTCTAGCATACAGTAATTACACCTTTGGTAAATGTCATTCAAACTTCTCATTCTGATTAGAGTTAGGGTTGAGATATTCTGAACTTGAATTAGAAGATGATGCAGTAGAACTTGAGGTATTTGAAGATGAATCTCTATGATTCACAACTTCTTGAACCAGTCCTTATAATACTATTTCAACATATTCATATTTTTCTTTCCTTCCTTTTCTTTCTAATTCAAGATAGCACTTTCATGAAATATAGCATCTGTGCTTACTATTATTTTCTTGATTTTTAAACTGAAAAGCCTGTAGCCTTTAGACTGTGATGCATAGCAAAGAAAGATACACTTCTAACTTGAGTTTTCTCTCTTTTGAAACCTGAGCATAACATAGGCTTCCAAAAATTCTTCGATGTCTCACTGAAGGTCTTTTTCTATTCCAAGCTAAAAACTTTATATTTTTATCTCATAAAATAAACCCAAATCATGCCTATATAATCATCAATAAAGAGAATAAAGTACTCATTCTATGCATGAGAGAGGGTCTTCATAGGTCCACAAATATTTGTGTGCACTAATTAAAGTATTTCTCTTGTTCTCAAGCAACACATTTAGGGAATGACTACCTGTGATGCCTTCCAAGTGCATGTCCTTCACTAATGCCTTATTTTTTAATAAAGGGTAATCCTTAGACCATTGATCTTTGTGATAAAAACTTGAGGCTACCAAAATTCAAGTGATCAAAGCCTCTTGTGCTACAACTATGAATCATCCATTACATTTTCTCTTCTAGCAACATCATTTATATACCTGAGGAAAAATGTGAAGCTGTTATTCACCATTCTTACTTGTGTCAGTATTTGTCTTCTATCTCTTTTGTCATAGATAATACATCTATCACCTTCAAAATGTAGAGAATATTTATGCTTCATAAGTGGTCCAACACATAATAGGTTTTGATCCAAATCAGGTATAAATAGCACATCATGAATTTTTTCAACTCCATTTTTATTTAACACCAATTGTGCCCTTTTCTTTCATTCTACAAGTGCACCTGTGCCCTTTTGAACTTTAGATTAAAATGAGGTGTTCATGTTAAGAAAATTGTTTTCTTTTGCCTGCTACAAGCACTATCAACATACCATTATTCACCTTTTTGTTCTTGAACACTTTGACATGCATAAAATAAGTTCACTTCATCTTCTTTCCTTATGAAAAGTTTGCTTGCTAATTTGTGTTAAAATAATAATCTTTTTTATTGGGATCAAACTTTTTACACTTGTAACGTTATGCTCTTTCTATGAAATATCATTCTCTTTATGATCGGTCCTATTGCATATTCTGTATCTTTTTTGCAGTCCTTGGTTGAAATTTTTCTCATAATTTTTTCTTCCTCTTCCTCTTGATAAACTTCTATCTCTTCCTCTTTCGTGATTTTTACTTCTAGGTTACTCCCTATTTACTTTATGATTGTTATTTGATTTTTGTCACCATTCTTAGAAGTAATATTGAGTTTTAATTGAAATATATTCTCCACAACTTTCTTTGAATATTAAAGTAACCTTTGTTTATAACCTTTCAGGGATCTCGTAAGTTTTACAACACATAATGTAGAAAATCTTTTGTTTTGTCAATCATAACCATAATAGGATTAAGCTTTTCTAGGATAGATCTTCTCTATAATTCTTTGGTCACTGATCTCTTCACCATAAGTCTTCGTTTGGTTGACCAACTCTATAAGCTTTGTATAAAAGTTATTCAATATCTCAGTTTCTTTCATTTTCATGTTCTCTAACTCTCCTTTTAAGGTTTGAAGTTTGACAACTCTAACTTTCATATCTTGTTGAATTTTCTTTTTTGCAAAAGATCACACGCATCTTTTGCTTTTGTTACCCTCATGATCGCTAGGAAGATTGCATCCGAAGCACGAAATTTTTCAAGAGCCAATGCATTTTGATGTTATTTCTCTTTTAGTATAATTGTTTGATCTCTTGTCATGGTTCCCATTGATAGCAGATAAGATTTTCCTAACCATACGAGGAAATATCTCTACTTTGTTGAGGAAATCCTCTAATCTGTTGAGGAAAATCCTTCCTCCTAACTTGTATAAATAGGAGAGGAACATGATAATACATGGTATCAGAACATTCTCCTGCCGAAGCCTTCTATTGCTCCTTTGGGTGTCGATGTGGAAGCCGAAAGGACTAGTGTTGACTTTTTTCCTCCACTGCAGTTTCTCCCCATCCTCCTCCCCTTCTCCTTCCTCCACTACAGTTCCTCCCCATCTTCCTCTCCTTCTAACCCTTCTTTCCCTTCCCCGGTCACCTTCACCATCGCCGCCAGCTGCAACGTATGTTTCTCTCATAAGAAAAGCAAGAACCGAAGCTTTCGCTGCCAGCAGCAGCCGACACCAACCTCTCTAACTTGGCATAACTCCACGGCCGCTTCCTGGCTAATAGCACCTGCTGGCGCATAACCCAAACCGCTGTGAGATTCCTCGCCATTAGGAAGATCTCCTTCTGCCCAAGTATACTAGGAAGAACATCTTTAGAAGGACTGCTCCCTGCGGATAGAAGACTGGTGATTCCTCTCCCACCACCTCCTCCTCTTTCCTGTCCAACTGAAAAGGGCAACGTCGTTGCTTACCTCTCCTCCGGCACCTACGGGCTTCTTCTCCCGCCTCTCCAACTCCATCATCTGTTGCCTCTCGATGCACTACAGTTTGTCCGAACATCACCAAAGGTAATCTTGATCCTATGGGTCCCATGCAACACTCTCCTTATCCTCCTAATTGTAACTTCTCGCAAAGTGGCAACTCAAATACTTGTCCGCCTTGGCATCTTGCCCCTTCAAGCTAATAACGACGGGTCATATGCTAGCTGTGTCATAAAATAAGACACTTCACTAAAGTTTGTCAGTCTCAACCCCACATTTTTGCTCCGTCACACTAGCCTCAGGCAAATCTCCTCACTACTCCGATGACTAGCTAGCCCAACTAGATTGTGGACTCTAGCGTCTCCCATCACATCACCTCAGATCTTCAGAATTTGTCTCTCCACAAAGGCCTTTCTATAACTCATACTGGTTCCACAACGCTTACTTCTGATACTACCATATTTATACTCGATGATGTTTTATGCGCCCTTAATATTAAGCGCAACCTCATCTTTGTTTCTCAATTTTGTAAAAATAGCAATACTTCAATTGAATTCTTTCCTGATTCCTTTCTTGTTAAGGACTTGAGCATGGGGGCATCCTTGGTCCAGGGCCCAAATAGAGGTAATATTTACGAATGACCATCAGCTCCACAAATAACCCAACCCACTGTTCATTCTTCCGTTGCAGCTCCAGTTGATGTGTGGCATCATCGTCTTAATCATCCCTCGTCCCTTATTCAGTAAAAATTACTTTCTCGTTTCTCTCTTCCTATTTTTAAATCGCATAGTTCTATAACGTATTGTGATGCATTTCTTAGTAATAAAAGTTATCGATAGCCTTTTGGCACATCTTCCATTTCTTCCTCTAAACTATTTGAAATTATTTATACAGATGTTTGGGGCCCTGCCCCAATCCTATCTTTTGATAAATTCATATATGTCATTTTTATAGATCACTACTAAGTACACATGGTTATATCATCTTCACCATAAATCTTATGTTTTGACTATCTTTCCCACTTTTTGAAAGTTGGTCGAAAACCACTTTTAGTCTACCATCAAAATGACTTACTCTGATGGTGGCAGTGAATATCAAGCCCTAGTGTCGTATCTTTCAACTTGTGGTATTCAACACTTCAATTCTCCCCTGCATACTCCTCAACTTGTTGGCTCCGCCGAACGCAAACATCGACATATAGTAGAAACTGGGCTCACACTTCTCCATTAGGCCTCCATGCCTTTAAACTTTTGGACAACAACCTTTTAAATTGTCGTCTATCTTATTAATAGAATGCCTATGCTAGTCCTACAATACCAGTCCCCCTTTGACACACTATTTCACAAACCTCAAACCTTCATAAACTTAGAGTATTTGGTTATTTTTGTTATCCATAGTTGTGTCCCTATGCCTCTCATAAGTTAACATCATGATCTAATCCTTACATTTTTATAAGTTACTCTCTTGAACATAATGTTTTTCGTTGCTATAATCTCCACACTCACAAAATCTTTATATCACGTCATGTTATTTTTGTTGAGTCTGTCTTTCCTTTTCAGAACCATATCTCTCCTACCATTCCGATCACCTTATTAATCATTCCTTACTTGAGTATACCTCCGATCTAACTAGACGAGCCTCCCATGACATCATCCAGTTCCTCCTCTCGTGATCCATACTATTCCACTCCTCCGGTTCAACAATTGCCCATTCCCTCCATTCCTACTCTACTTTTTTTTCTCCGACTATTGAGGTAATTAGTTCAGAATCACAATCGTTATCTTTACCTCTTACTCGACCAAGTGACCCTAACGTACCTCCACTTGACCTAACCTGTGTCAATGACTCTCAACCACTTCTTCTAACAACACAACCTCACGGTCCCGTAGTCTCCAACTATCCTATAACCACACGTGCTAAGAGTGGTATTTTCAAACCACGTCAGGTCCTTGATCTACATGATATCATGGATTCCTCATCCACCATCATTGAACCCACCACCTTCACTCTGTTAGGATCGGAGCGGCACTAAGAGGGGGGGGTGAATTAGTGCAGTGGTGAAGTGCGATAAACTTTTCACGATTTAAACACTTTTCGGAAACTTCGTACGATAAAAGCAATGTTTTCGTTTAAAACCGTTTCGATTGCGTTTTAACTTGAAGAGACAAGTAAGACAGAGACAAAGTAGTATAGCATTAAAGTGCAAATGGTTTGCAGTAATATAAATGACAATAAGTAAATGCAAACCAGAGATCACGCCAATTTTACAGTGGTTCGGTCAAGTGACCTACATCCACTTGCGAGGTCCCTCTTCGATTAGGCTCCCACCTTCCACCAGCAAATCTCTTGAAAGGGAAGGGTGAATACCCCTCTTACAACTTTTTACAAACGATTCACTCTCTTACAGATTTTCAGCAAGAAAGAAGGAGGTGAACACTAGCAAATTGAAAACAAGACTATCTAGGACTTTTCTAGGGCCTTTCTCTCGAACAATTGTTGCTCAAAAAGTTGTTATCTCAGCTGAGATTTGAGGGGTATTTATAGGCCTCAAGAGGATTCAAATTTGGGCTCCAAATTTGAATTCTCGTGGAGTTCCTAATGCTACCGCCCAGGCAGTGCTACCGCCTAACTCTCGGGCACTGGGCGGTGCCACCACCTATAGTGTTTTTAGCCCACTATTTGGGCTTCAATCTTGGCCCAAACTAGTCCGAACTCGGGCCCAATTGGCCCCTACTTGGGTTATAGGATTAATACCTAATCCTAACCCTAATTAACATGCTAACTATGAATTTAAAGACATTTTATAAGCTATTACAAAGTCCATAAGTCAAGACTTCTTCCGACGAGCTTCCGACGAACTTTCGGCGGTCTTCCGATAAACTCTCGGAAACCATTCTGCGGACTCCCAGCAAGCTCTTAAACTTCACGATTTGATCTTGGCGAGTTCCAATGAGCTTCTTCGGCAAGCTTCGATCTCTCTCGGCGAGCTCCGTGAACTTCCCACGAACCTTTCGGTGAGCTTCCAAAAAACCCTTCGGCAAGCTCCCTACTCATTCTCGGCTAGTTCTGGCAGCATTCCCGACAAACTTTCAGACTTCCGTCGAACTCTCGAACTCCCAATGAATCCTTCACGCTTGACTCTGCACTTTGTTTCGCTTTATGTCTTTCTCATTATCATAGTTTTTCCTACACACACAAACTAAAACTCTACTCCGATCTAGACAATTATTACAACGCGAATCGACATTCCGTTGCCCGGCACGTCATTGGTTGGCGCTTTGTCCGATTCTTCAGCGTATTGTCCTCTCTTGCGGCTTGTTGCCCAATCGGCGGTTGACATCCGCAACCCCGATATCCTTGGCGCAATTCCGCTCTCCATGGCCCGATGCCCGACGTTCGAAGCCTTCTGCCGTCCAATATCCTGACGTGATCTCCTCTGGCGCAATGTCAATTCCTCCTGCGTTAACTGTCTAATCCTGATCGAGTAGACCTGCATCACTCAAAATGTAGTTTAAATTATAAACACATATCAAGTGGTTTCATCATCAAAATACGAGATTCAACAATCTCCCCCTTTTTGATGATGACAACCACTTGATGACGGAGTTAACCTTAACTTCCGGAGTTTAAACAAACTCCCCCTATCAATATGTAATATTGATAGGACCTTGAATTCAAGCAGAATTCAAGTCATTGCAATATTCATCATGAATACTTGCAACACATCATCATGAACATATGCATAAAACTTATGCATCATATGTCATGTCATCAACATACTTCTCCCCCTTTGTCATCAACAAAAAGGAGAAGTACCACAATCAAGTATTTGTTATATGGGTTCAACTCATTGCATGAAAAACATAATGTTAAATTTTTATCATCATGCAATCTAGTAATTAAAGATGTGTAAGTTTAGCATGTTTGGTCTTCTTGAGATAGCTATTGATTGCTTCTCTTTAGTCTACTAGCTAGCAGTTTTCACGATATGCAAGTTGCAAGCTAGCAAATTTTTGCTTCCTTTGCAATGTTTGAGCTAGCAATTTTGCTTCTGTAGTAAGTTAGCATATTTTGCATTTTGAGATAGCAACTATTGGCTTCTCTTTAGACTATAAGCTAGCAATTTTTACGATATGCAAGTTTTACTACATACAAGCTAGCAAAAATTACGAAAGCAAATACAAGATAGCTTTCTTGTGTAAGCTCACGATTCTTGCTTCCTATTGCAATGTGCAATTTTTCAAATTTTGCATCTTGAGCGAGCAATATTTCTCCCCCTTTGTCATTGTCAAAAAGAAAAGAAGAATACAGTTTTGTAGTTCTTTTTCCTTTTACAATGATTTCAAAATCATGACAAAGGATGAATAATCAAGTTATGAATGTCAAAACAATTTTTTATCATGAATATTTTATCATTGCATGCATCATTATCATAAGTTGAAGTATTACATACATAATATCATAAGTGTTTCATACATTCATTTCATCACATAAAGAAATATAAACAAAAATTAGTGATGAGATATTACTTCATGAATACAATAAAATTCATATAGCATATCATGGTTTATTAGAATTAGTCTTCCTTTTGGTGAATAGCAAAAAGAATAGTAGGAGAGCAAGATCTCAATTCATGCACATCAAATATTCAATCATCAAAATCATGATTCGTCTAGAAAATTCTCCTCTTTAAATATTCAAATCATGATGAACATTCTTGGTTTACATAAAGTTTCAAAACATAATTATCAAGATCATGAATACTAAAAGACTATGAAACATTTCGACAAATCTCCTTTTAAATAGAAAACAATGTTGATTCATAAAGAATTTCATATTATAAATTTCAAGAGATCAAGATCGTGATTTCGATAAAAAATTATTCAAATTTAAATCATCAAAATCATTAACAAAATCCAAGAGATTCGCAAAGATGATACAAATGGATTCATCAAAATCAATAAGATTGAGCAAAATAATTTTCAAGAATGTTTTCCTCTTTTCGATTGTTTCAAAACAAATGATTTTGTTTCATTTATGCCTAATAAAAACATGTATCATGTTTAAAACCAAAAGAGTAAGATTTATTACAACAAAGATCAATATGGTACTTTCATTGTGATAAAAATCAATAATCCATAAATCGTAAGATTCATCATGCATAATTTCAAAATTTATTAAGCATGATCAATATACATGACACTAAAACATGGTTTCAAAATGTTTAATATTTATTACACAATTTCATCATTATGCATCATTATATATAACTTTACAATGTCATGCATAAAATCATCAAATCATAGTATTAAAATATTAATATTTTCATTACAACTTTATGTATCGTTAAGTATACAATTGTAAAGCATGACACTTCACTATTTCCTATAAGCATGCCTATTTCATTTATGTCAAATCAAAACATACATCATTTTTTAAAGCCACTTTTATGTCAAATCAAAAAATACATCATTAAGTATCATCATTAAGCATTACTTCAAATCAAACATGATTTCATTTATTTTTTAAAATATTTATCATGATAGAGCATATACGCCAAAGAAACTATTAAACATAAAGCATATTTATTAATGATGGTTTCATTGAGTATAAAGTATTTTCAACCAAAATCATTTGTTATTTGTTGTAGTCATACATTTTTCTTTTTAGGTGAATCTATCTTTTCATGCTTAGTTTGCATACAAAAGTCGTGCATCATTTTCGAAAGCAACTTTCATCATGGTATCAAAATTTTAATACTTTTATTACAACTTTGTTGCATTGATTTCATTGAACATAATTTTGAATGATTCTTATAGATAACTAAAACTTCTTTAATTTGAATTTATATGATTGACTTTATATTAGCATGCTAAAATTTTGTTCTTATGTCAAAACCATACATCATGTTTGAAAACCAAAGATAAGATTCATAAAAAAAATAATCAAGCCTTCCATTCAAAAGCTATGCATCATCATTGAAAATTAATATGGAAATCATCAAAATACACATTCACGGATTAATCCTAAGCATTATCACATATCATATAATTATCATCCATAATGTTGCGTACATCATTCAACATTTCAAAACATAACATGCATGAAACCTTAGCAATATACTTTTCATGATCAAATTCTTTAATTTTTCAAAAGATGCTATAAAAAAAAAAACATGATATAATTTTTGAAAAATAATTTTTTTTTATTTCCTATTCCTACTATCTAAATTAAGCACTCATGAAAAACTTCAAGTAATTTCAAAATAATTCAAGAGAGTTGAGTTACTTACCTTGTAGTCGAAGCCCGTCAAAGCCCAATTCGCCGTTTCACCTTTGGAAGTTCTTGATTCATCCTTGGGTGCCTTCCTTTTCTTTGGCCTCTTCCTCCATTCAAGTTCATTGTTCATTTTAGATTTTTGTTTAATGAACTTATTAAGAGTTAGTGTTCGAAGTTCAAGTTCATCATTGTCCTCATCACTTGAGTCATCGCTCAAGTGGTATTCATTTGTCCGAAGTTCCAAATCCTTCCTATTCTTTGGAAAGTGGTTCAAGTGTTCATTGTGTTCATTATGTGCATTGTGCACCATTTCATATGTCATCAATGAGCCGATAAGTTCTTCAAGTGGAAAACTATTTAAATCTTTTGTTTCTTGTATTGCCGTAACTTTTGATTCTCAAACTTTAGAAAGTGATCGTAAAACTTTACTAACAAGTTCAAAATTCGAGAAACATTTGCCAAGAGTTTGTAAACCATTGACGGCATCCGTAAAACGGGTGTACATGTCAACAATGGTTTCGCTCGGCTTCATTTGAAAAAGCTCGAAATCATGCATTAAAATGTTAACTTTCGAGTCTTTGACTCTACTAGTTCCCTCGTGTGTGATTTCAAGTGTTCACCAAATATCAAAAGTCGTTTCGCACGTAAAAATCCGATTGAACTCATTTTTGTCTAAAGCGCAAAATAAGCCATTCATAGCCTTTGCGTTTAAAGAAAAATACTTCTTCTCCAAATCCGACCATTCGTTCATCGGTTTAGAGGGAAGTTGAAAACCGTTTTCAACAATATTCCATAAATCCAAATTCATAGAAATCAAGAAAACTCTCATTCAAGTTTTCCAATAAGTGTAGTCCAATCCGTTAAACAACGGTGGACGAATAACCGATAAGCCCTCTTGAAAGCCATGAAGAGTCATTTCTCTCGGGTGTAAATCCGAAATGAGAAATACCGGGCTCTGATACCAATTGTTAGGATCAAA
The DNA here is from genome assembly GCA_900464855.2 of Musa schizocarpa. Taxonomy (NCBI): domain Eukaryota; kingdom Viridiplantae; phylum Streptophyta; class Magnoliopsida; order Zingiberales; family Musaceae; genus Musa; species Musa schizocarpa. The sequence continues at coordinate 30,203,858 of LS990915.1, forward strand.
GCGGCACTAAGAGGGGGGGGTGAATTAGTGCAGCGGTGAAGTGCGATAAACTTTTCACGATTTAAACATTTTTCGAAAACTTCGTACGATAAAAGTAACATTTTCATTTAAAACTGTTTCGATTGTGTTTTAACTTGAAGAGATAAGTAAGACGGAGACAAAGCAGTATAGCATTAAAGTGCAAATGGTTTGCAGTAATATAAAATATAATAAGTAAATGCAAACAAGAGATCACGCCGATTTTATAGTGGTTCGGTCAAGTGACCTACATCCACTTACGAGGCCCCTCTTCGATGAGGCTCCCACCTTCCACTAGCAAATCTCTTGAAAGGGAAGGGTGAATACCCCTCTTACAAATTTTTACAAGCGGTTCACTCTCTTACAGATTTTCAGCAAGAAAGAAGGAGGTGAACACTAGCAAATTGAAAATAAGACTATCTAGGACTTTTCTAGGGTCTTTCTCTCAAACAATTGCTGCTCAAAAAGTTGTTATCTCAGTTGAGATTTGAGAGGTATTTATTTATAGGCCTCAAGAGGATTCAAATTTGGGCTCCAAATTTGAATTCTCGTGGAGTTCCCGATGCTGGCGGTGCCACCGCCTGTCAGTGTCAGGTGCTGACAGTGCTGGGCGGTGCCACCGCCTACAGTGTTTTCAGCCCACTAGTTGGGCTTCAATCTTGGCCCAAACTAGTCCGAACTCGGGCCCAATTGGCCCCTACTTGGGTTATAGGATTAATACCTAATCCTAACCCTAATTAACATGCTAACTACGAATTTAAAGACATTTTATAAGCTATTACAAAGTCCATAAGTCAAGACTTCTTCCGGCGAGCTTCCGGCGAACTTTCGGCGGTCTTCCGAAAAACTCTCGGAAACCATTCTACGGACTCCCAGCAAGCTCTTAAACTTCACGATTTGATCTTGGCGAGTTCCAACGAGCTTCTTTGGCAAGCTCCGATCTCTCTCGGCGAGCTCCACGAACTTCCCACGAACCTTTCGGTGAGCTTCCAAAAAACCCTTCGGCAAGCTCCCTACTCATTCTCGGCTAGTTCCGGTAGCATTCCCGATGAACTTTCAGACTTCCGTCGAACTCTCGAACTCCCAATGAATCCTTCACGCTTGACTCCGCACTTTGTTTCGCTTTATATCTTTCTCATTATCATAGTTTTTCCTACACACACAAACTAAAACTCTACTCCGATCTAGACAATTATTACAACGCGAATCGACATTCCATTGCCCGGCACGTCATTGGTTGGCGCTTCGTCCGATTCTTCAGCGCATCGTCCTCTCTTGCGGCTTGTTGCCCAATCGGCGGTTGACCTCCGCAACCCCGATATCCTTGGCATAATTCCGCTCTCCTTGGCCCGATGCCCGATGTCCGAAGCCTTCTGTCGTCCAATATCCTTACGTGATCTCCTCCGGCACAACGTCAATTCCTCCTGTGTTAACTGTCTAATCCTGATCGAGTAGACCTGCATTACTCAAAATGTAGTTTAAATTATAAACACATATCAAGTGGTTTCATCATCAAAATATGAGATTCAACACACTCAAGCCCAAAAATCTCCTCATTGGCATACCGCTATGTGTGAGGAATATAATGCCCTCCTCCATAACTCAACATGGGATCTGGTACCCTTTCTTCATACACAAAACATCATCGGGTGTAAGTGGGTTTTTCGAGTTAAGCGGAACCCCGATGGATCTGTTGCCTGATATAAAGCATGTCTCGTTGTCAAAGGGTTTCATCAAAGACCTGGAGTTGATTTCACTGAGACATTTAGTCCCATTGTTAAGCCCACTACAATCAAACTTATCCTGAGTCTGGCCATCACTAAGGGCTAGAATTACGACAATTGGATGTTAATAATGCCTTTTTACAGGGGACTCTAACTGAAGATGTTTTTATGCAACAATCTCCTAGTTTCACTCATCCTCAGTATCCAAGGCATGTCTGCAAACTTTGAAAAGTTATTTATGGACTCCGTCAGGCTCCAATAGCTTGGTACACTAAACTTGGCTCTTTTCTAACTTCAGTTGGCTTTCTCAACTCCAAATCTGATTCCTTGTTATTTTTATGACAACATCATAGCGACACAATATATATTATGGTATATATGGATGATATCATTATCATAGGCAACAACCTCGTAGAAAGCCAAGAGTTCATCAAACAGTTGGCAACTCGATTCTTGCTCAAAGATCAGGACCCCTGAACTACTTTTTGGGTGTAGAGGCTACATTCACATCTTCCGGACTCTTTCTATCATAACGAAAGTACATTCAAGATTTATTATCCAAAACAAATATGTAGGACGCAAATGTGGTTACAACTCCTCTCTCTTCTAGTGGCTCTCTCAAATTATCTGATGGGAGTCCTGCTATGGAACCCACTCAATACTGATAAGTCATTGGTTCCCTATAGTACTTAGCTCTCACTCGTCCCAACATCTTGTTAGAATCAAGAGCACTAAGGGGGGGGGGGGGGGGTGAATTAGTGTAGCGGAAAACTTTCCACGTTTAAAACTGCGTTCGTACGATGAAATCGTTTCCGACGTAAAACCGTTTTCGAAAACTTAACTTGAAAGCAAATTCATAAATGAATGCAGCAAAAGTAATGAGGAAGTAAAGCACATATGGAGATTTGCAATAAGGTAAGTAGTACGAATAAATGCAAACTCGAGAAGACGAGAGTTTATAATGGTTTGGTCAATCGTGACCTACATCCACTCCTTTGATTCCTCTTCCGTTGAGGCCACCGGCATCCACTAACGATCTTCCTTTACTAGGCGAAGATCAACCTCCTTCTTGCACCCCTCTTCTCCATTTACCGGGTTTAGGAGACAACCTTTACAAGCACTCACTCTCCTATCTTAAACAGAATTCTAACACTTAAGCTAGAGGAGGGAAATTCTAGATATTGCAGCAGCATTTTCTCTCTTTTAATCTCTCTGTGCTTGTCTATTTTACCCAGGGATGGGAGGGGTATTTATAGGCTCCAAACTGGTTTGAATTTGGAGCTCAAAAATGTCATCTCCCGAATTTTCGAGGTCCTAGCGGTACTACCTCCTGACTGGGGCAGTACAATTGCTTGGCAGCTCAGAGACTGAGCCTCTGGGCGGTGCCACCACCTGACAAGGGCAGTTGCACCACCTGGCAGAGCTCGAAGATCGAGCTCAGGCGGTTCCACCACATGTCAGGAGCGGTTGCACCGCCCAGTCTCGCTCGGAGACTAAGCCCAAGCGGTGCCACCGCTTGACTGGGGCGGTTGCACCGCTTGGCAAAGCTCGGAGACTGAGCTCAGGCGGTTCCACTGCCTGTCAGAGGCGGTTGCACCGCCCAACCTAGCACGAAGACTGAGCCCTGGGCAATGCCACCGCCGACCTGGGTAGTGCCACCTTTGGCCAAGAAATCTAGGTCCGAATGGGCTGATCCATTTGGCCCAATTTGGGTCTGTCAATGACTCAATTGCCCCAAGATTAAGTCAATGGGATCACCTCCCATTTCTAACTTAATCATCATGCTAATTACGATATTTCTTCAGACATTTACTGCAACTTGCTCCGGTGCATCAATCGCTTCTTCCAGCAAACTTCCATCGATCATCCGATTAACCCTCGGTGATACTCCTACGGACTTCCAGCAAACTCCTAGATTTGCAACGAACCACTTGGCGAGTTCCGATGAGCTTCTTTTGGCAAGCTCTTGGACTTCTCGGATTTGTTCCCGCAGAACCTCCGACGACCGTCTAGACTTCCGTCGAACTCTCGAACCCCCAACGTGATCATGGTCTTGACTCTGACGCAACTCCTGTTGCATGTCTTTCTTCCATCGTAATTAATCTTGCACATGTAAAACAAAACTTCGATCGAGACAATTAATCCTAAGCAATTAATCAAGTTGTCCGGCATGTCATTGATCCCTTGACGATTCGTCCGATTCTTCGGTGCATCGTCCTCTCCTGCGACCTATTGCCCAATCGGCCAGTTGACTCCGCAACTCCGATATCCTTGGCACAATACTCGCTCTTCTTGGCCCGATGCCCGAGTCCACGGCCCGAAGCCTTCTGTCGATACGTCGATCAATCCACTGGCCCGACGTCCAATCTTCTGACATGTTCCTCTGGCCCAACATGATTTTTCCTGCTTTAATTGTCCCATCCTGATCGAAGCATCCTGCATCACACAAAACGCAGATTAAATCATAAACATATATCAAGTGGTTTCATCATCAAAATACGAGATTCAACAATCTCTCCCTTTTTTATAATGACAACCACTTGATGACGGAGTTAACCTTAACTCCTGGAGTTTAAACAAACTCCCCCTATCAATATGTCATATTGATAGAACCTTGAATTCAAACTGAATTCAAGTCATTGCAATATTCATCATGAATACTTGCAACACGTCATCATGAACTTATGCATAAACTTATGCATAACATCATACTTGTCCCCCTTTGTCATCAACAAAAAGGAGAAGTCCAACTATTCTTGTGTTTAGAATATAAGTTCAACTTATTGCATGAAAAACATAATATCAAGTTTTATCATCATGCAGTTTTGAAGCTAGAAAATTTAGCAAGTGTTACATCATGCTTAGAACATTCAAGCTATTAAGTTTTAGATATGCATGTTTTACCACATACAAGATAGCATTTTTGGTAATGTTCAAGATAGCAAGTTCTACATCATACAAGCTAGCAATGTTACAACATTTTAGAACTTGTAAGCTAGCAATTTAGAGATGTTCAAGAAAGCAACTCTTGCTTCTTGAAATATGCAAGTTTTACAATATACAAGCTAGCAAATTCAAAGATATGCAAGTTGGCATATTTGCTTTTCTTGAGATAGGCACAATAGCACATTTTTGCATTTTCTTGAGATTTCAAGCTAGCAATTCTCGGTGATGTTCAAGATAGCAATTTCTTCTCTTTTGAGAAATGTAATTTTTACTTTCTTCTTGAATTGTGCAATTTTCTTCTTTTGAGATAGTAACTTTTTGCTTCTCTTTAGATCACAAGCTAGCAATTCTAGCAAATTTTACATCATGCAAGGTAGCAAATTTTTGTGATGTTCAAGATGTCAAGTTCTTTTCCTTGCAATATGTAAGCTAGCAAATATTTGCTTCCTTTGCAAAGTGCATGTTTCTAAATTTTGCAAGATGAGCTAGCGATATTTCTCCCCCTTTGTCAATGTCAAAAAGAAGGAAAGACCCTTTACGTCAATTTCTAAATCATGACAAAGGTAAGTATCAATTTTATCATTATATTTTCAAATTAAAACATGCACATTTTCAAAACCATACATTTCATTTTTCATGCATGATACAAATAAATCAATCATCATTATGAGCATATCATACATGATATTCAAGCATTAAAATTTTTAAGCATTTATCAACATGTTGATCATGATACTAAACATTCATCATTTAAAGCATTCATGATACACATCATATGCAATAGATCATGTATATCATTATCATAAGTATTGCATGCATCATTTCAAATTCATGAATATTTCATCATTGCATGCATCATACCAAAATATAAAATCATCATTAATGCATGATTCCAAATCATCATTTATTTTACATCATGATGGTACCAAATTTGTCAAATTACATTCTACCATGCATGATCGAAACTTCTTATTTGTATACATCAAAACAAATTAATGAATATTTCATGTATTCATATCATCACATAAGGAATATCAAGAAGAATTATTAGGTGATGAGATGTATTTCATACATTCAAAGAATTTCACATAACAAAATTCAAGTCATAAGCCTTAAAAGATGTCATGAAAGAACATATAAACAATCTTGATTTATAAAATGAATAATCAAGTTATAATTTTAAAAAATCAAGAGAAACCAAGATTCATTTTTAACAAATCTCCTCTTAAATAAATAACATAAAGAGTTCTTAGGAGATCATGAAAAAGATAGAATTCATTCAATCTTGTAAGAGAATAAGATATTAATTCATGCATATAAAATCTTGATTTAAGCATAAGAAATCTCAATTTACAAATTTCAAAAAATCAAGATAAAGCTCATTTAAATCATCAAATCAAGATCATTTTCAAGAGATTCACAAAAGTAATACAAATACATTCATTAATTTCCCTTTTTGAAAAATCAATAAAGTCGAAAAAATATTTTATTAAGAAGAAACATTTCCACTTTTTAGTTGTTTTAATTCAAAGTGGTTTATTTCATACATGCATGTTCTTTTCTTTTATGCCAAATGAAAATATGCATCAACGTTTAGGATCGAAAATTGAATTTCATCATAAAACCATCAAGATCAATAGATTCTCAAAAATGAATTATTAGGATCAAGAAAATCCAAAAATAAAATTTAACACTTTCATGTATTGGACATGGTTTTGCTATAGATTTTCAAATTCAATCATTAAGATAAAACATGCTCATGATCATGGAAATTTTTGTATCCAAAACACATAATTTCCAACACATTATTAAGGCATGTAATAGTATAAAATCATCATGACAATTAAGTAATTTGATCATTGAATCAAGAAAGTCCGAAAAATAATCTTAACAAGTTCATGCATTCAGGCACATTTTTACCATATGTTTTTCAAATACACTCATGAAAATAACACATGCTTATCATCATATATAACTTAAAATCTCATGCATAAAATTGTCAATCATGGTATCAAAATATTTAATATTACATCATTATGCATTTCTTCAAATCAAACATGATTTTATTTAATCAAAATCGAGAAATAACAATGGAAATTAATGTGATACACATTATTACTTCTTAACCACGTATAGCATGATTTTATATTTTCAATCAAAATCATTTTGTTTGTTTATCATAAAATATATATTTTTCATGATTATTTTCAAAACTACTAGCATGATCATAATTTTTGCATTTTTATTTTTTTTAAAACATGTAATTTTCAAGAAAATTAATTCTATACTAAAAAAGAAAATGCATTATGAAAAGCATCATGTAATTTCGAAATAAATTAAGGGGGTTTTGATTACCTCATCGTTAAATGTCGTTAAGGAGTAATTTGCCACCTCGCCTTTCTTGATTTTCTCTTCGTCTTCGGAAGAGCTCGATTCATCCCACTTTGTGTTCTTCTTCTTACGTTCAAAGCAAGTAGTTCCGTTCTTTTTATTCTTCAATTCTCGTTTCATTAATTTTTTAAATTTCTTAGTGAGTAGTTATTGTTCACCATCACTTGAGCTTATGCTCGAGTGGTCTTCAAATATTCTATGTCCCAAATCCTTCCTGTTCTTTGGAAGATGATTTTGTTCATCATGTGCATTGTGCACCATTTCATATGTCATCAACGAACCAATTAGTTCTTCAAGTGAAAAAATATTTAAATATTTTGTTTCTTGTATTACAGTTATTTTAGGATCCCACCTTTTTGGAAGGGATCTTAAGATCTTACTTACGAGATTAAAATTTGAAAACGATTTACCAAGAACTCTTAGATTATTGACGACATCCGTGAAACGGGTATACATGTCACCTATAGTCTCGCTTGGTTGCATTCGAAAAAGCTCAAAATCATGCAATAAAATGTTAACTTTCGAGTCTTTGACTCTACTAGTTCCCTCGTGTGTGATTTCAAATGTTCGCCAAATATCAAAAGTCGTTTCGCACATAGAAATCCAATTGAACTCATTTTTGTCCAAAGCGAAAAATAAGGCATTCATAGCCTTTGCGTTTAAAGAAAAATACTTCTTCTCCAAATCCGACCATTTGTTCAAAGGTTTAGAGGGAAGTTGAAAACCATTTTCAATAATATTCCATAAATCCAAATTCATAGAAATCAAGAAAACTCTCATTCGAGTTTTCCAATAAGTGTAGTCCAATCCGTTAAACAACGGTGGATGAACAACCGATAAGCCCTCTTGAAAGCCATGAAGAGTCATTTCTCTCGGGTGTAAATCTGAAATGAGAAATACCGGGCTCTGATACAATTGTTAGGATCAAGAGCACTAAGAGGGGGGGGGGGGTGAATTAGTGTAGCGGAAAACTTTCGACGTTTAAAACTACATTCGTACGATGAAATCGTTTCCGACGTAAAACCGTTTTTGGAAACTTAACTTGAAAGCGAGTTCGTAAATGAGTGTAGCAAAAGTAATAAAGAAGTAAAGCACATATGGAGGTTTGCAGTAAGGTAAGCAGCAAGAATAAATGCAAACCAGAGAAGACGAGAGTTTATAGTGGTTCGGTCAATGATGACCTACATCCACTCCTCTTATTCCTCTTCCGTCGAGGCCACCGACATCCACTAACGATCTTCCTTTACTAGGCGAAGATCAACATCCTTCTTGCACCCCTCTTCTCCTTTTACCGGGTTTAGGAGACAACCCTAACAAGCACTCACTCTTCTCTCTTAAACAGAATTCTAACACTTAAGCTAGAGGAGGGAAATTCTAGAGATTGCAGTAGCGTTTTCTCTCTTTTAATCTCTTTGTGCTTGTCTATTTTACCCAAGGATGGGAGGGGTATTTATAGGCTCCAAAGTGGTTTGAATTTGGAGCTCAAAAATGTCATCTCTTGGATTTCTGGGGTCCTGGCGGTACTACCTCCTGACTAGGGCGGTACAACCACCTGGCAGCTCGGAAACTGAGCCTCTAGGCGGTGCCACCGCCTAGCCTTGCTCGGAGACTAAGCCCTAGGTGGTGCCACCGTTGGCCAAGAAATTTGGGTTTGAATGGGCTGATCCATTCGACCCAATTTGGGTCTGTCAAGGGCCCAATTGCCCCAAGATTAAGTCAGTGGGATCACCTCCCATTTCTAACTTAATCATTGTGCTAACTATGATATTTCTTAAGACATTTACTGCAACTTGCTCCGGTGCATCAATCGCTTCTTCCGGTGAGCTTCCGGCGAACTTCCGTCGATCATTCGATTAACCCTTGGTGATACTCCTACGGACTTTCGACAAACTCCTGGACTTGCGACAATCCACTTGGCGAGTTCCGACGAGCTTCTTTTGGCAAGCTCCTGGACTTCTCAGATTTGTTCCCGCAGAACCTCCGACGACCGTCCGGACTTTCGTCGAACTCTCGAACCCCCAACGTGATCATAGTCTTGACTCCGGCGCAATCTTTTTGCATGTCTTTCTTCCATCGTAGTTAATCTTGCACATGTAAAACAAAACTTCGATCGAGACAATTAATTCTAAGCAATTAACCAAGTTGTCCGGCATGTCATTGGTCCCTTGACGCTTCATCTGATTCTTCGGCGCATCGTCCTCTCCTGCGGCCTATTGCCCAATCGGCCAGTTGACTCCGCAACTCCGATATCCTTGGCACAATACCCACTCTTCTTGACCCGATTCTCGAGTCCATAACCCGAAGCCTTTTGTCGATACGTCGACCGATCCACCGGCCCGACGTCCAATCTTTTGACATGTTCCTCTGGTCCAACATGATTTTTCTTGCTTTAATTGTCTCATACTGATCGAAGCATCCTATGTCACTCAAAACGTAAATTAAATCATAAACATATATCAAGTGGTTTCATCATCAAAATACAAGATTCAACACATCTCATTTGCAATCAACAAATTAACACAGTTTATGCAGAGGCCGTCTACTATACACTGGTCTGCGGTCAAACAAATCCTGCGATATATTAAGGGGACCCTCAATCATGGTCTCTTTCTTCGTAAACACTCTCCATTTTAGTTTCATGCCCGCTGATTGGGCAGGCAACTTTGATGATAGAATGTCCACATCAGGGTATATCGATCCAAGATTAGTGTCATTGACAGGAGCACATCTTGTGAGGGCATAATAGTAGATAAGATTTTCCTAACTATATGAGAAAATCTCTTTACTCTGTTGAGAAAAATTCTCTATTGAGAAAAATCCTCCCTCCTAACTGTATAAATAAGAGAGGGACATGTTAATTTTTATAAAGATAATAGATAAGCTCAAACAAGCTTCTTACGTAATTTTTGTCTCTATCCTTCTTCTAACAACCATGTCATCAAAATCATTCTCAACCAAATTTCATAGATCAAGTGAAACAATACAGTTTCCATCTTCACAAACCAGAAATCCTAATTCTCATCACTGAAAATCAGAACACTTACATATATGTTATTTGAGTTGCTACCACTTGCCATGATCATCTCAAAATCTTCATCTTTTTAGTAATTTGAGTCTTGAAGAATGATCAAAAGAGGGCTTTCACTCTGATAGCAGTTGATGAAAAATATGAGATTTATATGACTAATATATTAGATTTGATTTCAAATAGGAAAAAAGGATGAAGGTGTTTTTTTCCATTCAGTCTTCTCACACAATCTAAATTATTTCCTTATACTACGCCTAACATTTCATAATATTTAAAGACCCACATGCAACATATTAATATAACAAATTAAGAGCAAAAGTAAAATTTTATTTCATTTTTCATATTCAGGATTCTCTGAATAAAATTTTATTGACTTATTGAATGGTTGAAGCTCCAAATCATTGTGACCAAATATATATATATATATATATATATATATATATATATATATATATATATATTATATATATATATATATATATATATATATATATATTTATTTATTTATTTATATTTATATATAAAGAATAAATGGTGGTGAAGATAAGATTTGGTCCAAAGACCTTTGTATCAACAATTAGATAGATAGCATCTTAAAAAATTTGTAAGATTTCAAGCTCAACCTATTTTCAAAAATTGGTCAGATATGTCATCTTCTTTTCTTATTTTGTTGTGTTGGTTCACTCTTTTATCAATATTCTTCAGTATTTATCACTAGTAGCATCCGAAGTTATGTAGGAAATATTTGACTTCCCTGGAGAAAAAAGATTCTTGTTTGCAAGAATCTCTGGGTAAAAATTTCTAAAAGAAAAGACTATAATCTTTATCCAGCTTCACAACAGGTGGATGGCATTCATACAGTGACAGGTGCTCCTTGCACCGTGTACTTTACTTTCACATTAGGGTTTCCAAAGACCAAAAGGCATACAGAGAAACTGGAGTGTGAATGAACACTGAACCCACTCGGAAAGGATCTACTGGAGACCATAAAGAAGATTGAAGTGACCATTACCTGGTGAATTCTCTCATAATTCACTGCTTGAATGATGAGTTCGCACCCAGGCCTTATGAGGACTGCAAACAACAATCTGTATGTGGATTTCTTTTCTGTATCTTAGATTTTTCTAAAGCCCAGCTTAATCCCTGCAAATTGTGATTTTTTTTTTTTTGACTGACCTAATTATTCGATTGAAAAAGTAGTAATTTCTTTTCCATCCCCCATCTTGTCAATATCAATCTCTAACCTTTTAATTCTAGATAGCGATGGAAGTTCGTTCAGTGGATACGCACAATGTCTAGTCGAATGTGCGTGCAATCGGCTAAAAGGTTGGAGCATGATGGGTCTAATCTATAGTGTTTTAAGTGACCGTAACAGCAATAATGCCATGGTTCTTCTTGCTTTCTGAATGTGGGGGCAAAAAGCAAATGCCCACTATGATTAAAGCGAACGCTGGCTGTAAAGGAACGTCGGCATGGTTTGAGGAGAAGAAAGCATGTTTCTTATCTGATATATAATTATTGGCGTGGAACGTTAGAGTTAGTCCCAGAAAATTTACCAAAAGATAATTTGATAACCTAAAAATCACAAAATTACTAAACACGAAACTACTAAACAAGAAACTATTAATGCTTTAGGTAGAAGTTCCTACGCCACAAAATACGAAATTACTAAATAAAAAAAAGCCTAAAACAAACAATTAGGTTTTCTTATGGTCCATCTGGCTTTAAAGCCCAGACCTTTATTTATAGTTTAAGTAAGAGATACCAAACTTGATTTTCCTTATGTGGGACTATATGAGACTTGCCAAACTAACAAATCTCCACCTTCTTCACAAAAGCCCCAACGGGCAATCACCAACAATGAACACCAACCAAGTCCAAGAATTGCTTGAACTTGTAAATCGAAAGAGGCTTCGTAAGCATATCAGCTGGATTGTCCTTCGTATTAATTTTCTGAACAAGGACTTTTCCCTTAGCAATGGTATCCCGAATAAAATGAAACTTCACATCGATGTGTTTCGTCCTTTCATGATACATCTGGTCTTTAGTCAAATGAATAGCACTTTGACTATCATAGTAAATTGTAGTAACACCTTGATATAGACATAATTCACTGAACAAACCTCTTAACCATAAGACTTCTTTGATCGCCTCTGTCACTATCATATATTCTGCCTCTGTACTAGATAAAGCCACGATAGGTTATAAGGAAGCTTTCCAACTAACTACACAACCGCCAACGCAAAAAACATAGCCTGTCAAAGATCTTCATTTATCAAGATCCGCAGCATAATCAGAGTCGACGAAACCAACCAAAGTGTCATGATTTTTTTCAAACTCCAAACAAGCATCTGAAGTCCCTTGCAAGTATTTGAGAATCCACTTCACAGCCTACCAATGTGTTTTCCCCGGGCGAGACATATATCTGCTAACCACACTGACTACTTATAAAATATCTGGACGAGTATAAACCATTGCATGCATAATATTGCCGATGGCACTGGAATATGGAACTTGCACCATATATTCTTCCTCTTCAATTGACTGTGGTGACTAAGCAACAGATAGCCGAAAATGGCTAGCAAGAGGAGTACTTATAGGCTTAGCATTTTTCTTGAAATAATTTTTCTCTTGAAATAATTTTTCTGGGTCAGAAATAATTTTCCAACTCCTCGTTCTCTTTTGATCTCTATGCCAAGAATTTTCTTAGCTGCTCCCAAATCTTTCATTTCAAATTCACTACTCACTTGCACTTTCAAAGTGTGAATTTCTGATAAATTCTTAGCTGCAATAAGCATGTCATCAACATAAAGCAACAAATATACGAAAGAGCCATCAGTTAACTTTCGGAAGTAGACACAACTATCATACATGCTCCTCGTGTAACCATGACCCAACATAAAAGAATCAAACCTCTTATACCACTGTCTTGGAGACTGTTTTAATCCGTATAAGGATTTCTTTAATAAACAAACACGGTCTTTCTTACTGTCAACTTCAAATCCATGAGGTTGTTCCATGTAAATTTGTTCTTCAAGTTCACCATATAAGAAAGTTGTCCTGATATCAAGTTGCTCCAATTCCAAATCATACATTGTAACTAAAGAAAGTAAAACACGAATAGAGCTATGTTTAACAACAGGTGAAAATACGTCATTAAAATCAACACCATGTACCTAACTATAGCCCTTTGTAACCAATCGTGCTTTGTACCTTACATATTCAACCCCTAGAATACCTTCCTTCCTTTTAAAGACTCATTTGCATCCAATAATTTTCTTACCTGAAGGCGGCTTCACAAGATCCCAAGTTCTATTCCGATGGAGAGATTCAATTTCTTCATTCATCGTAATCAACCACTTAGCGGAATTATCACAAGAAACTGCATCTGAGTAAGTAGTAGGCTCACTAACTTCACTTGTTTCTTCTGCAACAAACAAAGCATATGCAATCAAATTTGCATATCTTTGTGGTGGTCGAATATCTCTATGTGGTCTATCCTTAGCTATAGAATATTGCTCTTCCTCAAGATCATCTTCGTCAGTAGACTCGGGACCATCTATTGGCATTCTTTGAGTAGAAGAGTTCGATTTAAAAGAATCTGAACTACCAATTTCAAGCTTCACCTGCTTCTACGCACTATCATTTGTACAACTAGTAGATTCCTCTTTGGAAGATAACATAGATAATTCATCAAAAGTAACATCTCTACTGATTATAAATTTTGGGGATTTGGGATCAGAACACCATAATCTGTATCCTTTCACCCCAAAAGCATACCCAAGGAAAATGCACTTTTTCGCTCGAGGTTCTAATTTTCCTTCATTTACATGCATGTATGCTGGACACCCAAAAAATTTTAAATCAGAGTAATCAGTAGGAGTACCTGACCAAACTTCCTCTAGAGTTTTAAAGTTAAGTGCTGCAGAAGGAGCGTGGTTGACAACATAACAGGCCATATTAATCGCCTCTGCCCAAAAGTCCTTTGTCAACCTTGCATTTGAGATCATATACCTTGCTCTCTCCAAGAGTGTTCTGTTCATATGTTCGGCCATACCATTTTACTAAGGCATCATCCTAATAGTGCGATGTCGAACAATTCCTTCATTTTTGCAGAATTCATCAAAGTCACCTTCACAAAATTTCATGCCATTATATGTTCGAAGCCGCTTAATTTGTTTACCTATTTGCTTCTCAATCAAAGCCTTCTAATGTTTAAAGGTTCGAAAAACATCATTTTTATGCTTTAGAAAATAAATCCAACCTTTTTTTGAATAATCGTCAATGAAAGTCAACATATACTTGGCACCACCCTTAGACTGAATACGAGCTGAACTCCAAAGGTCTAAATGAATATAGTCAAGAGTACATTTTGTTTTGTGAATTGTTGAAGAATTGAAGCTAACTCTTTTCTACTTTCCAAAAATGTAGTGTTCACAAAAATCCAATGGCCTAGTACTCTGTCTGAAAAAAAGACCCCTTTTGCTCAATATATTCAAACATTTTTCACTCATATAACCCAAACACATATACCATAATTTGGTGATATCAGAATCAGACAATGATGATGACGAGACTACAACTGAGCCTATGATAGTAGTTCCCTACAAAATAAACAAGCTTTCATTACAACAAGAGCACTTTTAGAAACTTTCATAACTCCACCTTCAACTACGTATTTACACCCAAGAGACTCTGGGGTGCTTAAAGAGATGATATTCTTTTTTAAATCAGGAACATGTCTAACATTAGTGAGCATCCTCACAATACCATCATGCATTTTAATTCGAATTGTGCCTCTACCAACAACATCACACGAGACATTATTGCCCATCAAAACAATTCTACCATTACAAAATTCATATGTGGAAAACAAATCTCTATTAGGACATATGTAATAAGAACAACCCGAATATAAAATCCATTCATTTTTAGACCTCGTCCTATCATCAGTAGTAAAGAAAATATTTCCAACATTCTCATCAGCTACTACACTAACTTCAGACTCAGTAGTTTTCTCAACAATTTTTCCTTTTGCTTTAATTTATTTTTCAATTTAAAACAATCAGCCTTAATGTGCCCCATTTTATAATAATATCTGCACTCCAAATTTCTATGTTTGGATTTAGATCTAGATTTAGATCTACTACTGTCAAATTCTCTTTTATCTGTTCTACCCTGACAATTAGAGCTTCAGCCTGATTCCCTCTACTTTCGCCAGTGATATCCTTGTTTATCTACTCCTTAGATTTTAGTGCAGATTTAATTTCCTGATACGAAATTGTTTCTTTTCCATAAATCATAGTATCACGAAAATATTTAAAGAATTGGGGAAGAGAACACAAAAGTAACAGGGCCTTATCCTTACCATCAATTTTCACATCTATATTCTCCAAATCCATAACTAAGGAATCAAATTTATCAAGATGTAAGAGTATAGATATACTTTCAGTCATCCGAAGCATATACAAACTCTGCTTCAAATAGAGACGATTCTGCTAGTCATAGGTGCCCAGCAAGCCAATCACGTGAGTGATGGCACGTGTGACTTGATACAGAATCTTTTTGCTTATTATATTTTGGCGTATATCACTTTATAACTATTGCATAAATGCATATATATATATATATATTGTGATGTCCTTGGATTTGTGCATGGAATCGATCGGATGATGATGAGATCACGATAATGAGATCGATTCACCTTTAAACACATATCCTAAATAATCCCTTCATAGGTTTTCGAGAGGGACATCGTGATAACCGGATAGACTAGTGTGTTTGTATACCCGTCCATATGATGGATGCAGCTAGTCTCTCATAGCTCGCCGTGTAGGGACACTAGGGATACAAGATGCAGTGCTCATTGGAGAATGAGTTCATCGATTGATCCGCTTACGGAATGCCGGGATGGTTGATGATGCCTTATTGTCGACAAATGATTCCGTGAAGTCCTAGTGGTGTATCCGGTCCTTAGACTTGAAACACCAAGGATGTCCCTGTATGAGTGCTCCACTCTTTGATACCGGACTTATAGGTTTGGCCGTCCCGGATCTAGTACGGTTGGTCATTGGGAGTGGTAGTCGACCTTTACGAGGGCTATTGAGTGTCGATAGAGGATCATCCACTCTCTGCCAAAGTCATGAGAGGAATATCCCATGTGTTCTTGCTCGCACAAATCCCCGCCGGGTCATTCGGGTTGAGAGAGAAAGAGTTCTCCGGGAGAATCCGATTAGAGCGAGACTTCGGTAGAAACCGTATGGGTCCGACAACACCATGCTTTCGATATACTGGTCTTTGGGATATTAGATGGATGAGGGACTATAGGTACATGGTAATCGAGGACGCATGGTCCAATGGATTGGATTCCCCAGATCGTGCGGGGACTACGGCGTAGTAGCCTAAATACGTCCGTGAGTCGATGAGTCGAGTGAATTATTACAGAGAAAATAATTCACCGAGTTAGAAGGAGTTCTCGACAGTATGACTCACGGCCATTTCGATATTGGGCCTAGAGGGTCACACACATATGGTAGGCATTGCGATGAGTAGAGGTTCGAATATGAGATATCCGACGAGCCCTTGTCTTATTGGATGCGAGATCCAATACCCACTAGGGAAGGACCCATTAGGGTTTAACACGGGATCTCTATAAATAAGAGGGATTCCACGACCTCATAGGCTAGAGTCTTTGCTTGCCTTCCCTATTCTCCTCTCCCTCTCCACCTCGAGAGGCCCGGAGTTTTTTGAGGAGGGTCGTCGTCGTAACCCCTTCTATGTGGATCACCGCTAGAGAGGAGGACGCTTGACCTCCTTCACCCTCTCCTAAGGATCCGAAAGGAAACAGGATATCGATCTCCCTAGGTAACACAATCTCTATACGCAGTTTTGTGTTTTCTTGGATTTTTTGCGCACCAATCTTCGCATCGACGATCGAACATCTTTTTGGGAATCGGAGATTTTTGTTTTCTTGTTCTTCCGTTCTTGCGTATGATGTCGCCCGCCGATTTCCCCAACAGTGGTATCGAGCCAGTTGTTCGTGCGAATGATTAGTTTTGAATTCGTGTGTTATGTTTAGGAAGAATATTGACGTCAAAATCGTTGACCTTAAAGCGAGGAAGGGCAGCAACAGTTGCTGCCCTCGATCGCGTCGTCTGGCGCAAAACCGAAAAGCGGCAAGCGCCAGACCGTTTCGCCTGCAGACCGTGCGTGGGTCTCGGTCTGCGGAACACTTGCTTCTTTGCTGGCGGCGGGTACTGGCCGCCCACCGCAGTGACGGACGCCCCGCCCGCCGGGCGCGGCGCTGCCGCCGCGGGAGCGCCGCTGCCGCCGCAGAGCAACGACGCCACATCTGCAGGCGGGACGGCGGCGCCACCGCCGCTGCTCCGTGGGGCGAAAACCCCCCCCACACAGGGCGGCCGGCAATGGACAAAGCCTGCTGGGAAGCGGCGGCCGAAGAAGGGCGCCCACCACCAATAATGACGTCGCCGCCACGGTAGCTTCGCCTGAAGGGCAATGCCCAATCCCCCATGCCTGGCCGCCGCCGGCCAGGTGGCGGCGGCCGGCAGCAGATGAGCGTGAGGGAATTAGGGTTTGGGCAAAAGGACAGTTTTGCCCCTGTGAATTTGAGAAATTCCAGTTTCTGTCTTTTATCCAAATTACGAAAATGCCCTTAGGAATTGAGAAATTCCCTACATGTCCCTGATTTCAGAAAAATATTAATTAATTAAAAGGTTTAGTTGATTATTATTTTTATTATTATCTAGTAGTCCTACATGATGATGATTATTTATACATGTGATGTATAATGTGTGGACGGATGATCATGGACCGTGTGATGTGTGTATTTGTGATTATTATTATTGAGGTCTGCGAACCTCTATTATATTTCTCGTTTATTGTCGGGCCTGCGTGCCTATGATTAAGTTGTAATCACATAAGGAAGCGCAGCGGGAGCGTGGATGTGATAGCTAGACCCACGAGACGGACGATCGTGATGCATGGAGATGCATCAAGATGTCGACGGAACCGACGAGGACGAGATGGACAATCACAAGGGCATGGAGATGCACCGTTGCACACATAGATCTTGATGTGAGTGATTAGGCCTACTGGCTCGGGCCTAATCATATTAGGCTGTGGTCCATGATCATATGATGTGATTGCTTATACACATACTAGATATGTATATATATTTGCATGCGATGTAGATATATATTAAATATGTATATGTGTGACATGTCATATTAGGAGACCAAATTATAGAAACATCTCTCGATAATATTAAGTCGGTAAACGTGAGGCAATTAGATTGACCCACGTGGCCTTCCATCGTTATGAGTAGGAACCCCATTCCGGTGTAGGTTGAGTTGGTCGAATCCTCGAGACTCACCTATATCGCGATTCGCTATCTTGCTTACGACATAGAGATGTCACCGGTGACCGAGGACATGGTATGCTTGGTCGAGTCCCTCGAGGGTATATCATCAAATCAACTCATCTTGTAACGAAGGTGTTGACTTAACCGAGCATCATGGTTGGTCGAGTCCCTCGAGGCCATGGTGATTCGGAGGCCGAACAGACGGGAATCACAAGGAGTTGTGATCGGCAAGAGTTGCCTACCTTTTAGGCTTAGTGTGATTGGTCGAGTCCCTCGAGGTTACACTAAGACGCTGATTGATCCCCGATCCCCACTAGAAGTCTCTGCGGAGACTTCCGTTTCACGCGGCTTTGAGGGTGTCGCGTGACTTCGTTAGTAAAATAGTGGGAGCATATTAAGATAGAAGTCCATATCTTGATAGTTTATTTCTTGCAAAATCTGCATGTTATTCATTTACGCTACATCTTTATTTTCAGAAAATGTCGCTTTCAAATCCCTTTACGTGGCATACTTGATGTCAACCGCCTTTATCGGTCCAAATTATACCTGATTGGCTCAGTAACGAGAATTGTTCTCACAAATGAGAAAATCATATACGCCCTTGATCTGATGATGCCTACGCTTCAAGAAGGGGCAAGCGAGGATGAGATCGCTTCGCTTCGTGAAGTACATTGATGACTCCACTCTTGCTCGATGCTATATGTTGGGCTCTATGACTCCAGAGTTCTGAGACAACATGAAAAGATGGATGCCGATCCATTCTCCTACATGTCCACAAATTGTTTGAGGAACAGGGAAGGACTCAACGATATGAGATATTCAAGAGCCTTTTTCACGCCAGAGGATGACCCGAGGGGACACCGGTTCAGAACCATGTCCTAAAGATGGTTGAGTGGATAGAGAAACTCACAGGTCTAGGAATGGTCCTAGAGGATAACTTAGTGTGTGGACATTGTGCTTCAGTCCCTACCAGATTCCTTTTCACAGTTCATAATGAATTTTAATATGAACAAGTTTGAGGTGACTCTCCCAGAGCTCCTCAATATGTTGAGGGAGGCAGAGAATACTATTAAGAAAGAGAAGCCAGTTCTCTACACTGGTGAGACCAGAAAAGAAAAAAGGAAAGCGAAAAGGTCCCTTAAGAAGGGAAAGGGTAAGGGCAAACAAGGTAAAAAGCAAAGGTTGCTAAGAAAGACCCAAAGAAAGGACAAAGACCGGTGCTTCCACTATGGTAAAGATGGGCATTGGAAGAGAAACTGCAAGAGTACCTTGCGAAAAGAACAAACAAAAGCTTGATGAAGCTTTAGGTACATTCATGATCAGTCTCCATTTGTCGGACTCTTATGATAACACATGGGTATTGGATACCAGTGGTGCTTATCATATATGCAATTCGTTACGAGGTTCGCAAGGCCTAGGAGACTCTGAGAGGCTGATGGACCTCAAGATGGGTAATGGAGCAAAAGTTGCTTTGATTAGTCAAGGCGGCAGGTCGCCCTACATCTCGCCTAGTGGAGCTTTTATTGCATTAGATGCATGTTATTTTGTTCCTTCTATTATCAAAATCATTATCTCCATTTCATGTTTAACAGTTAGTGGATATAAATTTGTTTTTGAGAACAATAGTTGTTCGATATTATTAGATGATAAGATCATCACGAAAGGAACATTGCATAATGGTTTATTTATGTTAGACACCACTCCACATATCATGAATGTAAATATGTCCAAAAGGAAACGAGATGAGTTGAACAGTGCATACCTGTGGCATTGTAGGCTAGGTCACATCCATGAAAGAAGGATTCAAAAGTTGCTAAATGATGGATATCTAGATCCATTCGACTATGTGTCATATACAACTTATGAGCCTTGCATTCGTGGAAAACTGACCAAATCTCCATTTAGTAGAATTGGAGAGAGAGCCAATGAGTTGTTGGAACTCATACATAGTGATGTATGTGGACCCATGTCAACTCATGCCATTGGAGGTTACTCCTACTTCATTACATTTACTGATGATTCTCAAGGTATGGATATGTGTACTTAATGACGTACAAGTCTGAGGCCTTTGAGAAATTCAGAGAGTATAAGAATGAGGTGGAGAACCAGACTGGAAAGAGTATTAAAACTCTTCGATCAGATCGAGGAGGTGAATACTTAAGTACAGAGTTTATTCAGTTCCTCAAGGACCATGGGATATTATCCCAATGGACACCTCCTTATACACCTCAGCTCAATGGTGTCTCTAAAAGGAGAAATCGTACATTATTAGATATGGTACGGTCCATGATGAGTTTTCCACGACCTAGCCATCTCATTCAGGGGATATGCCCTAAAACCCAGCTTACCCTATTTGAATAGAGTTCCAACTAAGTTCGGTAGTGTCTACACCATATGAGATATGGAAAGGGAAGAAGCCCCGATCTTAAGGTTGTTAATATCCGGGGCTGCCACACCCATGTTAGAAGACACAACCCCGATAAGTTAGAATCAAGGACAGAGCGATGCAAATTTGTGGGATACCCCAAGGAAACTTGTGGGTATTATTTCTATCATCTCGAGGACCAAAAGGTCTTTGTAGCTAAGAGAGCAGTGTTCCTTGAGAAGGAACACATTCTTGACGGAGACAAAGGGAGAATGATAGAATTGGCGAGGTTGAGAACCAAGCTCCAAAGACCACTCTGACGGCCAGTCCGTTCAGGTACCTAATACACAAGTATCAACTTTACTACAGTCGATAGAGTATCCCATCCTCCCGAAAAGATATGTGGGACATATTAGAAGCAGAGGATGTAGAGGATATTGATCCTCAGGACCTACGAGGAGGCTATTATGAGTATAGACTCCATGGAAGTGGAAAAAAGCCATGAATTTCGAGATGGATTCTATGTACTCCAATAAGGTTTGGAACCTAGTTGATGCTTGAAGGTATTGTACCCATCGGTTGCAAATGGATCTTTAAGAAAAAAGATCGGAGTAGATGGAAAGGTAGAGACCTATAAAGCAAGGCTAGTGGCTAAGGGTATCGTCAAAGGCAAGGTGTTGACTACGACGAAACTTTCTCACCAGAGCAATGCTAAAATCCATCGAAATTCTATTGGCTATTGCAGACACACTATGATTATGAGATCCGGCGGATGGATGTGAAAACTGCATTCCTCAACGGGAACGTCGAGGAGGAGGTGTATATGATGCAACTTTGAGGGATTCGTGTCCAAGAACTGCCCGAATAAGGTGTGTAGGTTGCTTAGATCCATTTATGGACTAAAAGCAAGCTTCCTTTGAAGTTGGAACATAAGATTTGATGAGGCAATCGATTTCTTATGACTTAAGAAAACGAAGATGAGCCTTGTGTATATGAAAAAGGTAAGTGGGAGCGCTATCACCTTTTTTTGTTATGTGTGGATGACATCCTCATCATTGGGAATGACATAGGAATGCTATCCACAAGAAAGGCTTGGTTATCTAGACACTTCTCCATGAAGGACTTAGGGAAGCATCTTATATCTTGGGGATTAGAATCTATAGAGATAGATCCAAGAGGATGCTTGGCTTGTCCCAGTCAGGTACATAGAAATTATTGTCAAAAGGTTTGGCATGGAAAATTCCAAGAGAGGTCTCATCTGGATGAGACATGGGATATCACTTTCTACCAGTATGTCCCCAAAGACTCCGGAAAAGAAAGGGCTAACATGGATATGATACCTTATGCCTCAAAGCAATAGGGTCTATCATGTATGCCATGCTATGTACTTGGCCTTGATATAGCGCATGCTCAAAGTGTCACGAAAGGGTGTATCCAAGCGGATCCGGGCTTGGAGCACCGGAAAACAAGAAAAAGTATATCCTTAAGTACTTGAGAAGAACTAAGGATCTTTTACTAGTATATGGAGGTAATAGCCTTAAGGTTGAAGGCTACACCGACTCAAGTTTTCACCGATGTCGATGATAGCAAGTCGAATTCGGGGTATGTGTACACCTTGAATGGAGGAGCAAAGCAGGCCGGAAGAGTTCCAAGCAAGATACCACTGACGACTTCGACCACGAGGCGGAGTACATTGCTACATCGATGCAGCAAAGGAGGGAGTCCGGTTGAAGAAGTTCATCACAGATTTGGGAGTCGTGGGGTAGCGAAGAGCCGATCTCCCTATATTACGACAACAACGGGCAATTGCTCAAGCCGGCGGAACCTAGGTCTCATCGTAAATCTAAGCATGTTCGAGGAGGTTCCACCTTATCAAAGAGATCGTGACCCCAGGAGATGTAGCAAAGGAAAAGTTCCATCCGAAGATAACATTGCAGATCCACCGACAAAAGCCGTTGTCTCATTTTGTCTTTGAAGCGTCCGCAGTGGGTCCGATGGGGATCGGAACACATAGGTGATTGGCTTTAGGTCAAGTGGGAGATTGCTAGTCATAGGTGCCCAGCAAGCCAATCACGTGAGTGATGGCACGTGTGACTTGATACAGAATCTTTTTGCTTATTATATTTTGGCGTATATCACTTTATAACTATTGCATAAATGCATATATATATATATATATATATATATTGTGATGTCCTTGGATTTGTGCAATGGAAATCGGATCGTGATGAGATCACGATAATGAGATCGATTCACCTTTAAACACATATCCTAAATAATCCCGGTCATAGGTTACTCGAGAGGGACATCGTGATAACCGGATAGACTGGTGTGCCGTATACCCGTCCATATGATGGATGCAACTGGTCTCATAGCTGCTCGTGTAGGGACACTAGGGATACAGTACAGGTGCTCATTGGAGAATGAGTTCACTGATTGATCCGCTTACGGAATGCCGGATGGTTGATGATGCCTTATTGTCAGACAGCGATTCCGTAGTCCTAGTGGTGTATCTGGTCCTTAGACTTGAGACACCAAGGATGTCCTGTATGATTGCTCCACTCTTTGATACCAGACTTATAGGTTTGGCTGTCCCATATCTAGTACAACTGGTCATTGGGAGTGGTAGTCGACCTTTACGAGGGCTATTGAGTGTCGATAGAGGATCATCCACTCTCGGCGTCATGAGAGGAATATCCCATGTGTTCTTGCTCGGACAAATCCCCGGCCGGGGTCATTCGGGTTGAGAGAGAAAAGAGTTCTCCGGAGAATCCGATTAGAGCGAGACTTCAGTAGAAACCGTATGGGTCTAACAACACCATGCTCAATATACGGTCTCCTCGATATTAGATGGATGAGGGACTATAGGTACATGGTAACGAGGACGATTGGTCCAATGGATTGGATTCCCTCATCATCAAAGGGGACTACGGGCGTAGTGGCCTAGTACGTCCAGAATCGATGAGTCGAAAGGAATTATTACAGAGAAAATAATTCACCGAGTTAGAAGGAGTTCGACAGTATGACTCACGGCCACTCGATATTAGGTCTAGAGGGTCACACACATATGGTAGGCATTGCGATGAGTAGAGGTTCTGATATGAGATATCCCACGAGCCCTTGTCTTATTGGATGCAGATCCAATACCCACTAGGGAAGGACCCATTAGGGTTTGACACGGATCTCTATAAATAGGAGGGATTCACGACCTCATAGGCTTGAGTCTTTGCTTGCCTTCCCTATTCTCCTCTCCCTCTCCACCTTAGAGGCCCGGAGTTTTTTAGGAGGGTCGTCGCAAACCCCAAGCTATGTGGATCACCGCTAGAGAGGAGGACGCGCCACCTCCTTCACCCTCTCCTAAGGATCTGCAAGGAAACAGGGGATATCTGATCTCCCTAGGTAACACAATCTCTATACGCAGTTTTGTGTTTTCTTGATTTTTTGCATCAATCTTCTTCGCATTGACGGCAAACATCTTTTTTTTTTTGAATCGGGGATTTTTGTTTTCTTGTTCTTCCGCTACGCATATGATGTCGCCCCCATTGATTTCCCAACAGATTCTCTATTGTCCTCTTCATATACAAGGCTTTAAGTTTGTCTCACATGCTCTTAGCCGTAGTCTCCGTAGCTACCTCCCGTAAAACCTCGTCAGAGAGACTTAAAATAATGCTTGATCGGACCTTCTTATCCATACCCGCAAGATCTTCCTTTGATATACCATCTGAAATGTTCTCAGCTCCCTATAGTGCCAAATCAACTCCGTCTTGAACCAGAATAACCTCCATGTTGAGTTGCCATATGCCGAAGTTGATATTTCTGTCGAATTTCTCGACAACGATCTTTGTTATTGTCATCGTTGCTAAAAGATCCCGAAACCAGACTTTGATACCAGTTTGTCAGAGCTAGCCCCAGGAAATTTACCAAAGGATAATTTGGCAACCCAAAAAAGATAATAAAGCAAAAAAAATAAAAGCAACAAGAATACCATATTTACGTGGTTCTGTCAATTGACCTACATTTACGGACGAAAGATGAGCAAATCACTTCTATAAAAGAGGGACTATTACAAATGTCTTAGAAAGATGTTCCTAGGCTATAAAACACGAAACTACTAAACAAGAAAAAACCTAAAGCAAATAATTAGATTTTATTATGATGCCTCTGACTTCAAAGTCCATATCCTTATCTATAGTTTAAACAAGAGATATTAACCCTTATTTATAGTTTAAACAAGAGATATTAAACTTGATTTTCCTAACGTGGGACTTGCCAAACTAAGAGAAGCCCGTGAATGGCTTAGAAGCAGCTGGCAGATTGCCAAGTCTCCTCCGTGGCTCTAAGCTGGAAACTTAACAGTACAAGGACATGCTACATGATCCATAATTGCAGCCTTTTTCTTACTCGGTTACAGCTAAATTATGCAAACAAGTATTGTTTGTAACACTACTACTACTACTACTACTACTACTACTAGAACTATGATGTTCAACATGTTAGAGAAACTAACAGTTCAGTGCTTCTTCTTGTCAATGCCCTGAGAGTTCTTTTTCTTCTTGTCATTTGTTAAACCAGTGTAATGTAACGGATGTACTTAAATCACAAGAACACTGAGAGTTTGGTTAATGATGAGGTTCATCATTCATTAATAATGATCACTTGTATCGAGCAGCAGCTTGATCTCACTACTGTGACCATGGAACAAGGCAAAACTGCGATATATTATTCGGTATTTATCGTTTATAAATGCTACGACAAGCTTAGATTCAGGCAGAATATCCACAATAAAGTTTGACAAGGTTTGTGGTTCCATCGAAAATGAACCAAGAAAGTAAAAGAACAGGGTGAGATCGAGTTGAAGACCGAAGAATCTTGTTACATAAGCAACTTGATAGCAGCTGCTGGATAACAGAGATTACTACTTAATGAGATCCACATGTCAGTATAAGCTTCTAGACTATTAGGAAAGATAGAGATCTAGAAAGATAAGATTAAAAAGAAAGAAAAATCTTGAAAATATTATTTTGATTCTCTCGATCACAAAGAATTATGTTAATATGTCATCATGATTTTTAATTATAGAAATATGATAATATATTATCATAATTCTCTCAGTCATGATAATCATACTAATAATCTTATCATGATATTCTCAATTATGCATTGATTAACATATATTTTTTATTTATTATTGATTACAAAATTATATAATATATTCTATTTTGTAATCTTTAGTTGTGTATATCTTTATGCACATTATTAATAAAAAAATATTCTTTAATTGTATCATAGTCATATGCTTAAACACTATTTTCATTCTTCTCAGCTGCCTTAGATCCTTTTTTTTTTTTTTTTTTTCCTCCACATTCCTATATGATCGGTGATATTTGCTCAACTACATTCTCGTCATGTTATTTCTAACTCTTTTCATCCTATAAATAATATTGTCACCATGAATGTTGCAATCTAAACTCCTCTCAAATTGGCACTAACTATTTATAATTTTTTGACATTCTCAATTTTATTATATCTTAATAAAATTACTCACGACAAACAATCAAGGAAAACAATCTTAAAGGTTGTCGATGCTAAACACACTTTTTAGATCCATCATAATCATCTTTTTAAGTGTGTCATTATTACCTCTATTTTCGCTCAAAATACAACTGGGACTACGAAATCAACGTCAAGTATTATTAACCATCCAGCATTCCATAAGTGGATCAATTAGTAAACTCATTCTCCAATGAGCATCTGTACTGTACCTCTAGTGTCCCCACACGAGCGACTATGAGACCAATCGCCTCCATCATATGGATAAGTATACAGCGCATCGGTCTATCTGGTTATCTCGATGTCCTTCTCGAGCAACCTATGACCGAGATGATTTAGGATCTATGTTTAAACGCGAATTGATCTTATTATTATAATCTCATTATGATCTAATTCTTATTGCATAGATCTAAGGATATCACAATGTACAAATAGATAATATATGATAAAATACTAGTAATAATAAGGAAAGAGATTGTCACAATATGTCACAAGTGTCATCACTTATGTGATTGATTTGTATGGCACCTATAACTAACAAATAAGACCATTGACACTCCGCATCGATGTCCATGTCGCTACCATATCTTTAGACTAAGCATGTTGTTGAATGCAATTAAGAATGTATCTTATCACTCGACTAAATTCTTTGTAACTGTACAACTGATGCTACTACCTTCTCTATTGTCTTTACCTTTGCATGTTGTGCAGATGACTATGATGAATGAAATGATTTAAAAATCATTTCCTCTTGTTCAAATGGTCAAATAAATCATTTGAAATAGGACAATCTAATATCTTGATCGATAATGATCGAAATCCGACTATTACCGATTGATTCAAACCCCGTATCACCTTATACAAGGACCTAATATATGTATCAAATGGTATAACGTGATGTGACAAACCTTGGTATCCCCGCAACGATGATCATTAACGTAATATGATCAAATGCAAGATTGACTAATATATATGTAGGATTAAGCAGCAGGAAGAGTGATCAAGTCATAGCTGTGTTGGCCGATTGACTTTTTCTGCAATACAGTCACGAGTGACTCCTCACTGCTTATTTTGAACGCAAGATAAGGACCGATATATTATGTTTGCATTAGCCAAAAGATTTCTCATGACAATCTCTAGCCTCCGTTGAGTGGAAAATAATAGTCTCACTTACACGTAAGAGAGATTATTTCTGATGAAAAACATGAGACTTGGTAGGATCTTATGATCATAAATTTGAATCGCTTTTATTAAAGGATTGGATCATTGCCTCGAGACAATAAGAAACAACTTCACCGTGGAGACAGGTGATGGCATCTATAAGACTTAAGTCAGATGTATCGAATATAGGAACACATATAGATAACATGATTAGTGAAGAACTAAAACAATTTGTTTATAAGAGATTAATTAGATAGGGAAGAAGAAATTCTAAAGAGATTAATAGTACTAGAAATATATATATATATATATATATATATGATTTTTTGTTTATTATTAATAATTAGCTTGTTGTTTTTCACATCCTACATGCAATAGTTAAGACTAGGTTTGTGGCTACTCCTTGATACAATTTATGTCCATACCAATTGAAATTCCAAGTTTCAGATTGAAACGAAAGTGTGAGTACACACGTTTACAGTGTTTTTGAATACATTTACAATGTTTTTCATAACTCAATAGAAACACTGTAACAATGTTTAAAAAACAAAAAGCTATAACTGTGTTTTACCACCTGAAATCCCCTCTACCCATGGATATGATATTTATGTTTGATTATTTTATTGTTTAAGTTACCATATGTGTGATAATTTATTTATTATTGATAATTAGCATGTTGTTTGTCATATTTCCTTATATGCAATGGCTAAATCTAAGTTTGTGCACACTCCTCATTACAATTTATATTTATATCAATTCGAAATTCAAAGTTTCTTATGCAATGGAAAAATTCAAAACAAATGTGTCGATGACCGTTTACAATGTTTTTTAATATAGTATTTTTAAATATAGTTACAATGTCTTTGTTGTAACTAAACAAAAAATATTATAAACAGTATGTTTATTTTGCGATACTGCTTTGAAAATTTGAGAAATGAGCTAATGTTTTTTTCCTCGGATGTCATTATTCAATAACGACAATAAAAAGTATCAGAAAGCATAAATTCCTCGCCTAAGGTTGTTTATCGCTTATCGATTTGTTTTTCAATTAAATATGGCCAGAATGAAACTCATCAAATAATTCTATATTAATTCTAGATTGAAAAGAGTGTTGACAAATTATATCGAGGACAAAATCAATAAGGCAAAGGAAAAGGTCAGGTTCTTTGAAATTCTTTCATAGACAAAACATGAATTACAAGTACAAGTGACATAAGAAGATTTTCATACAATCGATTTGATATATTTGGAATCTCATGTTACTGTGATTATTGGATATAAAATTTTGAATTAGTGTATGTTTTGTAAAAACTATTTTTCACTTAAAATCTATAGAACCATTTTATAGACAATGATAAAATATTTCTAATAAGAAGTAAACAATATTAGATTTGACTTGAGGATGATCGAACCATTTTACCTCTGATAACTATTGTTCAGGTTGGTGTGAGACAGATAATAAGGATTGAATCTCAACATGATGGGATGGGAAGATCAAAAAGAGGTATTCAAGGGGCCAATAGTCAGTCGGTAACAATTATTGTTCTTGTAGATAATTGCTAGTTTAATGCTTTTTGTGTCTTTGACGCGTCACCTTTTTGTGAGGACGCATTTGTCTATGCACATAATTTTAGCGTTTATGATACATCACTCATTTAGAATGATGTTAGTGTTTACACATGATTCACCCTATTTTTTATTTTAGTGTTAAGTGTTCATACACACTTCAACAATTTCAGTTAGTGTAAGGTGTTGATAAACACTTCAATAATTTGGAACCACGTAAAATGTAAAGTATTGAGACATATATCACTAATTTAGAACAATGTGTGTGTGTGTGTGTGTTTTTTTTTTTTTTTGGTATACAGTATTTTTCAATTGAGTTAAGAGTATCATAGTTATCCTTTGCTTTACATTATATGATATGATGGGGGAGAGGGGGAAAAAATAGTGACTAGATAAGAAATAGTATGGATCATTGTTTCGCTTCGCTTGGACTAATACAAAATGTAATATTTATCGTTATACAAATCCATCCATCTCGATCCGGTCTATCGTAGAAGAAAAGTAGGAAACCATAATTCTCATTTCTCTCACGAGCATCGTGGCTCGCAAGAATTGCCTCTCTCTAATGTTACAATCGATGCTTCTCACGAAGGCGACTACTGAACCGAGCTACGATCGCATTCTCATTGCTTCCTCTTCCTTCATCGAGCTACGATCGCATTCTCATTGCTTCCTCTTCCTTCATCTTTCTTCCTCGTTTCCTTTCTCTTCTTTTTTTTTTTTTTTCTCTTTGAAATATTAGTACTTACCTGTGCATCATGTTATTAGTATAGATCGATATATACTACTGACCCGATGAATCTTTGTGTTGGGTCTGATACTTGGTTTGGCAAACCCTAAGAAATAGTAATTTCGAGCATATTACAAGACTTGACCTGAGTAAGTGATATAAAACCATCTAGGCTAGTTGGTGCATTCCCTTTTTCAATCAAAACCAATCTAATAAGTATACCTACCAAAACGGTGCAGTTCTTAATTTTTTCTGGTCCGACAATCTGAAAACTGGGGATCAAAGATTTAAATGGTAATGTGGAAGCTCAAGACACTCTAAATTCTGTTTGCTGAATTTTTTTTTTTTTTTTTGTCCCTTCAAAAATAAATTCATTTATTCTCTTTCAAAATATTGAAAAAAAAAAAACCATACAGAGTAGAATCAGAGGTTACTCCAAATTCATCAACCCATTGATTAGTGATGTGATGAACTCGAGCAAAGGTAGCATGATCATAGACCTCCCGGTCATTTACCCACTTAACCATCTCAATGCAATCATTTAAAATACTTGCCGAGGAAAAAGATGAGATGTTAAGTAAACTGATAGATTCTGAAATTTTAGAATTAACTCAGATATTGTGCAGTGGAAAAGTGGCGTGCATGAGCTTCCAAGAACAATTCCGCGAAATGCAAGAAAACATCAAATGGATTAAAGTGTACCTTTAAAAGCGTTGCTTTCGCCATTTCGTTTCCAGCATCATGGAGATAGAAGCTTGAACAGAACACAACTCCAAGCGCAACTCAGTCCTGCAACAACATTATCCAAAAGAAATTAATGAAAGCCTTGGGAAGTAGGCATATTTGGTCAAAGCAACAGCAACATCTGTGGTTTTAAGTGGTCAGCGACAAGCTTTTTCTTCGCCTAAAGAAAAAATCATAATCCAATCCAATGAGATAATTAATAGACTTGGATCACTAATGTAAAATACTTAAACTTACATTGATAATAATAAATCCATCTATCTTATAGGGTAATTTATTTATAACATGAGATTAAACTGAGATATCACAAGACCCAAAAAGAAAAAAACTTGGACATATCATAAAATAATGACCAGCTATAACTGCCAAGGGGATTTTGCAAAAGAATACTCCAATGGGCAGTCATGTACACCAAATGCCACTTTATAAGAGTAATTATAGGCATCCAGTATATAAACAAGAAGCCATTTCTATTTATGGAGAAAAAACACAACAGATATCTAATCGGAGAAGCACAATCTGAAGAATGCCCATACACAAATTTATTCAGCTTGTCTTGTCGTATATTCCTTTTGATTTTGACCAAGTCTCACTCAGGCTTCTGAGCTACATGGTTAGCTCGTCATCAGGATACTTTCATCAAAATCATAACTTCATTAGTTGCTACGCAACTGAGCTGCTTTACTAGTCAGCGGAACATAGCGTACTGATGTCTCGCTTCGAATGCTCACTGAGCCATCCATCTTCTTGTCGATCACCTGCAAATCCTGGAAAACCGTTCCTACTGGGATCACCAGTCGGCCACCTGGCTTCAACTGGTCAATCAGTGGCTGAGGAATCTCAGGTGCAGCAGCACCAACATGAATGACATCATAGGGTGCCAGATCTGGCCATCCCTCTCTTCCATCTGCAGTCAGCAGATACACCAGTCAAATGCTTTTTTTTCACCTTAAAAAAAAAGCGACAATCTAATAGTTAATAGTTATCAGTAGCATTACACAACCCCATCATTTGATGTAGTCTGATCTTCATAAATTATTTTGCCAACACGACATGATGCTCATACCTGATATATGAAAAGCTTCTATTATAATGGAGGAAACAACCACCTCATTCAAGATAATTCACTCATAATTTTTAACACATCAAACCTACAAGAAACCTCTGTTGATGAGATTGAACTTATCATGCAACAATCTAGGATGACCACAATAATCTAACTAATCACTCGTCCAGGCGCAAGTATATTTGTGAAGCTCTCTTTCCTGTCATCTACATCAACAAACATATTCTGACTTATCTGTATTGTTTTTCACCCTTCTTTACCATTTTTAAGTTGCTATTTATCAAGGAACCCCTTGTTTACACAGAACCATTAGTTAAGTACCAACTCTCCATATAAAATTTTGTAATTCCTATTCTTGCTTACATGTAACTAGTTTCAGTGTTCCATTCTTGGATAGCATTAGTTAGTTATATAGTATAAAATGATGAAGAAAAGCTAACCAGCTATTTTATTTTTGACAAGAATTGGCCAGTGAAAAAAATGAAAAATAAACAAGCAATAGAATCATCCTTTGAGATGTGGATATAAAAAGAACATTCCTGTTTGAAGAAAGTGCTAATGTAAAAAAACAATCTTTCTTGCATTCACTTCTATAGGAAGTTACAATTAATAATAGTTATGTTTGAATCACAGTTAAAGGTCACCGACAACTGAATATACAGATGAACATAAGGTGTCATGCACAGATTTCATGAAGATATGGATAAACACAGAAATAGAGAAAGATGCAAACCGCAAAAACATGTGCTAGAGTTTTCATAAAATATATATTTAGTACAATTTAAAAGATAGGTACTCTCATAACAAAATTTGTTCAGTTTTTTCCATAAAGGCTATGTTCAGCATACCAGCGATATGCACAGACAGTGAGCCTTCTTTCAGAAATGATGATGCTGCGCTATTCTTAATGTTGTTGATTGAGAAATCAACTAGCTCAGCAATGTGTTCAACCCCTACAGCATGACCTTCTGGTCCAACCATCATTGCGAAGCATGCTGTTAAGTAGCCAGTCCCTACAAAAAGGATAGATGGCATAATTTTTTCACCTCATACCATTTGTTAAATAGGTACTTTTTCAAGCAAAGATGTCAACTTCCATGCTAAAACCTTATATTTCCTGTTCATAGATCCATAAAATTTAAGCACCATGAAACTATGATAAAAAAACATAAGCATAATAAACATAGATGCATCTTGCAAATTATTCTCATGGTGCAAGAGTCCTTAGTCTAATGCATATTGGAAAATAATTATTTGGTGCTAAGTCATCTTTTGCCATACAAGAAGCTAATACAACCTGTTGAAGTGTGAGAAGATGTAGACTAGATGATGTAGTTCAAGACCACAATCCTGTTCAGCTCTTAAAGGTCTCAAGTAATTTGCATAACAATGAAAATTTCAAGTTACTTCAATCCAGTTCAGATCTTGTCGCTATCAAAAGTTTTGCATATTTCTCAGCAACTTATCTCAAGAGAATGATGATTTGAAACAGAGCAAGTAACAATGATCGCAAATGGAAAAGAATGATAAAACAGCAAGGGCAATTGTATCCTTTGCCATGTCTAATATGCTATTCTTCTCTTCACAAGCTCAATTAACAATTCTAAGTCTGCAGCCAGATGCTACCCTGTTTGTATTAGCTTGGTCAGATCCCTTTTTACATCATCCTATAGGAAATACAAGAAGCCAAATCATACAAGAACAAGTAATCCTACACAACCCATTAAAATCAGTGAACAATGAAAAAGAAAAAGCAACTCCTGATTAACACCAAGCACTCTTCAGCTCTATTCAAATAAATCACAAAGTGACTTAATTCAGGAGATGGAAAGCTCTCATGCTTATGTGTCAACTAGTCTCCCATGGTCATCCCTATGACATAATTGTAATTTTCAAGGAAAAAATGAAATATAGTCAGAGGCCCAGAAAGAGGAGAAAAGCATATCTTTGTCCAACTTGAAGTGGCATGCCAATGATCTAATAAGTGCAGCCACTTTTTTCTTATAGATCACGTTCATCGGAATATAAGCAGATGACCAATCGCTCTCTCCCTACTGCAAATTGTGGTCCCTGACCACCCACTTCATTTTTTACTTATCTCCCATGACATGGGTTGATAAAGACAAAGCCATCCTTTAAAACATTAAGAACAACTATTACATTTTTTTTTTTTAATATGAGCAATGATTATGCACCTAAGCAAGCTACAAAAATGAAAAGAGCTTTCTTTGATCATATTTTTTGCTCATAATATGATTCAAATTTATCGACCCAATCAGGATTGCAACATGCCAACATCAATTGATAAACCCGATATAGGAATAAACTATTAAGTCTGCAGTTGTTTCGGACAGATATGATCGATCAGCATCCAATATTCTAAGTTTCTTCCTCTTAATCACCTTACTACGGACATTATTGAAACTGCTTAAACCATATTCTTACAAGTGTTTGCCAGTACATGTCCTCTAGGAAATTAGAAGTATAACTCAATTCACAATGCTTCATTTAATTCAAGGTGTGGTGAAGGCTAGATAATAACAAATATTGTTCCTACTAGGGAATTCACCGGGCACTTGAGCACTCACCTAGGTGCTCGGGCAAGATGAGGCGAGACCTGAGCACCTCAGTGGTAGGCTGGGCAGGTGTCTGCAATTGGGCATGACCTGATGCTGATTCGATCGAATCAGATGAGTGATGCTGGTTCGATCGAGCCAGATGACCCATCGCATAAACCACCACCCACCCTACACACGAGATTGACCATGACCGCCTCTTTGGAAAACCTTGTGCTAGCGGCAAAGAACAGCTTCCTCCTCCCACGACATGGCGAACCTTCCTCCTGCTGCAAAGGTGCTACTCCAGTGATCAACGAGCAACTTCCTCTCACACAACGACCCTCTAGCAACTTCTTCTTGCAGTAACTCTCTCTTCTTCCCACCTTGCTCTCTCTCTCTTTCTCCTCCCCCTTCTCCATTGCATCGAACATTGTCAAGCCTCCCCAACGACTCCCCTCCCTCAGCTGAGCCTCCCTGAATCCAATCAATCCCCATCTCTCTCCTCATCCTCCTCCTATCTGATTCCTCCACCTCCCTCTTCTCCTTCTCTCTACTTGTTCACCCTCTCCTTCCCTCTCACTTTCCCCTCCCTCTTTCTCCTCCATCATCACCTTCTCCCCCTCCTCCTCTTGCCTTGACTCCTCAATACTTCTTCCCCCTCTCCTTCCCTCTCACCATCCCCTTCCTAATATAAGACAAAGTAGGGAAGTAGAGAGAAAGAGAGGGGAAGAGAAAGAAAGAGAAGTGTGAGATAAGAGAGGAGAGTAGGAGACTAGAGAAGATACAATTCTTTTCATTCAAATCTAAAAATGCTTGATCCATTGACAAGCTCCACTATTTATAGGGGCTTAGGAACTTAGTATAATTAATGAAGACAATGATCCCCAAGGGTAATCTCCTAAGGAATTAGTAAGCCTTTTAGAAAATCAAAATGTGACTTCTAGGATATCTAAATAGTAAATGAGTGTACTTAATACAAAAGGAGTCCCTAGAAAGATCAAAAGATTTTTTTCTTTTAATTTTCAACACAACTCTTAGAATTTCTAGACCAACTAATTGATAACTTTTTGTTGACTTCTTTGCCTAGAATAAACTTTTGTAAAATCCTTTGGAAAGCTAAATGGTTCTCCATCATTCTCCCTTGATGGAAAAGAACTCAACCCGGAGAGTGATATGGAAGGTATTGGTCTAATACGTCTGGTGCAAAGTCACAAAGTTCCTCCAAAGTAATCCAAATGGCATCGGAAGTTGGACGATCATGCCACTTGATAAGAAAGTGTTGGGTAATACTAATAGCGAGCGTGACAAGGCGATCACCAAGAATAGCCTCTAGGTCATCCTTGTGTTGTGAGAAAATCGGTGCTTTGGGAGGATTGTCACTTATAGGAACACCGATAGACAGAGGAGTGCAAGGTTAATGGCATGTTGGATTTCCTATAAAAGTGGCAGCTCACTTGGTAATTTCGAGGGTATAACATTAGAATATTCATCTAATAAGGACTTGACCTCAGGAGTTAAGTCAAGAGCAGTGCAAGTGTTAGGAATTTCTCTAGCAATGATGGCTACACAAAATTTGTTGTCTAGGCTCTCTATTACAAAAGATTTAGGATCCCATTGGGTGGAGTCCCTTGGTGGTTGGGGCTTATGGAGGAGACTTGAGAGTTCTTGATTTGTCCTTTTCTAACCATTTTGATGGTCACAGGATGATGTTTATGTCTTGTATGGAAAGATATAGGTGTTTTCTCTTCTGTGATTGGTAGCATCAAGGTCATACAACTAAGGCCGACCTAAAAGAATGTGTGGGCAATGTCCATTATTAGGAAGTCATAATAAATCTCATTTTCGTAGTCACCTATTTTGATTGGTACTAAACATCTCTCGATCACGGGTAGAGTGGTTTTGTCAACCCAAGCTACTTTGAATGGAGTTAGATATGACTCTACCTTAAGGTTTAGTCTCTTGATAGCAAATTTTGAGACTACCTTCATAGTGCTACCCCTATCAATGACTAATTTGCAAGTTCTTTCCCCACTTCAAATAAAAGTATGGAAGATACTTGTCCTCTTCCATTCATTAGAATCACTAGCAGTAGAGAGACTAATGCAGACAACGTTAACATGAGCATCTTTAATTTCAAGTTCATTTTCATCACCTGAGTAAGCTTTGGATTCAACTACTTGGTCTACTTCCTCAATTGAATCTTCTGGTTCTTGTTTTAAGATAAGGGTACATCGAGGACAATGAGAGATAATGTGACCTCTATCATGTCAATAATAACACTGGATTGAAGATGAACTAATTTGAAAATCAGTAATTGAACGAGTTGTACAATTCATAGTTAGGCCAGGATTGTAGATAGTAGTAGGGATTTTTGACTTGACAGAGCTACTACTTGAGGTAGATTGGATAATAGTTCTATTGTCGAGAGACTGAGAAGATGCTCGATGAATTGAATAAAGTTTAATGTACGTCTCAATCTCAAAGGCTCATTGGGAAGCTTTCTCCATGGTGTCAGGGAAACTAAGAGAGACTTCCTGTTAAATATCAAACCTCAACCCATTAACAAATCTTCGGACATTGATAATTTGGTCCTCTTTTATTTCACACCTAAGTAAAAGTTCCTCAAATTGGGTCAAATACTCTACCACACTAGAATTCAATTGTTTATGGTTTATCAGTTGTTCAATCAATTAGCTTCGAAAGTAAGTTGGTAAATATTTTTCTTTAATTTTTTGTTTCATGGCTTTCTATCAAGTGATGGGAGGCTCTCGACGGTGTTCGATACTACGTTGGACATGTTGCCAATATTTCCAAGCAGATCCTATCAATTTTATTTTTGCAAATTGTACACATTCAATATCAATTATTCCATACCACTCAAAGTAATCTTCCATGCTATCTAACCAGTCAACAAACACATTTAGGTCAAACCTACTGTCAAAGTTCGACACATTCACTTTGACTCTTCTAGCCATTTCCCTCATATTGTCAACAATTGAACTTATTGGCCCATTACTCAGGTTTATAGATTTATAGTAGGGTTTAGGAATTCATCATCACGGTCAAAGGCTTAGTCATCAGGAATTGTTGGAGTATGATTATGAACAGGTGCCCTATAGGTGGACCTAGGATTTGTTCGAACTAAGGCTTGGGAAATAGGTAAAATCCCTTAATTTAAAGATATAGATTGTGAGGAATAGACATATTGCCTAACTAACTCATCAACCTCCTCATTCATGGGTCGTTTTTCAAGATGTTGGAGAGCTCTTAAGACTTGGGTCATTTGGTCATATAATCGGTTCAACATTTTGTCATGATCTGCTAGTTTGGTCTTAAGGGTTTCTATCTCACTCTGTTGGTTTAGGAATTCATCAGGATTGGATTAATTTTCACCTTGCCAAGTCATAATTCTAATGCTATCACCAAATTACCTTTTGGTAATATGGTTGTTTATTGTTGCAATACATAAGATAAAAATGCAATGTTTCAAATGGTTCTCACTTTTTGTTTTGTATTTTTTTTTTTTTTTGAGACAACTTTCATGGGTTCAAATTTTAGTGGGTTGTAGTTATAGCTCAAGGGGAGAGAGAGGGCGATAAATATAAAAAACAGAGAAAACAAGGGGAGAAGCGATGAAAACCACGAACTAATGAAATATACAATTTTTCTTTCCGACAAAAAAATATATTAATAAAGTTCTTAGAAATTTACCCAGCTCTGAGAACTATGTGATCCACCAATTTTGTAGGGCTAATCACCCCAATGTCCAACTTCACACGTAAGGGGTTGACATTGGAGGTGTAAGGATCATTGAGTATTAATCAATGTTTTTGCTGCTAGTTGGAACCCAATGGAGTACAGGATAGGTTTCTTGATGCGGTCTAAATACCAAACTGATATAGAATAGAGTTAGGAAGTAGAGAGAAAGAGAGAGGAAGAGAAAGAAAGAGATGTGTGAGATACGAAAGGAGAGTAAAAGACTAGAGAAGATGCAATTCTTTCCATTCAAATCTGAAAATGCTTGATCCATTGATAAGCTCCATTATTTATAAGGGTTTAGGAGCCTTGATACAATTAATGAAAATGATTCCCAAGAGTAATCCCCTAAGAAATTAATATGCTTTTTAGAAATCCAAAATGTGACTTCTAGGATACCTAAATAGTAAATGAGTGCACTTAATACAAAAGGAGTCCTTAGAAAGACCAAAAGATTTTTTTTTTTTTTTTTTTTTCAATACAACTCTTAGAATTTGTATGCCAACTAATTGATGACTTTTTTATGTTTTCTTAGCCTTGAATAAACTTTTCTGAAATCCTTTATAAAACTAGATAGTTCTCTATCACTCCATCTTTGTCCTCCTCCACCATCACCCCCTCCCCCTCCCTCCTCCCCGATGGCTCCCTTCCCAACGGATAGTCATGAACCTTCCTAGACCCCCAACAGCCCCACCGTCCTTGCTCGTATCCAATTCCTCCTCCTCACTCCTTTTCTTGATTATATTTTTAAAATTTTAATATTTATGAGCTTCTCGTTTCACTTGGGCAAGCACTTGGCACCATGGGGATTTTGCCACCTTGGTGCCTTTTAGGATTTAATTCCTTCGACTAGTTCAAAGGATAAAAATGACCTCCCAACGTAGACACATGGACACCTCAATGACCATGTCATCCACCACCTCGACGGCAATTATGCTCAACAATCGAACTACCACCCCAAAGGGTGTTAGGCCATATCATCATACACTTTAATGATAGTTATGCCAACTTAACAGTCAAACTACCACCCTAGAGGTGCTTAGGTCATGTCATCAACCACTTTGGTGGCTGTTATAAGACCTAAGCGATCGAACTACCACCCAGAATTGGTTAGGCCATGTCACCGCCACTTTGACAACAATCATGCTACCTCAACGATCGAAAGTGCCACCTTAGAGGCAATTAGGCCACATTATCAAGCCCCCTCAATAGCTATTCCAACTGTCCTAACTACGAATGGATAGAGATCTCAAACTATTAATTAGTATTTCTCTATTATTATTTCTCTCTCTTCAACACTTCCTAAGCCCACTACACTTCGAACACCTCACTAACTTGAGTATCCGATGGATCGAGTCGGGAATCCCAAACATCAGTCTTCTATATATAGATGTTCATCTGGCATCTCGAGAGTGGCGATTCTATATCGAGTACTCAAATCCACTTCAGTTGAACCATCCCCAATCGCTTTTTGAGATATCAAGTTCTACTACCATCTCAAGCCCCCAACTAAGTTAGGTACTTTGAAGATAACAATTCCTACTAAGTATTTGAGTTTATAATGTTTGGATGCAATGCCCAAAACATTTGGTTTTGCTCTTGGGTTTATAAAAGAATAATCTTGGAATAACCAAACTAGTATTTAAAAGAAGTGAATTAAATGGTGATATTGGATACAAAATTGAGGGATTTCTTCTAGAGTTCAATATTTCACCTGATTGTGAGCAACTCCCCTCCTTATCACTGACAATGTCACCTCAA
Organism: Musa schizocarpa; assembly: GCA_900464855.2. NCBI lineage: Eukaryota > Viridiplantae > Streptophyta > Magnoliopsida > Zingiberales > Musaceae > Musa > Musa schizocarpa. Next base: position 30,243,602 of record LS990915.1, read on the forward strand.
AATGCCATGTTACTACTTCCCGGTACTAAATAGGTCAAAGGAAATAATTAACACTTAAAAGCAAGTAAACTACAAGGTATATTTCATTTTAAACAGCTTGGATCGATCATCATTGGTTTATTTTCTGTATTTAATTACCAATGGCAAAGTCCTGAAAAAATGATTTCTTCACCATGTCGATGGCACGAATCATGCCACCGCCACAAAGAAGTCTCTTATTTCTTTTATTACACATGTATGCTATTTACAAGACTCAAGTCCTTTACACTAAGTACAACCTTATCATGGATCATGGTGCCAAGGTAGAACCTTCATTTTAAGACTCCAAGCAATTATAGTTGGATATTATTGTTTTCAAATTTTACAAAATTATGAAAAACCAGTCAGTCCACTTTCAACTGTATTCAGAAAACTAAAAACATTATGCACCACACTATAACCATCTTCTATAAAATAATATACTAAGGTTAAACCTAAACCTACATCCATGTCAACAAGTCATGATGTCCCAACTATTAGTGATGGCCTACATAGATATCTTCCCTCTATTGAGCTATGTAAAAAGCAATAACTCTAGTTAAATCAAGAGCATTCATACCTATATCCATGTCAAATACTCAAAATATGAATTAGGCTTTGTAGTTCTGTGCACAACAACCTGGGAAGCATGGACACTTCAAATATGTGCTATGTCCTCGTAAAATCACTGTGGTTCATTACAACTTGTTGGGTATAATACCTTATGTCAAATACTGGCAACAATTATGTCACTGGAACATTTAATTTAACATTTGATATATCCATTTGACATATCTTTGTGACTGTTTGCTACTGATATAAGTGTTATGATTCTCATACAGATATCATATATGATGATCACAGATACTCTAAATTGTATAGAGTATAAAATTATCATAATATATTGAAAATGTATATGCATAAATTGCCACGTCAATTTGTGTCATATCCTACTTTATAAAATCGACTGTGCAAGTGTATGAGTATCATGTCATGTCTATGAACATGACATTCCAATTCTTTCTAGATAAAATTTAACAGAAAATAAAAAACCTGCAATTTGGACCCTTTAACCAAAAGATCAAGAAACACAGGGTGAAGGATACTGACAACTCCAACAGAACTACTAGCATAATTGTTCTAAGTCTCGAAGAACCTGGTGGTAGCTGCAATTCTAACAAAATAATCTCCATTAACGCATCAAAAATGTAGAACATGACTACATGAATGTTGCATAAACAAAACCTATGTTAATTAAATAAAGTTTCAATAATTTCAAGAACCAAGAACACAAAAAACAATAATAACTTAATCATCGAAAGAGTCAAAACTTAGACCGGAAGAAATAAAGACTGCTCTGAATGAAAGATCCTCTGGATTCAAAGATTGGCAATGCTTTTGCTAATTTTAAGGACTTGCTATGCAATGTCAGCAAAAATATTATAAAGATAATTGTTTAAGCTATAGATGCCACATATATCCACATCCAGTTTTTTTTTTTTCTTTTTTGCATCCCTGTTAGAGCATAATGAGTGAGGGAAAAAATAAAAAATATATACAAAATAAGGGTGACAAAGCAGAACAAACAGATATATAGATGGACCTGAACCAACATCCAAAGCTCTCATTCCTGGCTGCAGATGCTCCCTCAGTAGCTCTAGACAAGCTGCATGCATATGAGGTGCAGAAATAGTTGCATTATAACCTATCAGAATAGGGGTATCAACATAAGGTGCGCTGCCAGGAGGTACAAATAACCCCCTGTCAATTGCCTCCATTACTTCTGCCACTTTCTTTGACTTGATTATTCCATACAGCTGCAAACGTTCTACAAGTTCTTTGTTTCTACCAAGTGATCCACTAGTCCAAAGCCTCTGTAATGGTAATAGCATCAATGCAGCTCATCATCAAATACTTACATGCTTAGAAAAACATGTATGTCGATATTAATCCTTGAATTAAGATCTCATGATGTAGGAAATTATTAGATGCTTAAAAAACACAACTTCTGGAAGAATAATTGTTGAATACCAAGAATTAACCAAACTAAGTCTACTTAGCATTCAAATCTTCTCCTAGAAAGGCCTTTAACACCAGTGCTACATGGATAGAGACGTGAGATTTGATACACACATGTAGTCAAATGCCTAATCTAGCAAGGAAAACAAAATTCAATAAAATACTTATTTGTGATCACATCAGAACATGAAATATCAGAAATTCACAGTATTGAAATAGTAGAAGTTCGCAATATCATAAAGTATCATACTCAGATTGCTTAACTGTCTGATATTGAAATAATTGTTAAAGATTCTGACATATGTCCAATTGCAAACTACTTGATCAAGTTTAAGGACTGCATCAAGGATCCAAGGTTGTTGATCAGTTTTGTTTCTTTCAATCTTTGAGCTTTGTGAGAGATTATTATTATTATTATTTTAAAAATAGAATCCCCAATTTTTTTCTATTTATCATTTTCTTTCCCTATTTATTTATATGTTTCTTTACAATCTTTAATCGTGACCATTACATTCATCAATTAATATTAATATTTTATTAAATTTACCAACATTATTGACCTTCCACCATTTGGATGATTATTATTCCAAACGATTGATAAGCAATAATGATAGTAAATCGTTAAGATTATCAATGAATGTATCAGACATAATTAAAAATAGTAAATAAACAAATAAGGAACGGAAACGGTGAATAGAAAAAAAAAATTTTGGGGTTTCAGTTTTTGAAATAACAACCATAAGAAACGGGAGGATTCAAGTCTGGCATATTCTGGAGAAGGGATTCTGAGTACGATCTTATCTGCTTTTTGTTACTATTCTCAAATTATAGGTTTTTTTTTTGTTTTAGATGAACCAAAAACTATATAAAACACCACAGATTAATCATCGCCCGTATTCTCTAGCAAGAATCCATCTTTTTTTTTTTGAGAATTCAATTCTCGGTTTGTCTCTTGAACCATCACACCATGAAATACAAAAGAAGATCAAAAAAGGCGCTGTATACTTAACACGAAAATGAAGATGAGCAAAGGAAAGAACGAAATTAATAAAAAGGGGACCTCCATTCGTCCGAGGAAGCGATGGGTTTGGGGCCAGCGACCGACGAAGAGAGAAGACGAGGAGGAGGGAAGGCGACTGGAGACGGCACAGAGAGAAGCAACAGAGGCGACGAGGAGGCGCAGAGGAGAGGAAGAGCGGGAGGAAAGGTTCGCCGTCAACACCGACACCGGATTCCAAAGCGAGACGACAAAGAAGAAGCGGCGGCGGAGACCATACGCAAGCCGAAGCATCCGTCTTTATTAGTAATGTCTCTGTTTCAATTTGTTTCCTTATTTAAATATTTATTTTTAATCTTCTTGTTAGCTTTCCAGTTTTTGGCTCATTATATTTGTTTTTTTATTTTATAATATAATCAATTATCTTTCGCCGCCCACGACTACCCGCATGGTCCCCGCCAGAGCTTCCAATCACAAAAAGATCTGTCCCTCCGCCGACATGGCCGTCGCGAACTCGTAAAGCTCACGAGCGAACATAATTCGTCACCTCAAGTGAGCCCCACTTAATTGTTCGACTCGTAAGCGGAAAAGGGTTTGTTTTATTCCTCTTCGATTAGCGGGATGAAGTCTAAAAGCACGTCGAACGTACGTGCGAATCTGTTGGGTGGCGCAAACCGGCAGGATGTGTGGATTTATTTTATTTTATTTTGTTTTTTTTAATTTTAATGATAAGATTATAAATGAGAAATGAAAAGTCGGCAAAGGGAGGACTTGCTGCTTATCGAGGCAAAGATGATGGACTTGTTGGCTTCATAAATATATTTGTTAGACATGACTATGCTGGGGAATATACCATTGGTTTGTTAGCATATCCAAACTCACGTGACACAATGACATTAAGAAAAAGCATCTACCTTTCAGAAATTGTATGGCTTCGCCCCCTTTTCGATCACAATCCGAAAAATGAATCCCTCCCTTGTCCAAAAGATTCTCAAGTTATTAGCTTCATTTTCTGGTGCTCTCGTCTGTCTTTGTCGTAGAAAAAGAAATTTCAAAAGAATTTTTAAAGTCGTAGACTTGTTTCTTTTAACAAAAATATGTGCTGTTTTAGACGAACCAGAGAGAAGAGAAAGGATAGTGTAGAATTCCTGTCCCCTCTCCCTCAAATATTCACTGTTGTAAGAGAGGACACATTGTGCTATCGCCCACGACGATACGGACGTAAAACTTCAAATTCGATGTGACGCGTAGCACACACATGATGAGGAGCCGCTCGTCGCCCCCTCCGTACGAACGATATCATCACGGTACAATCGTCCCGGAAAGCTCGGGACGACATCACGCGACACTGATCCGTGCAGGTCGATCGATGCTCGCACAAAAGCTTAAACCGATCGCCCGAGAAGCCGATCGCAATTAATTGACCCTGTACAACCAACTCACCATCACAGATATAAAACTAACCCTCCTTTGATTAGGAAGAAAGGACACTCAACTCCCCTTAACTTCACAACACTAACTTGAACTTCGGAGGGGTCAAATCAAAAAATCCCCCTCCCGACCTTTACCTTTGTGTTAGAATTGACAACGAAACAACAACAACCCGCCAAGAGAGAACCGCGCTCGAGAGACGACGCTTGGACCTAACCCGATCCGACGTCAACATAACCCGAGCATCCGCGTGGACAACCTTACGCATCCAAGACTGGATCGAGCTATGCTGACACCTCGGCCATTGCGTAAAAGTTCACCAACAGGTTTAAAGATAAATTGGTTCCCTCCCTCCGAAGCCTTAGTATCCTTTTCTTTGCCTGTTTTTTTTTTCATTTAATAGATAGTAGCTCTTTTGATTTTCCAGCGAATTTGCCACCTCGCCGGTTCTCATCTTCATGCTCTTAAATTACAAACACGCTTCCTATGTTGCAAAGAGAGCCCAACCATTTCACCGGTGGAAAATTGATCATGCATGTCTCAGTTCAAGCCCAATGAGTACATTTGTACGTAGAACTCAACGTCCCTATATACTTGCAAGTCACCCATGTTCTATATTGGGACAGGGTTGAGTTTGTTTTGGTCCAATTCATGGACGAAACATAGAAAAACTCTCACGGTTTCAGTATCCCAGAAAGTTGACTAAAAAGCTTTCTGCTGCACCTGCATTACCAAATATATACCATAAGACGAAAGATGCAATGCAACATTTATCATAGCAGTGGTTCATGATGAGAATCTGACAATATTTAGTTTCTATTTGCCAAATCCCACCAAGAGTTTCGGAAACTTCAAATAGTTTGATCGCCTAAAGCCAAATTTCTATCTAGTTGAATCACCCTGAAGAGTTTGTCTACTTCCTCTCCATCTTAGTTGTCTTACATTTATATTTACTGAACTGTCTAACAGAAGCATACCATTGCAATCTATTTCACCCTCCTCTTAAGGCTATTTACATACAAACATTGGAGATCTACCACAAACTCAACTGATAGTAACTTTACTTTGCCATCACTAGTTGAACAATATGGGATGCTAATCGTTGTTATAACATCTATAGTCATCACAAATTGCAAGACACTTTTAAGAAATATAATAAAGTATGCACAAGTAATTTCACCTTGCCTAGTTTTTCACTTGCAACAACTTCTCATCACCTCAGCCTCTTTATCTCCACAAGCCTGATATCCTTTTGCAACACATTTTGTTCCTCATCAATTAATTCAAAAGATCTATATTGATCACCAACAGCATATTTAGTGCAGCCAATCCTATACATAAAGCTTATAAATATGATTTCGCACTAAACAATCTTTTCTGGCAGATTAACCAGAAATAAATATAAATGAAAAAAATAAAAGCAAAGAATGGGGCAAAAGCTAATTAAAAATTTTATTCTAACATCTATAAAGCTAGATTAATCACTTTTGTTCAATTTGGAGATATCTACTGCATGTCACATCCAGATGAGCTTTTGGATGTTGGATCGGGTAATAGAAATGTAATCTATCAAACGAGTCTCATTGCATCAAATCCGACTTTTGAACCACAAGAAGCCAAAGAAAAATCAGAACATACACGAGGGATGTGATGCCCTTGGGATAATTGAAACTATACATGGTAGAAAATTGATGTGGTTCTTAACAAGGTTTGCCATGTTATACCGACCAAGCACATAGGTCCTACCTACTAAAGAAACATATGGCAGTGGGGTAGGACAGAAGAAACATGTGGCAGTGGAGGAAGAGGACCGGGGAGGAGGAAGAGGAAAGAAGACGAGGATGCAGTGGTGGAAAAGGAAGGAGGAAAAGAAAGGAGAAGGAAGAAAGAGGAAGAGGAAAGAAAAGAATGTAGTTGAGGAACAGGGGGGAGGAGGGAGGAGGAAAAGAAAAGAGGAGGAAGAGAAAGGAAGAGTAGGAGGCAGTGAAGAAAGAGGAGGAAGGAAGAGGAAGAGCAACAAAAAAGAGGAAGTCGTGGATAAAGAGCAGGAAAGTACCTGAAATGAAAGACGACAACGAGCAGCAACAATGACAAGCAGGTTGAGTTGAGGAAGAGGTAGACTTCTTAAATTGTTTTTTCTTTTTTTATTAGTCTATCTGGACCCCCCAAAATGGAGGCAGTCTACATACCAGCCAATATACTGTCCATTTCATACCAATCTGGTCTGAGTAAATGGTGTTTCTTGGTTCTTATGCATCCATTGGATATCTACCAAAAAGACCAAGGTCACCAAGAGTTGTGACAAAACTAAAAGATGACATATAAGATACTAATAATAAATCAATAAGCTATAGATAGAAGCATGAACAAGTAGAATAACTAACATATAAAGGACATTAGAATAACACAATTCCTTGCATATGCAAACAAAGTACCAAATCAAAGAAAGTGAATGTGATATGTCAAACACAAGCTGAAGATATTGCCATAAACTCAACTTGTAGTAGAGTTCTTAATGTTGTTAAACCATGATGACCTAAAATAAACTATCAGTAGTGAATAATACTCCAAAAATATTAGTACTGATCTCGGAGCTCCACGAAACAAAAAAGTGAGACTATTCATTACCAATCATACAAAGACCAAATAATGTGTATCACTGTTCCTTTCCTAATTAGTCCTTGTCAGAAATCTATCCAACACAGATTATCTTGAAAATCAAAACCAAAAAGGTGCTACTTTCTAACCTGATATAGATGCCACATCCATGAAAATTCACCACAGAGACCAAAAGAGGCTCATTCTTACCAGATTACCAGAAGAAATAACAGCATGACAGTTGGAGGAAACTAAAGAAATTTCTGATGAGAACTGAGAGCCTGCCCAACTGCCTGCAGTGTCTGGGACTTGATTAGCTGTTTAAAAGGACAACAGTAGCCAACCATGTTTCTTGGCGTGCTCTACAAATGTTTGGAACTTCTCCTCTGCATTGGGTATATCAAGGGCCAAATCATCAAGACCATCTCTAACTCTAGAGAATCCTTTCGTCATTTGATTGATCGTGATCAACCCTTCACCAAAACATTCATGTAGAAAGTCCAGGAGTCTATCACTCTTCTCCATAGCCATAATCAAGGTTTTTTTCACTACCTCATGATTGAAGAAAGGCATACCCAAGTCACGAATACACTGGCATGCTTCCCTGACATCACCTCCACTCTCGTACTCCTCCAGAAGCTTTACTATCTTGTCTTTCGCATCTTCCACTGCCCAACCGGTGCCACCACCCCAGCACCTCAGTAGCCTCTCACCAGCATGGCGGGCAGAAATAAGAGACCGAGCCATATGCACAGTTTCACTTCCACTGCAATTGGGAGTGAGCTTGTTGCTGATCTCCTCCAAATTTAGGGGTGCTAGTACGTCATCAATCACAGCTCTAGAAAGAAAAAGAGCTAGCTCATTTGAGGCATCCAAAATATCCAACGCAGTATCCTCAGCAGATTCCAAAAGCATTATGAATCCATTAACAATATCATCTCTTGAGAATATTTCCGTACTTAGTGTGGATAGCAGAACAGATGCCATCTCCCTTTCCCGGTTTTTCCTTTCCATGGAAAGTGTGATCAGTTTTTTGATAAAAACAGGATTGTACTCTGGAACAGCAAGGTCCTGAAGGCTTCGAATGAGCTCAGTTATGTCATCTGAGAGAAAATATTCATGTATTATAGTAACAGCTTCTTCCTTGTACCGCCTTAACTTCTCAGAACTTTCATTATTGCCATCCTCAACTGCACCTTCAGACTTGAGAAAGGAAGGGTCTAACCATCCCTCAGAAATTGCTTTAGGAACTAGTATCTGGAACAAGGATTTAGCAGTTGGAATATCAAGAGAAAGATCGTCAAGACTCTCGGCAACCCTAGAAAAGCCTTTGATCATTTGACTAGAACTGATCAGGCATTCTTCTGCTGCTTCTTTCAAAAGCTTTAAAATTGCAAGCTCTGATGTTTGGATCTCCATCGCCAGAACCAGAGCCCGCTTCACAACCTCATGATGAAAGAAAGAGACCCCCAGCTCCCTTATGCACCTGCATGCCTCCGCTGTCTCTCCACTCTCTATATATTCCCTTAATAAATCTGTGATCTTCTTCTTAATCTCTTCGACTGTAATGTGCACAGTACCACCCCATCGTTGTTCAACTAACTCAGCATGGTGTGGAGCAGACAGATAGCTCTTTTCAGCAATTTGTATAACCTGAAATCCTTTAGAGGATTCAGAAAGAGTTCTCTTTGCTCTAGTAAGGAAGGCAGGAGGTAAGATATCATCAACAACTGCACGGGCAATAAACAAAGCTAGGACATCAACTGCATCAGGTATGTCAACCGCCAAATCATCAACAGATTCAAGTAGCATTACAAATCCATGGCTAATCTGAGCTGGACTTGTTACATCAGCATAAAGAGAAGAAAGTAAAACTGACGCCATCTCTTTTTCTTTGTCATGTCGGTCCATTGCCATAGAAATGAGTTTTTTGACAAAGAAGTGATGGTACTCATCAGAACCAAGGTCTCCAAGATCAGTAGCAGCCAATTGTACGTCACCTGTGCTAAAATACTCCTCAACGATTGTCACCACAGACTTCTTGTAATCATCTACAGGGTCTGAAACAGTGGTACCTACCAGCTCATATGGTTCCTAATATTTACAACAAAGAATAATTAGAAAATGAAAGCGGCCTGAACTGCATTTGCTGTATCCTCTACTAGAACACAGAAATATGCACATCAACAAAATTCATGTGTGTGAGAAAAAGAGACCGAGACTCGTACCTCTCCACTATCATAATTTGGGTCATTTCGGTCAAGACATGAAGCTGCTTCAGTGTCAAGGAGCTTACCCCATGTGCCTTTACCACCAGCACCATCTAGAGGCAAATTCAGATGACAAAAAGTGTGAAAAAATATGACACAAAATGTGCTCAGCAGAATAGGATAAGTATAATAGAATTTATCAGAATAAACTGTCACAGATTGTAAAGTTGCACTAGTGATATCATCAAAAAAGCTCAATGACCAAGCAAGTAGAAAAAAATAGAAAAAACAGAAAGATTTATTGATCTCTTAAACTTCTAACAAATCTGATATGCAAAGTTTAATAAATCCAAAACCATTTTCTTTAGCACAAGTTATTTCTATTAACTGAAAAGTCAGGATTATGCGATGTACATTCATAATCCTAGACTTCAGAAAACATAGACTACCCTATTACTCTACAGCCCAGAAATATGGAGTTCTGATTATGATAAAAAAATGTTAAAATTTAAAAGGCTAGAGTCTCCACATTGTCAGAATTTCAAATAAATATTATTTTCAAACTCATATTTTATCAGAACTTTTGCCAGAGCTGGATGATACTTAAGCATTAAACAGATGTGACATTTAAATAATTGGACTAAACTATGATAATTTGATCTACAAATCTCCTTACACATGCAGAAGCATTAATAAGCACAAAGTGCATAGTTTTTATTTGACTCATAGCTGCTCCAAGCAAGTGGAAAAGGACTCTTTCCAAACTAACAGGTTTATGAGTATTGAAATTTTACTAATACCACTCCTCCAACTTAGATTACTCCTTTTTATTAAACAACACTTTGCAAATTATAAATGCTGTAGCCTTAAAGCCTTCTCTACTCCCTGTTTGAGTAGAGAACATCCACCATTCTGCTTCGACAAGTATAATCTCAAAATGTAAAGAATCTAATGCCAAATTGAAATTAATTTTTCAGTAATCTAGATTATGAAGTTTCTGTGAAAAGTTGAAAAACTAATGGGTCAGTATCTTGTGAGATACCTGATGGTTACAAAGATCACATTTTGAGAAAAAAGGAAAAGTGGGAATAAGTGCTACATGACAAATATGGTGTGAATGATAAACCTTATCAGTGAAGTGATGACAAAACATAAATTTTATTTATGCCTAATACATGGATTGATGAGTTCATTTGCATCAACTGATGGATTTACTAAAGAACCCGACATAGTACACAGGGTAAAATCTCTCGATTGTATTACAGAAGACAGGATCGATTTCCACCATTAGAGACTTACCATTTAGGAAAATATTATAACTGCATATTTGCTGTTTAAATGCTTGAAATTAAAATTAAGATAGTATTCAGTTGGGGAATAATATCTTGTATAATTTCTCCTAAGAAAGCATTAAATCAGATGAAGCATCAGCTGGTCCCTTTTGAAAATCAATTTTACTGATTGCCTATAACGTGTCCTGGCAGTGTCAGAAGAGGCCCCTGGTGATCCATTTATCAGTGTACAAATTATAGGTTGAGCTATAATATGCTGCTTTAATGAAAGCTTGTTTCCTCAGGGAAGGGAACCTTTTCATTCTCTGCTCCCTCCCTCTCATACATTTTCCTTGATACTCCTTTTTTTCCTGCTTCTCTTGCTAATCGCCTCATTTTTTCTGTTTTCTCAAGGCATAATTCTATGTGATCAAAAACAAATAAAAGGACTGCAATTACTCTTTACCCTCCCTTCTTTACCTCTGCATATTCTATTTATTATTGCTATTGTAATTATGCTGACAAAACAATTGGTCTAGATTCAGATCAGAATACTAATATACCAACCACTTTGATAAGTTGTATTCATACAACAAGCAACCAAAGTGGAACAAGTTTTAAACATCAAGGCCATTGTTAATGTCCTGGCGATAATACACGTCATCATAAGATATATACGCCACTATCAGTGTTACTATCACTTCAGTTCCTTATAGAAACAAATGAAAATAAAGCAAGAAAACAACAAAAACAACCAAGTATCAAAAATAAGTTTTAATGTTTCACTGACAAGCCATAAAAACATAAGGGCATGTTTTAAGAAAAATAAACACAGTGCTATATAGGAGACACATCCTGACAGCAAAACCTTTTAAACAAGTTTGCTCCCTCAAAAGTTAAGAGAGAATCGTTATATAGTAAAATGGAACTTCTTTGGCCAAAAAATAAGTTATAGTCGTAGAACGTTTTAAGGAAACCAACACTTCATGAGAGTTGAAGTTAATCAGACCAAATAACTCTTGAAAGTATATAATAAAGACAACAATAATAAAATGTTTTAAACTTTTGAGTCAAAAGTGACTATTTAAAATCATATATACACTTTTTGTTAGATAATTTAAATTGTGCTAACATAACAAATATCTTATTTTTACAATGAATAGTTCCATGGGTCTAAGAAGTGATTATCAAAAAAAGAATAGACAGATATGTACTAAACCCTTTGCAACGAATGCTTGTGTAGACATAATAAGCACTCTAAAGAAACACCAAATGTGTAAGTAAAGACCAAAAAGTAATTAAAGAGTATTACTAAGCTTCTAAATGCCACTAGTCAAGATTTCTTGAAGATTCAAATCAAAAGAAGAAAAAAGAAATGCTACATTGGAGAATAATTATAAATTGACAAAAAGAGAATAGAGAAGATCCATGGTGTGAAGATGTTTCCAATGTTATCAAGGAAAGCTGAATGAGCATGTCAACTGTGGCTTAAATTTTGAACCCAAGCTTAATTGAGTCATACTGCAGTCCGTACAATGCACCTAAAAGAAGCACATAGTGATGATGCATATATTTTAAGACCTTACCAGTTACCACTCACCATAGATCTAGGTGACTGGACTTTATAAATATATTCATTTATGGCAAAGCCCAATATTTGTGTCCTTTGGGAAGGTTTTCTATGCTGAGAAAGGAAAAGTGTAAAGACATTAGTTTAAACACAATAAAAATATTCTTATGCTTTTGCTTTTTTCCGCTGCTTTTTCTTCCTTCATTCCTTTGTACCTACTACCACCCCTTCCTCTATTGCCATTCCAATTTTCAATTTGTCTTATGCCTGCATTTCTTTTTTTTTTCTTTTGCATTCTCTACTTCCTCTTCTTCTTCATTCTCTACCACATTTAGATTCAATTGTTCACATTACTTTCTCACTCCGCTGACCTGCTTCATTCTCTATGTGCTCTTCCTCAACTTTTGCCAGGTTATTAATGTTCCCCAACAATCATCGAGAATGATAGAAACCTTCTAAATTCATTCAAAAGAAAACTATCATGGTCAATCCTGAAAATATGATCCATGAAATCAAAAAGGAAAAGAAAAGTCAATCATGGTTCAAGCAAAGAGGAATGCATAGTTTGTTTAAATTTGTTGTCTTGAAAATAACAGATTACATCACAATATATATTGTCGCTTTCCACTGGTGTAATCATAAATATCTTAAGGATGAGATTCGATAAAACGTAAGCAAAATCAATGTAGAGATAGATGCATTTATTGTCTTTTAATATGGCCGAACTATGTTTTAATTTGAGATCTATGGTTCAAGTTGCAGCAATCAAAAAAATCTGGATGACTCAGGGTGTCATTTGAGAGTCTTATTTGTCTGATTTTGTTCAAAATTTAAATTGATATAGCAATGAACTTAGAAGTAAAATATGATGACAAGTGAAACTTGGTTCATGCATGTACAAAGGTAGGTCTTCTCCCTTATTGAAATCTGGAAAGGATTTTGTCCCAGACAGTCATCAAAAGGTAAAGACAAGGAAATTCAGTGCTGAAACATAATTATCAAATATTTGTGAGTTTCTTTAAAGGGCAGACATGTGCGTGGCATTGCCATGACATACCATGGTAATGGAGTAGTTTTCATTTGAAAATACAAATAATATTTAAGCATAGCAAACAGAAATAGGTAGCCCTAATTGGGTTGAATTTTTCTAAGGCTTACTGGGTTTACAACTAAAATGCAAACTCTAATAAACATCACAAGAATGCTACATGATTCAAGCAAGTAGGTGCCTTTAATGTTGTCAAGGTATCAACTAGAAAGAGAGCACGGACTGATGTATGCAATTTTGGCAATTGAAGCTAATAAAGAACAGTGCCAATTATTTAAAAGGCAACAACTATTTCACAATGTGGATCTAACTAAAAAGATCAATTAAAAGGAGAAAAAAATAGAAATGCATGGAGGATAAACAAAAAGAGGTGGAATTGGCTATATTTATGGAAAGTTTATAACATAATAGAATGCTTGGAAATAAGCAGCATATTCCAGAAGATATACTGTCAAATAGTCTACAGATTAGTTCATGGACCAAGACATCCAAACAGGAATTGTACATGAGTAGACAAAGTTCTGCATACATTTAATAATGTATTATGAGGGTAAGCAAGAAAGAACAATGAAAATTCAGATAGATACTTGGTAACAACATCTGGATTTTCAAGATTGCTCACGTTCCCTTGAAGAATAATTATACAATTCACTAAAAGATGAAATCAAAAAGAATTGCAGTCATGCCTCATCAACCCTTGGGTGTTGTACCAAAGACATCAACATAGGGTTTAGAGCATAGAGATAGAGAAGAAAAGAGAAAGACATACAGTCACCCAAGGGTGCTACACGAGTTAGATAAAACCAATTAAGCCTGTAACATATGGTAACAGGATAAGCACACTTGCAAACACTATGTGTGCATTGTGGGAACCTAGTTAAGCTGTATGGAAGGTAGTCTACACATACGATCTTATATGGTAACAGGATAAGCACACTTGCAAACACTATGTGTGCATTGTGGGAACCTAGTTAAGTGGTATGGAAGGTAGTCTGCACATACGATCTTTTAGGGGAAATAAGCATAGAGTAGGGAATATAGTTGCTCAGTAAAGCGCGCATCTGAAATTGGCATTCAGAGGTACAACTAAACCTTGGCACAAGAGACACTACGAGGACAAGTAAGCTATGAAGAATGCATAGTACACAAAGGTTAGGATAACTGAATTCCAACTATGACTGACAATTGCAATGGTGCATGCAACATCATCTCAGTGCTATTCGACCGAAGCAACTTAGATGAGACTTGGTGAAGTACTTGAAACCCACGAAGAGAATCGACTTAAAAGGCAAAATATGCAACAGAAACACCAACTTTATAGAGCTTTCATTGGATGGAGATCAAAGACATGAAAGCTTGTTAAGGCAAGGCAATATCATGTCATTCCTTAGTTTCCTCATTTAATGGGGTAGACTCATCTCGTATGGTACCAAAGTCGAAGGGGGCACATGCATGTTATCTTAGTAAGGAAATAGATGGTAGGACTAAGGCTAGAGATCGACTCAACTTACAGCGATGAAGGTGGAGTAGAAAGGCCTTAGCATGAGGCAAGGAGCCACAAAGGCTAGCGCTCTTAAAGAATATGCGAAAGTGTTGTCATTTGAGTTGTTAAAAGGAAAGCGATGGGCAACATAGATTGTGTTGGAGGCATAGGCCCAAGATCCAAACACTAACACACTTTAGTGGACTCCAAGAGCTATTGGGCAATGGACTAGCTTAGAGTTGAACTTCTTCCGTCAATGACCAGATGCTATGGGGACTAATCAAATGGACAAAATTTGATTGCCAAAGAAAGCGATTATAATTGAAAGGTGACGAAGACCTTGCAATGTGTTGGTAGAGGTTACACAAGGAAAGATCGCCAATCTGAATTTTCAACACCAAGATCATAGGGCAATGGAGATATCGCTAGGAGGCGACGTGGTGCAGTAGGTTGTTTGTGGAATAGTTCGAGGTAATACAACACGCAAGCAAGTCCCATGAAGGCATGGTTGAAGCTATTGAGAGCTCTGGTTTCATTGGGCAACACGATGGTAACAAGGCCTAAGGATTCAATGAGTGAATTCCAAGGTAACATAGAGGTAGGTCTACCGTGCATCAGTGATTTAAAAAGCGCTAGGCGCCAAAAGGACTAAGGTTCAAAAACGCCCGAGGCGTTAGGCGCTCGCCCGAGCGAAGCGAGGCGCTAAAATATAAAAATATATAATATAATTAATAAATATAATTATTTAAAATTTTAAATAAAAATATGTTATTAAATTAAGAAAATCTAAGATACAAAATCATAATGTCACATTAACAAAAAGTTTCAAAATTCAAAACAATAAAATTTTACATCAAAGTCATTCTCCATAATCAATATTATTGAAAATTAATAGTATGCTGTTAAAACCTAACAGTATACTGTTGTATATTGTTATATTAACAGTATTAACAGTATTGAAAATTAATAATTTCAAATAAACCTAACAATATTAACAGTATACAGTATACTGTTAACAGTATATTGAAGGAGAAGAAGGAAGAGTGTAAGGGGGTGCTGACTGAGAAAAGAGGAAGCGGCAGCAGGAGCGGCAACGGGAGAGTAAGGAGGCAGCGGCAGCGGCAGCAAGAGTGTAAGGAGGCAGCGGCAGCGGGAGTGTAAGGAGGCAGCGACAGTGGGTGCGGGAATGTAAGGAGGCAGCGGCAGCGGGAGTGTAAGGAGACAACGGTAGCGGGAGTAGGAGCGGCGAGCGGCGAATAAAGAAGCAAAAGCGAATGCGAAGGCGAGCGGGGCTGAGCAGAGGCAATGACACGAAAGGCAATGACAAATAGCCGAAAGGCGAAGAGGGAGCGACAAATGACAACGAAAGGGGTTAGGGTTGGGCAGCGACAGCTGATATCGGTTTTAGTTGGTTCGATTGAACCAACTAACCACCGAAGACCGAACCAGACCTAAAATCCTGGTTCGGTGGCCTAGTTTAACCCAGGCGCTCGCCCGAAGCGCCCAGCACCTGGGCTCGGGCGAGCGCCCAGGCGGCACCTCTTTGAAGCGCGCCGCCTGGAAGTTTAACGAGACGCTCGGGCCTCGCCTCGCCCGAGCGCCCAAGTGCCTTTTTAAATCACTGTCGTGCATGCACCAAATTTGCATCAGATGAAAGCTTGGACATCTACGATGGAGGCACAATACCACAAGGATGGATCTTTTGAGTGCAACCACTAAGTTCTATGAGGGACTTAATCATACTAAGGTACGATAGTATATACTCAATGGTGGGCTTCTCCAAAGCTTATATTGCAAGCCTAACAAGTCAATAAACAAGACCAAGCAAATATTGTTACCAAGGACACAAAGAGAAAAAAATCGACACGAGCCTTGCAAAAAATCGACACGAGCCTTGCAACATGATGGCAAAAGCCATGTGTAGGAGTTGCAATCGACTTTCCATCAACCAAGGGAGAACTACTTGGATAGCACAAAGGTGTTGAAGTGGTCAAAACGGGTAAAGTAGCGACAATGAGTCCAAAAAGACTTAACTAGCCAAAATCAAATATGGTCAAAACGAAGATAAACTTGGAGGGAGTGTAACAATGTCTAAATATGTTAAATTGCAAAGAGAAGAGAAGGGACACAATTTTGAGATGAAGGGTAGTAGGATCGTGTGCAGGAGCACACATCACTGTATCGCGAAGACGGGATTTCCATGGAGCTCCTGATTCCTCACTCTTATCGAGAGATAGCATAATGGTTGTGGAAAGGGACAGGGAAAGTGGAGAATGTAGTGCTTGCTCCTAGTAACAAGACAAGATAAAGGGGCAATAACCAGGGAACTTTATGAGACCTTTGTCGAAAGACTTCTCATCAACAGCAAAACATGAGGGGTCTTTGAGTTGATGTAGTAGTGATCGACCAAGGAACAGAGTAGGCAACATGCGGTGTGGTACCTATTCTACTCATGAGAGTAGGTAACAAAAATGATAAAGAAATTGGTACAATCCTATAGAGATGACCAAATCTTTCAAAGATTTGCTCTAGTCGAGGCAAAATTTTACTCCTAGCAATACTTATTGTATTCTGGAATTTTATTGGCAATGAAAAGGCGAAGTTCAATAGCTAACTTAGCACAAATACAACATTTTGAGTGTTTTAGAAGTGTAAGCAAAAAAACAAGCAAAGGCTAATAACCAGCTTAATACATAAAGCACAACCACAGGCGAAGTTAAATAACCTTCTCAAGTTTTGAAAGAATAGGTGGGACCAAGTACACTAGTCCTATTAGTTATCGAACAAAGGAGCTCTACATGTTTTTAAATAACCTTCGAAGAGTACTTAGAATAGGACAAGTCAACAAATCCACACCAATTGTGATATGTTCTACCAAAGGTAGCTTGTATGCTTCATTTCCTAATGGAGTGATAATCAAAAGGTGGAGGTGATGTAGGGACCTACTTGGATGTGATGGCTAAGAAAAAGTGGAATCATTGGACAAATTTGACGGAGAATAAGGCCTCAAAATTTCAAATTTTGTACGGCCATGCTAGTTAACCTTCAAGTAAGACATTCGAGGGATTACACGTAATAGGGAAGGTCATTTTCCTTCATCAACGGGATCTGAGGGACAAGCAAAGATTAGCACAACTCGACATACCTTTTTCCTTCATCAAGGGGGTTAGAGAGACCAACGAAGATTAACATAACTTGACAAATCCCACCAGAGTTAGATAGTCTGAGTCAATGATAAGCTAAGTGTTAGCAGATCAAAGTTCAACTACTCAATAATGACATGGAGAGAACAATTGAGAGCCGCAAGTGCATAACAGGTAAAGTAGGATTGAAGATGTAATAAGGCAAAGAGGTGTGAAATCCACAAAGGCTTCGACAAGGATGTCAAAGAAATAAGTAAGAGAGAACGTGATATACTATTCATAGCAAAGGTATTCGATGGTAATGTTGGTGCTTTTCGATTTTGTTCATACTTGCAGCATATAAAGGGCTTGCAGTAAACTTGACAAACCCATTTTGATTCATTTTTGTAGTTGTTTATGGCTTACAAGAAAAGCTTGTGAGTAATCGTCACGCAAAAGCAAAACTACCCAAAAACGAAGCCTCTAGCATGTAACTTGCAGGGATTTCTGTGAACGAAGAGCAGCCTAGAAACATCAACCATCTCAAACCTCTAAAACCCTAGAGTGGCAGATGGCTTGTCACAGCTCCGAGGTAGTGTCTAAGGATGGTCCGTTGCATGGTTTCACAATAGTGTCATAGAGGCACTTGTGAATAGGAACTTTTGTGTGCAACAAACTATCATAGACCCCTTATCGTACGACCGTTCTAAGTTTACAAAGTCCATATTTGCATTTTATTTTGTGTGTTTGCTTTAATGTCAGCTTGTGGGATCCCAAGCATGCACTTCGACGAAGTGTCAATGGTAGACTGATCGCACATTCGCATGTTCACTAGCCCATGCTCTTTTGCAGGTCCTTAGGGGGGCCTACGAGGTTACAAGAAGGCTTTGCCATCAAACCACCCTTCACATGCTGCTATCGTTCACTACTCTCCTCCATTGTCTCCTCCCTTCTTCTTCTCCACCTCATCTCTGCAGTCTTCTTATCTACCTCCTCTTTTTATTTTTCTCTCTCATCCCCCCCATTTTTCTTTTTATCTTGGCACCATAATGTGTGCCAGAAATATTGTCATAAAATTGTCAAAGACCAAACTTGTACCTATCTGACCATGGAGTGGCACAGGTTCAATACCCAAAAATGTAGAATCTTGCAATGACCATAATCAGCACCCATAATTTACATGGCTCAACGGATAGGGCAATTCTCAAAGGCAAAGGCGACAAAAAAAAAGTGTCATTAAGATTGAATAAACTACAATACTGATGTAGCTCACCCCTTCAAGAGTCTTTCTAAGAAACAAGAGCCTCTCTCCAAAAATGCTAATACACCAAAAAAATCTCAGATACAAGATGGTTCAACAAATATAATAGATATTCAAGTTTATCAAATATATATGGTATTTACTGTTATGGGCTCAAAACTTCAAAATCATGTTGCCCTACTTAGGCTAAGGCTAAGAGAAGCCCCACTATTAATAATTAAAGGCTAAGTGATGCACTTGAGTCATAATACAATATTATATATAACAATAATCAATTATATTTGTTGATTATTTAAAAGCTAATAATATAACAATAATCAATTATATTTGTTGATATAATAATCAATTATATTTGTTGATTATATAACAATAATACAATATTATATATAACAATAATTAATTTAAAGGCTAAGTGATGCACGCACTCACGCAAGCACATATATATATATATATATTGGTTTATACATATAAATCCTTGTAAGGTTTGGAAATATCATATTTAACTCTACAAATTTTGATACAATATATAGGTCTCCTAATATTAAGATCACCCAAATATACAATAGTATCATATATAACAATAATCAACTAGTGGTCTTTTCATATCATTAACCATTGTAGTCTTTACTTTAAATAACACGAAATACACTATGCATTCACATTGCAATTTGCATACCAATATAGTTTTTCAGAAGCAATTGAGTCCAATACAATCATTGTGCAGTACTTCTAACTTATATCAAAATGAAATCCCGAGGAACTTTAACTCGATCTTATCTTTATGGTTGTTCTAATTACATTAAATGACATCAACAGTATATATACTGATATAAGAACTTTAACTCAATCTTATCCATATATATATATATATCAGTGATTTAAAAAGCACTATGCGCTAAAAGGTGCCAAGGTCCAAAAACGCCTGAGGCGCTAGGTGCTCGCCCGAGCGAAAGGAGACACTAAAATATAAAAACTATATAATATAATTAATAAATATAATTATTTAAAATTTTAAATTAAAATATGCTATTAAATTAAGAAAATCTATTAACAGTATTGAAAATTAATAATTTCAAATAAACCTAACAATATTAACAGTATACAGTATACTGTTAACAGTATACTGTATACTGTTAACAGAATGAGAAGAAGGAAGTGTAAGAAGGTGCTGAGCCTGCTGATTGAGAAAAGAGGAAGCGGCAGCGGCAGCGGAGTGTAAGGAGGTTGCGGCGACAGCGGCAACGGCGAGCGGCGACAGCGGCAACGGCGAGCGGCGATAGCAGCAACGGCGAAAGCGAGAGCAGGAGTGGCGAGCAGCGGGAGGCGTGAGCGGTGACAGCGACAGCGTTTGCGAGCAGCGACAGCGGCGAGCAGTAGGAGCGGGAGTGGGAGCAGGAGCGGCGAGCAGCGGGAGCGGGAGCAGGAGCGGCAAGCAGCGGGAGGCGCAAGCGGCGACAGAAGCAGCGTTTGTGAGCAGCGACAGCGACGAGCAACGACAGCAGGAGCAGGAGCGACGAGCAACAGGAGGCGCGAGCGACGATAGAGGCAGCGTTTGCGAGCAGCGACATCGGGATCGGGATCGGGAGCGGCAGCGGCGAGGGTTAGGGTTGGGTTCTCACTTATATCGATTTTAGTTGGTTCGATTGAACCAACTAACCATCAAAGACCGAACCAGGACCGAACCAGACCTAAAATCCTGGTTCGGTCCCCTTGGTTAACCCAGGCGCTTGCCCGAAGCGCCCAGCGCCTGGGCTCAGGCGAGCGCCCAGGCAGCGCCTGTTTGAAGCGCGCCGCCTGGGAAATTAGCAAGGCGCTCAGGCCTCGCCTCGCCCGAGCGCCTAGGCGAGCGCCTTTTTAAATCACTGATATATATATATATATGCTTCTCCTAATATTAAGATCACCCACATATACACCTCTTGTTAATATGAGAATCACTTATTAATATCACAGGTATTTACTGATCTGACAACATGAATTGGACGATTTCACCCAAAATATAATCAATACACACACATGTACTAATTTTTTATTTCTAAATTTTTAAAATGTTTAAACAGGACTCAACTGTTTGCAGCCTCCTCCTCTCTCTCTCTCTCTCTCTCTCTCTCTCTCTACAACAACAGCCCTTGTTGCACCTTCACTGTAGCCTCAGCTTCTGCCTTCACTATCACAGCATTTGCCGCCTCCAATCACCACCGGTTCCACTATCTTGGGTCATTGTTGTATTCTCTTTCTCTTCCTTCTCTATGTATCACGTTCTCCTCATCTTTCAAAACTTCTTCTCCTTCTCCTCCTCTTCTCGTCCTCTACCCCTCCCTTCTTCTCCCCCTCTTTGGCTCTATTTCATGCAGTATCAACTTCTACCAAGCGTTGACATATACGTACTTACAAAACCATACCCCGACCGACATCTGCACCAGACTAAGATTATAAATCTATCGCTCAAGTAATCTTCTTTGGATTTGAGAGACATATCCTTCTTTTTCTTTGGAAATATTTTCTCTTCTTTATCATGAGTTTTGCATGTCATTTCATAAGTCATTAAAGATCTTATAAGTTCTTCAAGAGGAAGATTGTTCAAATCTTTAATTTCTTAAATTACCGTTACATTTGGATCCCAACTTTTAAGAAGAGACCTTAATATCTTACTTACGAATTCAAGATTAGTAAGACTTTAAGATCTTACTCACTAAATTATATATATATATATGATATAAAAATATTTAAATATCCTTTAATTTCTTACTATTTGAGAAGGGATTTTAAAAGGCATTGATGTTTAATTAGAGTGCCAACTAGCAAACAAATGATAGACCACTCAGAGGAATAAATGCAAAACTTAACTCTAGAGAGGCAAATGTAAAATTCATAACTTTAGCAGGGCACATATATATATATATATATATATATATATACAATTTAGTCATATCTATGTATATACATATTATCAAAATGGAGCTCAATGACATCTTAAATGAACATGGACCCTTGACTTCAATTACTACCGATCTTCTCAACTTTGGTACTTGAAAGAAGCATAAAATGCATAGGATGATGAACCCATATCTGTCTGAGGCACCAACAGATAATGCCATAGACAATGCACAGGTCATCATATCATGTGCAGTGACCTATCAGTTTTCACTTTGGATGCAACTTCAGACACTATAGCTTAATAGAAAATACCTTTGAAACTGTTGTCTTTTCTATGTAATTTTAGACATCATAACTTAATAAACGAAAACTTTTGACTTTACATGTCACATCCTGGATTTTTTTTTTTTTAATCTTTCCACACATTTAGGCCAAATAGATAAACATCACTTTATTCATCATTCATAAACATTTATTACAATTTATTTATTACAATCCATTTATTCATCGAATAATAAATAGAAAAGTAAACATGGTGATGTTAACTTCAAGAATCATCCAAGTAGCTCTACCTAGCGGTAGAGGAAGGTGCGCTCTCCACTGGAATCCGATTTAGTACTAGAGGGAGGCTGCTCTAAAAATCAAAAACAAAGAAAATTCAACAATGCTGAGTAGGAACCCCAAAAGTCAACTCAAAATGTATACATGATCAAAATTCAATCAATCATCCCATTGACGTATATCAAATACCCGAAGGAGCACTCCCCCAACAGCGGATGGAGAGGCTTTTACCCTAGGGATGAGTTTGTGTTCTCCCAACAGCGAATGGAGGCAAACTCATATCGCACTCCCAACAAATGGATGGAGTGGTGTCCCACACCCGGCCAGTGGGGACACGTTCCTCCCAACAATGGATGGAGGAACTGCCCACCCCCGCCACGCCCTCGACGCTAATCCCCGGCGGAATCGTAAATTCGCTTCTCTAAGAGAAAATAATATAATCTCATACTTGGTCATGTCCATTTCGGGATGAAATAACATATTTAAAATGTCTCTTTTAAATATCATCAATATCAAGTAATATAAATTAGCCCTCATTGACTTGAACTCTAGTTTAATCGATTGAATGAACTCGATTTACTAGAGCCTAACCAATCGATCTCTAATCCTTATTTAACGGTCCGGAACCACCCTAGACTAGTATAATTTAGACTAGATTAAGTTCATTTAGGTTAAACTAACTTGCGTAAGTCAATCAATTCAAATCACCACGAATTGATCTAGACTACTCAAGTCTAGTTTAGTTCAATCAACATTTGGGCTCAAGTTCAACAATAACATTGGGCTTTAGATTGAGCCCATCCATCGGGTCATGTGCATTATACATGATTGAGCATGCATTACAAAAACCGGCCCCGACCTTAGCACATGGACTAGTCGTATACGTCGCGTGTGACCTTCCATAATGGTTGGTTGTTTGGGGTAGCCCTTTTGAACCCAAGGCGACGTGAGTTGGGGCCGGCTCAAGTAATTTCATTCCAATTAATATCCAATTTCATATCATAGCATATACTTATTAACAATATAAATAAAAACATAATAATGCATTAAAAGATAGACGAGGAGAAAAACTTTAATACAAAGAAATAACATTCTAAATTTAACTAGAAATCATAAGACATTAAAAGAGGGACCGTGAGATAAGTTTTAATACAAGGAAATAGCCTTCTAAATTCAAATAAAAATTATTTTTTCAACACATATAAAATTTAAACATATTCTAGTCATATTTTAAATCATTCAGAATAATATATTTTAAATTTCAGATCAAAGAATATCAAAAAGATTTTAGATAACATATTCTAATCTAACAAGATTTTAATCCAGATAAGATTAAAGATAAACTATAATACAGGAAATATCATAAAAAAACAAATATATTTTTAACATATTTAACTCTATAATAAAAACCTTAATCGTCAAAGAATATTATGAAAACTTTAACTAATTACTTTAATGTAAAAATTTTGACATTTAAAGAATTGATATATATTTTTCAAACTATAAAACTTTCAACATTTAAAGAATTAAAATAAAAGCTAAAACTTTTAAATTTAAGAAAGGTAGGAAAACCTACCTCTTGTCAACAGGGTGTAACTCCTCGTTCCTCCCGTTGCCAAGCTTGACTAGGTGAGGAATGAAGGAGAGAAATCCCTCCCTTTAAATATGAGGAGGTGAGCCTCTATTAAGGGAAATTTATTTTAATTTTCGTATTTATTTAATATAAATTATTTCCATTTAATATACTAACAAATATGATATCATCATATTTGGAATACTTAATAGTTATTTCCTTAATTCATATCAACAAACAAGGAAGTAGATTAAGATTTGATATGATTACATTTCTCCCCTCCTATAGGAAATTTGGTCCCCAAATTTAGCTTACCTTAATAGAATAGATGAGGATACTGCTCTCGCATATCTTCTTCTCTTTCCCACGTTGCCTCTTGGTCTGAATGATGTTGCCAACAAATCTTTACCAAAGGTATAATTTTGTTCCTTAGAACATGTTCTTTTCTTTCCAAGATCTGGGTTGGTTGTTCTCCAAAAGTAGCATCATCTCTTAGTTGTAGAGGTTGGTAAGATATGACATGTGATGGATCCCTGATATATCTTCGAAGCATAGACAGATGGAATACATTATGGATGCCAGCCAAAGCCGGGGGCAATGCCAATCTATATGCCACAGGCCCAACCTTTTGTAAGATCTCAAATGGGCCAATAAATCTTGGGGCTAACCTCCCCCTTTGACCAAACCTCATAACTCCCTTAGTTGGCGACACTTTTAAGAAAACGTGCTCACCAACTTCGAACTCTAGATCTCTTCGCCTTCGATCTGCATAACTTTTATGACGACTTTGAGCTGTTAATAATCTTTGGCGATAATAATTGAATATTATCGACATCTTTTTTTTGAATTAATTGAGGCCCCAAAAGCTTCGTTCTCCTACCTCATCCCAATATCTGGTGATCTGCACTTTCTTCCATAAAGAGCTTCAAATGGAGCCATCTCAGATGCTAGAATGGTAACTATTATTATAAGAAAACTCAATTAGATGTAAGTGCATATCCCAACTCCCACCAAAGTCCAAAGCACATTCTCTTAAGAGATCTTTCAAGAGTTTGTATTGTCCTTTCAGATTGACCATCAGTTTGGGGGTGAAAGGTCAGACAACTTTAACTTTAGCTAGCGTGCAAAGATTTTTTAGACTTCCCCAAAATTTAGAGGTGAATCTTGGATCTCTATCCGAGATAATGCTAACCGACACCCCATGATATCAAATAATTTCCTTAATATATAAGCTTGCTAGTTTATCCAATGAATACTTCTTGTTAATAGGGAGGAAGTGAAGCGATTTAGTAAGTATGTCTACTATTACCCAAATTTCGTCATATATCCTTTCACATCTTGGGTAATCTGTCCATGAAAATCCATAGTGACTTACTCCCACTTCCATTCAGGAATCGAAATCCTTTGCAACTTTCCCGCAAGTATTCGATGTTCTATCTTCACCTGTTGGCATATTAAACATTTAGCAACAAACTCTGCTATATCTCTCTTCATACCACGCCACCAATAGTTTTGGCGTAAATCTCGATACATCTTAGTAGTCCCGGGATGTATATTAAATTTTGATCTATGTGCCTCCTCTAATAATTGCATCTTTACTGGATGGCTTTCGGGAACACAAAGTCGATTGTGGAATGTAATAAAACCATCTTCGACTTTGAGGAATTCGGGTCTAGATCCTTGAGCTATTTCCTTGACTATCATTTGAAGATATGTATCTTCCTTTTGACCTTCTTTAACCTTTTCCACCAAAAATGATTGTGCCATCAAACACACAAGAAAACCTTTATTTGTCTCCGATAAAAGTTTAAGTTTTAAGTCTGCTAACTCCGTCATCATAGAATTCTTTTGAATATTCATATAGGCTACAAGACTCAGGTATTTCTCATAAGGCATCAAAGAACTACATTAGCTTTCCCTGGATGGTAGTTGATATTAAAATCATAATCCTTTAGAAAGTCCAACCACCTTCTTTGTCTCATATTTAAATCTTTTCTCATTGTAAAAATATATTTGAGACTCTTATGATCTGTGAAAATTTGAAAGTCTCGTCCATAGAGATAATGCCTCCAAATTTTGGTCTAAAAATGATAGTTGCTAGCTCTAAGTCATGAGTAGGATAGTTCTTTTTTAAATGGGCTTTAATTGCCTCGATGCATAAGCAACTACCCTCTCGTTTTTTTTAAACATGACCAAACCCTTGTAGAGAGGCATCACTATACACTACAAAACCTTCTCCCAGGAAGGAATCACCAAGATAGGAGCACCGGTTAATTTCTTCTTCATTCTTAAAACTTTGTTTGTCATTTATCATCCCACATGAATTTTATATTCTTTTGTGTCAACTTGGTCAATGGTGTTTTATTCTTTAAAAGCCTTCTCTGAATCTTCTATAGTATCCAGCCAAACCCAAGAAGCTTCTAATCTCTGAAACATTAGAAGGCTGCTTCCATTTTATTACAGCTTTAATCTTGTGAGGGTTAACAGATATATCAGCGCTCGAAATTACATGACCGAGAAACATAATTTCATTGAGCTAGAAGTTGCACTTGCTTAACTTGGCATATAGTTTCTCTTGCCTTAGGACTTCCAGAACTGTCTTAAGATGGTGTTCATGCTCTGCTATGCTTTTGGAGTAGATTAGGATATCATCAATGAAAACAATTA
Organism: Musa schizocarpa; assembly: GCA_900464855.2. NCBI lineage: Eukaryota > Viridiplantae > Streptophyta > Magnoliopsida > Zingiberales > Musaceae > Musa > Musa schizocarpa. The sequence goes on from LS990915.1 coordinate 30,270,308, forward strand.
CAAATTTATCAAGATATGGGTGGAACACCCTATTCATAAGATCAATGAAGGCAACCGGTGCATTTGTGAGTCCAAAAGGCATTACTAAGAATTCATAATGACCATATCTTGTTCTAAAGGCAGTTTTTTGTATGTCTCCTTCCCTTATCTTCAGTTGATGATACCCGGATCTCAAATCAATCTTTGAATATACCCGAGTACCTTGAAGTTGATCAAACAGGTCATCTATTCGGGGAAGAGGATATTTATTCTTTATGGTCACTTGGTTGAGCGGTCTATAATCGATGCATAGCCGCATAGATCCATCTTTCTTCTTCACAAATAGGACAGGGGCACCCCGAAGTGATACACTGGGTCGAATAAAACCCTTGTCCAAAAGCTCTTGGATCTGTTTCTTTAACTCCTCAACTCAATTAGTGCCATTCTATACGGAGGTTTAGAAATAGGTGCAGTACTAGGTAGAAGATCAATTGTAAATTCAATCTGTCTATTTGGTGGCAGTGCAAGTAGATCTTCAGGAAAAACATCTGGAAAATCTCGCACAATGGGGATGTCCTTTAATACTGGCTTCTTAGATTCTTCTCCGGAAATGAAGGTCAAGTATCCCTGACATCCCTTCAGTAATAGTTGGGTAGCACTCAAGGCTGAAATAATAGAAGGAAACTTTTCTTGAATCCCAATGAACTTGAAAGGTGGTTGATCTAGAGGTGAGAAAGTAACAGTCTTCCGAAAACAATCGACACTTGCATGATATGCTGAAAGCCAGTCCATACCCAAGATAGCATCGAAATCTTGAAATTCTAGTAGAATAAGATCTACTAGCAAATCGTGGCTTTCAATAGTAATAACACAGTTTCTATATATCTGATCAACTATCAAAGAGTTTCCAACTGGTGTTACTACCATTAATGCATTATTCATTGTGTCATGATTCTTATGCAGTTTCATAGCAAAATAGGGTGATATAAAAGAATGTGTAGAACCAGAATCAATAAGCACAGATGCTGGCATACCACAGAGTGTGATGATACCTTTAATAATAGATTCCGAGGCTTCAGCATCTTGATGAGTCAGTGCGTAGACTCTTGTATGTCCTTCCTCTCTAGGTCGTAGCTGTTGTTGTTCAGTTGTTTGGGGTGGAGCTCGGCGTTGATGTTGCTTCTGTGGGCAATCCTTCGACATGTGCCCCGATTGTTGACAATAAAAACATACGCGTTGTCCCATGGGGCATGAGGTGGAAACATGATCTGTCTTTCCACAGAAATAACATCTTATAACAACTTGATTGCTAAGAGCTCCTGCTTGTTGATGCCCAAACTGTTGGCCTTTTTCTTTCTTTGAGGGTCCAGAATATGATCCCCCATACGTAAATGGTGTAGCACTAAAAGGTCGCTTTCGATCCTTTGCTTGTTGTAATTCATTATCCAATTTCTCTACCACCAAAGCTCGATTTAACACTTCAACATATGTTGGTAAAATCGATCTCGCAACGGACTTTCTAATTGATGATCGAAGTCCCCTCTCAAAGTGACGAGCTCTTTGACTTTCATTAAAAGCAATATGTGGAAGAGAATTGAGCCAACTCAAATGAAATGATGATCATATTCCATTACAGTTCTATTTCCTTGGTGGATGCTAAGGAACTCTTGTTGTTTCAAAGCGAATTGAATCGGAAAAGAACCGCTCATAAAATGCATCTTTAAACTGCTCCCCAGTTACCACATTACCTCCCCGCCTCTAACATCCTCCTTTTTTAGGTCCACCAAGTGTTCGCCTTCCCTTCCAAAAATAAAAAAGCGAAAGGCACTTTTTTGATTTTCCCTACATTCGATAGCTTCAATGTCTTTTTCCACTGACCGAATCCAACGTTCAAAGAAAGATGGATCCGCTTGCCCTCAAAAAAATTGGTGGTACCAATCTCTTAAAGTGATCTAAGGTATTATTCCTACCTCGGGAATTTCATCTCGTTCCTCCCGACTTCAAAGTATCCCCTAATAGCATTGAGGGACTCGGGTATGCGTCATCTTGAGCATTGACAGTCTTTGGGGCATGAGGGGCATTCTCATGAAGTCGGAGAAGCTGGCCCATAATTAGTGATAGGTGTACGAGAGGACTGGGTTTGCTCTACGATGTGTGGAGCTTCCAAGTTATTATTTGTTTGAACACCTCTCCGAGCGCATAGACCAATAGCATTGCGACCATGAGCACCCCGAGTGATAGGACCACTAATCTCTGGAATTGGCTCCATTACTCCTATAATAGGTTAAAGACAATCATCGGTTAAAGTTAATCAAGGGACCTAATACACCTACAAGCCCTAAACCTGGCTTTGATACCATAAAAGATGTCACATCCTGGAATTTTTTTTTTTTTTTAATCTTTCCACACATTTAGGCCAAATAGATAAACATCACTTTATTCATCATTCATAAACATTTATTATAATTTATTTATTACAATCCATTTATTCATCGAATCATAAATAGAAAAGTAAACATGGTGATGTTAACTTCAAGAATCATCAGTGGCTCTACTGGCGGTGAGGGAAGGTGCGCTCTCACCTGGAATCGATTTAAGTATTGGGAGGGAGGTCATGCTATGAAAATCAAAAACAAAGAAAAATTCAAAGACGACGTAGTAGGAACCCCAAAAGTCAACTCAAAATGTATACATGATCAAAATTCAATCAATCATCCCATTGGCGATATCAAATATCCAAGGAGCACTCCCCCAACAATGGATGGAGAGGCTTTTACCCTACGGGATGAGTTTGTGTTCTCCCAACAAATGGATGGAGGCAAACTTCATATCGCGCTCCCAACAATGGATGGAGTGGTGTCCCACACCAAAAAGTGGGGACACGTTCCTCCCAACAATGGTGGAGGAACCGTCCAACCATCACGTCGACGACCCTTAATCCCCCGAAGGAAATCGTCGTACACTCTCTCGACGGAAAATAATATAATCTCATCTTGGTCATGTCCATTTCGGGATGAAATAACATATTTAAAATGTCTCTTTCAAATATCATCAATATCAAGTAATATAAATTAGCCCTCAATTGACTTGAACTCTAGTTTAATCGATTCAATTAAACTCGATTTACTAGAGCCTAACTGAACTGATCTCTAATCCTTATTTAACTGGTCTGGAACCACCCTAGACTAGTATAATTTAGACTAGATTAAGTTCAATTTAGATTAAACTAACTTGAATAAGTCAATCAATTCGGAATCACCCTGAATTGATCTAGACTAATCAAGTCTAGTTTAGTTCAATCAAAGACATTAAAAATAACATTCTAAATTTAACTAGAAATCATAAGACATTAAAAAAGGGACCGTGAGATAAGTTTTAATACAAGGAAATAGCCTTCTAAATTCAAATAAAAATTATGTTTTCAACACATAAAATTTCAACATATTCTAGTCATATTTTAAATCATTCAGAATAATATATTTTAAATTTCAGATCAAAGAATATCAAAAAGATTTTAGATAACATATTCTAATCTAACAAGATTTTAATCCAGATAAGATTAAAGATAAACTGTAATACAAGAAATATCATAAAAAAATATATATTTTTAACATATTTAACTCTATAATAAAAACCTTAATCGTCAAAGAATATTATGAAAACTTTAACTAATTACTTTAATTTAAAAATTTTGACATTTAAAGAATTAATACATATTTTTCAAACTATAAAACTTTCAACATTTAAAGAATTAAAATAAAAATTAAAACTTTTAAATTTAAGGAAGGTAGAAAAACCTACCTCTTGTCAACAAGGTGTAACTCCTCATTACTCTCGTTGCTAAGCTTGACTAGGTGAGGAATGAAGAAGAGAAATCCCTCCCTTTAAATAGGAGGAGGTGAGCCTCTATTAAGGGAAATTTATTTTAATTTTCGTATTTATTTAATATAAATTATTTTCGTTTAATATACTAACAAATATGATATCATCATATTTGAAATACTTAATAGTTATTTCCTTAATTCATATCAACAATCAACAAACAAGGAAGTAGATTAAGATTTTCTTAAATTATAATAACAAGGAAAGAAAATCAATTCATAACTTAAATATTTGATGTGATTACATTACCTCTTATTCTGTCCAGATAAATGTGGAACAAAATCAAAGTAATGTTGCAAAGGATTCTGTTAATCATCTAAGTATGAATTACTGAAAACGAAAAGAAACACGCGATTGCGGCAAAATGGTTGTTCAGTAAGGCAATCATCAGCATTGCGCAAACTCACCCTTCTTCACTCGCACTGGCTTCCCCGAATGCGAGCGCCGGACCTGCCTCACGCCGCCTCCAACCGCGGTAGACTTCCCGCCACACCCGACCTTGCTCTTAAGTTCCGGAAGCAGCAAGGAAGTCCGGGACTTCGGCGACGAGGACAGTACCTCCGCGTTCTGCACCGCTATCCTCAGCACCTCCCTCTGTTCGTCCGTCAAGAACCCCTCCTTCGGCGATGCCATCTTCCCCGACAGCCCCGGCCGATCTGGAACAACGAACAAACCACAAATGTAGCTCAAATGAGAACCCGACTCAGTCAATCAAGAAGGAATCCGCGCCTCCCGCAAAGTCTACCTTCGGAGGAGGAGGGAATCGAAGATTCCAAGAAGAACGGGAAGAGATAGATTTCGAGAAAGAGGGGTATTCGCAGTGGTGTTGGTCGAAACGGGGGCAGCGAGTGAGAGCGAGCGTGAGGAGATGAAGATTTTCAGGGAGGCGCTTCCGGATTGTGATTACACGTCAGGGCAAGGAGAGGGCAGCGGCCGACTCACACGTGGCGCACTCAGTTTTGCGGCGCCGCGAAATGTTAGGGTTTTCCTGCCCCAAGTTTAGAATTGAGGATGTCGGGTTTTCGAATATACCAAATCACATATTTCGGACGAATTCAGAAATATATATATATATATATATATATATATATATTTAAATCAAATTTGGCATCAAATTATCGCATAAATCCCAACTATCAACTATGATTAGGGATTCCACATTCTTCTATCTCCTCTCGATATTTGATATATTTTGTCTCGTGGATTTTATTTAAATTTCATCTTTGTTGGTAGGAGGAAGTTTGATTTAATCGAGTGCCTGTCTTCAACCATCTTTTGTCAAAGTTCATGTCGGTGAGTGCTTTTCCAAGTATGCTAAGATTCAAATTAGGGATCAGAATGAGCTGTCTTCAAAATTCATATTAGCAACCTACTTCTAGACTAACGATTGTTGTGGATTCATATTAAATTTGTAAAAGTTATGTAACAAAGACGTCCTTATAATCAAGCACGAAAGTTTCTTTTTCGAATACGAATAGTTTTAAATTGATATTTGAATAAATTTAGATAGAAATGTAGGTATGAAATGATTTGTTAATGAATTCTCATAGAAATGTAGATATACAAGCAAGTTCAAATTTCAATAAAGGTCAAGTAAATTCACAGGTATGTCGTTCCTTCCAAAATACTCAAAAGATACTAATAAGAAATGATATTTTTCTATTCTGTTATTTTACGAGAGTTAATAATCATAACGATTTAGCCTAATTGTGCAAAAATATGATTGGTTTCAAACTTGAAACCAAGTGCATCAATAATAATATTTAGGAGGGAGTATTTAGTTATTAGTACCGAGTGTGATTGAATAACGTTCGTGGAATCTTCAATCAATAATTATTTTTATATAAAAAATATTAAAAATTTTGAGATAACATCATATGTATATGTATAGGGAAATAATAGAAATAAAAATTTTATATTTTCATAGAAAAATGGTCTCTTATCGTCGTGCGAAGATTGGTATGTAAAAACCCATGAAATCGAAAAACTACGAGTATAAAAATATTATGTTACCTAGGGAGATCGTATATCTCTGAATTCATGTAGATCTATAGGAGATGATAAAGAAGGTCAACAATCCTCTTCTTTAATGGTGATCCACATGATGCGAGTTGCAAAGACGATCCTCAAATTGCTACTCAAATTCTTCACTACGCACCACGTAGTCAAGAAGGAGTCAACCATTCTTCGTGCTATCCACATGCCCCAAACAGGGGTTAGTGGATGAGGAAGAGAGAGATAGAAGAATAGGATGTGGCAGCCAAAAGGAGTTTAGCCTATGGCCATTTGATTCCCTATCAACTTAACCCTAGGGAGATCGTATATCCCTGAATTCGTGTAGATCTGTATGAGACGATAAAGAAGGTCAACTGTCCTCCTCTTTAGTAGTGATCCACATGGTAGGAGCTACAAAGACGATCCTCAAATCGCTGCTCAAATTCCTCACTATGCATTACGTAGTCAAGAAGGAGTCAACCCTTCTAGCTATCCACACACCCCAAACAGGGGTTGCTAGTTGAGGAGGAGAGAGGGAAAGGAGAATAGAAGGTGCTAGCCAAAAGAGGTCAAGCCTATGGCCTTTTAGTTCCCTCATATTTATAGAGGCCCCTTGTCAATTTAACCCTAATGGATCCTACTCTATTGGGTATTAGATCTATATCCAACTACCCAAGTCTTTTAGATTAGTAGATCTCTATCCAATAATCTCTCATTGGCTCTTATTGGATCTTATCCGTAGGATCCAATAATTCAAGGGTTTATTGGATATCCAATAAGATAAGGGCTCCAACGGTTATCTCATATACGAACATCTACTTGTCGTAACACCTACCATATGTGTGTGACTTTCTAGGCCCAATATTGAGTTGGTCGTGAGTTATACCTGTCAGAACTCCTTATGGCTCAGTGAATTATTATCTCTATAATAATTCACTTGACTCATCCACTACGAATATACAATGCCACTATGCCATAATCTCCGGATAATATAAAGGAATCCAATCCATTAGACCTATATGTCCTTAATTACTATATTCTATAGTCCCTCACCTATTTAATATCTTAAAGGTTATATTTCGGGCATGGTGTTGTCAGGCCCATACAGTTTCTACTCGAGTCTCGCTCTAATCGGATACTCCCGATGGATTCTTTCTCTCTCAATCTGAATGACCATAGCTATGAATTTGCTTGAGTAATAACACATGAGATATTTCTCTTATAACACCAAGAGAAAATAATTCTTTATTGACACTTAATAGCAATCATAAGTTTGGTTGTCACTCATGATGACCGGTTATGCTAGATCTAAAACTTCCAGACCTATAAGTCTGGTATCAAAAAGTGGAGTACTCATACAGAACATCCTTGGTGTCTCAAGTCTAAGGATCAGATATACTACTATGATGATGAAATCACTATCTAACAATGAGATATCATCAACCATCTAGCATTCCGTGAGTGGATCAATCAGTGAACTCATTCTCTAATGAGCACCTACACTATATCTTTAGTGTCCCTACATGAGCAACTATGAGACCAATTACTTTCATCATATGGACGAGTATACAATATACCAGTCTATCCGGTTATCTTTATTGGGAAATCTAAGGGCGACATCATATACGTAGCAGAAGAATAGAAAATAAAAATCCTAAATTTTCATAAAAAGTTTCATCGCCATGTGAAGATTAGTGCAAAAATCCTTAAAATTAAAAATCATATGTGAGATAGTTATGTTACATAGGGAGATCGTATATCCCTAAATTCCTATAGATCTATGGGAGAGGATTAAGGAGGTCAATTATCCTCCTCTATAATGGTGATCCATACGGTAGGGGCTACGAAGATGCTCAATGAATCGCTTCCCAAATCTCCACACCTGTTGGATGAGGAAGAGAAGGGGAGAAGAGAATAAGAGATGACAGTAAAAAAGGCCTTACCTATGGCTCTTTAGTTCCATCCTATTTATAGAGGCCCCCTATCAACTTAACCCTAATGGATCCTACCTTATTGGGTACTAAATCTCCATCCAACTACCCAAACTTTTTAGATTAGTGGATCTCTATCTAATAATCTCTCATTGGCCCTTATTAGATTATATCCATAGGATCCAATAATTCAATAGCTTATTGGATATCCAATAAGATAGGAGCTTCAGCGGATATTGTTGAATCTCGTATTTTGATGATGAAACAAATTGATAAGTGTTTATAATTTAATCTGTGTTTTGAGTGATGCAGGATGCTTCGATCAAGGAGAGACAATTAAAGCAGAAAAAATCATGTTGGGCCGGAGGAAAACATGTCAGAAGATTGGACATCGGGCCAGAGGATCGGTCGACATATCGATAGAAAGTTTCGAGCCATGGATTTCGGCATCGGGCCAAGAAGAGCGAATATTGCGCCAAGGATATCGGAGTTGCAGAGTCAACTGGTCGATTGGGCAATAGGCCGCAAGAGAGGACGATGTACCGAAGAATCGGACGAAGCGTCGATAGACCAATGACATGCCGGACAACATGATTTAAGCTTAGTAATAATTGTCTAGATCGAAGTATGTTTTTACATATGCAGGATTAACTACGATAGCAAGGCATAAAGTAAAATGAAGTTCCGGAGTCAAGAACGTGATTTCATTGGAAGTTCGAGAGTTCGTTGGAAGTCCGGACATTCGTCAGAAGTCCAGACGTTCGTCGGAAGTCCGAACGTTCGTCGGAAGTTCTGCAGGAACCAGCTGAGAAGTCTTGGAGCTTGCTAGAGAAGCTCGTTGAAACTCGCTAAAAAGATCATCGTGAAGTCCAAGAGTTTGTTGGGAGTCCGTTGGAACATTGCCGAGAGATCGTCGAAAGTTCGTCGGAGGCTCGTCGGAAGAAACTAGACTTACGGACTTATTTAGCTTAGGAAATATTTTAGAATTTATAGTTAGCATATAATTGGGATTAGATTTAGGCCAACCCAATTACGGGCCAGTTGGGTGTTGAATCTCAGATTTTAATGATTAAGTCAATTGTAATTTGTTTAATTTCATCTATATGTTGAGAAAAATGTGTAGGATTAACTACGATAGCAGTAAGACATAAAGCAGGTGTTATGCCAGAGTCAAAATCAAGATCACATTGGGAGTTCGAGGGTTCGTCGGAAGTCCGAACATTCATCAAAAGTTTTATCAGAACTAACCGAGAAGTCCAAGAGCTTGCCAAAGAAGCTTGTCAGAACTTGCCAAGAAGATCATTATAAAGTCCAGGAGCTTTCCGGGTGTCCACCGGAGCATTACCGAGAGTTTGTCAGATATTCGCTGGAAGTACACCGGAAGCTCGTCGGAAGAGCAATTGACGCACCAAAACATGAAGTGTAGTAATCATGTTTTAATTATCATAGTTAGAGTATAAATTAAGTTAGGATTAGGAGGTAATCCCATTAACTTAATTTGGGGCCAACTAGGCCCTAAGATGGGTTGGTTTGGGCTGGATTCAAGGCCCAACTAGGACCTTGAATTCTTGGCCAGCGGTGGTACCACCTAGGAGACTCGGTCTCCTAGAAATTCTGGGCGGTGGTACCGCCCCTATCAGGCGGTGGCACCGCCGACAATTATTGTTGCCAGTGGTGGTACTGCCCTTGTCAAGCGGTGGTACCGCCAGAGCTCGATCTCCGAGCTCTATCAGGCGGTGGTACCGCCCAGATTGAGCGATAGTACTGTCCAGTAATAGCGTTGGTACCGATAGGACCCTGAAAATTCGGGATTAAATACTTTTTGGCTCCATTTTTGAAGTCATTGAGGCCTATAAAAAACCCCACCCTTTTCTACATGAAAGGGCACGGAACCTATTGGCTTAATCTTGAATTCTTGAGTCTTAAAGTGTTGTAAAAGTTAGAGTTCTCCTCCTTCATCACTTAGCCTTGTAACCATCCAAGAAAGAGGAGTGAGACTTATAAGGGTTCATCTCCTAAACCCGGCAAAAGGAGAAAGTGCTGTAAAGAGGTGTTCGATCTTCACATATTAAAGGAAGGTCTTTAGGAGATGCCGGAGACCTCACCGGAGGAGGAATCCGAAAGTAGATGTAGGTCACGTTGACCGAACCACTCTAAATCAGGTTTGCATTTCGTTTTAAGCAATTTTTTTTAACTACAAATTATTTCATAGTAAAGTGCTTCTTCTCCTCATCTTGCTTTCACTACATTTACGTTCTCTTACGTTTTAAAGTTACTATCTTTCCGAATCGATTTCCTTCGAACATATGAAATATTTTATACGAGAATCGAAAAGTTTTTGCTACACTAATTCAGCCCCCCTCTTAGTGCCGCTCTTGATCCTAACAATTGGTATCAAAGCAAGGTTCACTCTCATTTGGTTTTAAACCCAAGAGAGATAGTATTTGCTGACAACCTAAAGGGCCATTCAATTACACGTCCATCCATATTTAATAGGACGGATTACATATATTGGAAGACTAGAATGAGGATCTTCCTAATTTCAATGGATTTTGAGCTTTAGAATGTTATCAAAAACGGTTTTCAAAAGTCTTCTCTTTCAATAAACGATTGGAATGAGTTGGAGAAGAAGACTTTTACTTTAAATGCCAAGGCTATGAATGCCTTATTTTGTGCATTAGATAAAAACGAGTTTAATGAAATATCGATTTGTGAAATGACTTTTGACATTTAGCACATACTCGAAGTAACTCATGAAGGCACTAGAGTGAAGGAGTCAAAAATTAATCTTTTAGTACATTCTTATGAGTTGTTTCAAATGAAACCAAGTGAGACCATTGGAGACATGTATACCTAATTTATGGATGTTGTCAATGGTCTAAAAGGACTTGGTAAAGGTTTCTCGGATTTTGAACTCGTTAATAAGATTTAAGATCCCTTCCAAAAAGTTGGGATCCTAAAGTAACGGTCATTCAAGAGGCCAAAGATCTAAATAATTTTCCTCTTGAAGAACTAATTGAGTCACTAATGACCTATAAAATGACATGTAAAACTTATGAAGAGCTTGAGGACACCCTTCTAAAGAACAGGAAAGACATAGCACTGAGAACACAAGAAGACTACTTGAAAGAAAACTCAAGTGATGATGACTTGACACTCTTAACAAAGAAGTTCAAAAGATTCATAAAAAGAAATAAATTTAAAAATGATACTAAAAATAAATTTGAACCTAAAAAAGAACAAGTGATATGCTATGAATGCAAGAAGCCGAGATACTTCAAGAGTGAATGTCCCCAAGCAAAGAGGAGGCAACCAAAGAAGAAGGCGCTCAAAGCTACATGGGACGAATCAAGTGCTTCCAAAGAAGAGGAGCCAACCAACACCAAGCAAGTTGCTCACTATGCACTAATTAATACTAGAGATGAGGTAACAAGTTTATTAGATGCAAATTTAACTTTCGATGAGCTTTCAAGTGCTTTTCATGAATTATTTGATGAATGTAGAATTTTAAGTAAAAAGTACAATTCTTTAAAATAGGAACATGCTTCTCTTATTAACAATTTTGATAAAGTAAAGATTGAGCATAAAAATAGCTTAGCTCCCTACACAAAATGTTATGATTTAGAAATACTTCAAAAGGAAAACTTGCTACTCAAAGATACGTTGAAAAAATTGAGGTTAGTAGCAAGTTCTTGAACATGATCCTTGCCAATAAGGGTCATGTTCATAGGAAAGGCAAGATCAGATTTGTGAGTAGCTCTTACCAAAATCCAACCACCTTTGTTAAAGGCCCTATCTTGCATATTTCACCCCAGAACAAATGCAACTTTATTTGCAAACTTAGACATATAGCTTATCATTATCCATTTAAGAAGTATAGTCAACACAAGTTGATTTAGGTTCCTAAAGGAATCGTAAAGAATTCCATGCAAAATGATAAGTTAAGCCGATCGATTTTTGAGGCACTCAAGGTCAAATGGGTACCTAAAAATTATCCTCTTTTGTAGAAATATATACCATCATAAGCTAGGAGCAAGAGATGATACTTTGATTTTAGATGCTCAAGGCTTATGACCAAAGATCCAAAATAACTCATAAAGCTCTCTAGCCAAAATAATAAAAAGGGGATCATAAGAATTAAAACTGTTAGTTACAAAATAATACTTATAAGATCATAATGCAATAATTATTTGAAATCTTGTGTTATAAATACTTGATCTTGATCTCTCAAACTTGAACATTCTTATGCAAAGTTCCCTTTCTAACTTCTTTCGGATTTCTAAATTTCTAGGATACAACCCCTCTTAATTTTTTTTTGGATCGAATTTTGTCTAACAAGATCATGAATGTGTTAAATTTTACTTTCTAACTTTCTTGATCACTCACCTGAATCATGATCTTAGTGTGCGCAATGAGCCATATGCATTTTTTCATACGAGTTTTTACAATGTTTGTGTACAAATGATGAATCAAGAACTTATAGTATGTATTTTTATGAGTTTTGACGAATTGATATGAATCATATGTATTTACGAGTTCTATATGAGGTTTAGATATGAATCATTGTGATGAATCGTTGCGTTAATATGAATCGTGCATGTGTGGTATGCATTTGTGTGTTGACATGAATTCACTCCCCTTATGTTACATTTTGATATGAATGTGAATGAGTAAATTTTGTGAGCAATGCTCACTACCTATAGGCGGTGGCACCACCCCAACTAGTGGTAGCACCGCCCAACTGGCGGTAGCACCGCCAGCAAACAAGTGTTGTAGGCGGTAGCACCGCCCAGCCAGCGGTGCCACCGCCCGCAACCTACCCCTTTATAAATCCAAGCTAGGGCCGGTAGTAGAACCGACCCTAACTCATTCTCCACTCCCCCAAATAGCTCCAAACCCCATTTGAACACCATTCTCTCCCTCTAGCTGCCAAAAAAACAAAATCCCTATTTCCTACTAGATCAAAGATCAATCTCCTATATCCCCTTGAAGATCATAACTAAGGTATTCTCTAAATAACATTGATTTCTCTTTTGTATTATCTACTTTTGCTCATTATCTATCTTCATAATAGTAGTCTTTATGAGTTCTAGAAGATCCTCTAGGGACAAAGGGAAGAAGAGATTAGAAGAAAATTATGACTCTCTATTTTTCGATTCTAATCAACATATCCTAAAATTTTCATCCATAGAATCTAGACATGTTCATAAGGGAAAATATGTTGATTTAGACGAATTAAGTGATTTGGAACCTATTCAATGGTTTGCAAATCTAAACATTCTCCCAATTCTTCAAATAAGTGAATCTATCTACCCTAGACTTGTTAGGTTATTTTACAATAATTTACATGCAGATGAAGAAGAAAGGGTATCTACCTATCTATTAGGACATCATATATCTATTATGGATAGATCAATTTGCGACATCATAGGAATCCCGATAAAAGAAAGAGGGTGTTATTTTAGAGGACAATGGAATGATGAAACAGTTGAGACTACTTACGTTGATGCCTTAGGAACAATTTTTTGTAATCCTAACTTAATGACACTTTCAAAAAGCTATGAACATTTACTACCTTTAAGCACCAAAATACTTAATCGCATCCTGATAAGTATCATTCTCCCAAAGCAATATCATCATGATAAAACAAGTTAAATGGAACTACGTACCATGTATTGGATTATGAAGGGATATAACAATTGTTTTGGTTACCTAATCCAACAAAACATGATTGAAATATCAAAAAAGGATATGATGCTTCCATATGGTGGCTTACTCACAAGACTACTCCATGCCTATGATATTGCCATTCCACTCGACGAAGAAATTATAAAACTAGACAGATTTAGCATAATAAATAAAAATCTACTTCGACGGATGAGATGTACATTCAGAAATTGTATATGGACTAGAATGCCTAGAAGGATTGATCTCCTCCAACCTAAACCAGAACCCGAAACACCAATATTTAGGGGTAATCAATTTCCTCTAACTGGTCCCTTTGAGGAATCACCTCCAGTAGAGCAAGCACCTCCCTTATCTATTTACGACATAGGGACTTGGATGGATCGTTTTGAACAATGACAATATTGACTTGAATAACGCCAAGATCAAATCTTAACTGAGTTGCAGCATATTCATCAACAGTTCAAAACTTTTTTTAGACATTTTAACTTTCCACTACTTGAATAAGCTGTGTATGTATTTGGAGAGAAGTGGACACAATTCCTCTTTGTTATGTTGTAATCCTATATTGTTTACCTTAATGTTGTAAACTTAAAATGCTACTTACTTTAATGATCGTAATGCTGTGCATTGATGCCTAAAATGCTACTTACTTTGATAGTAAAATTCTGTGCTAACTACCTTGATGGTTAAATTCTGAGCTTACTTTAATGAATATATCACTCTAAGAATTAGATATATCTTTTGAATGGATAAATTTCTTGATACATTTAACACTTACTTTCTTTGATACATTTAACACAAATTACTTATTGGTATTTATGACTTGATGTATTATTTGATGATCATTTATGGAGTTAGGAATATTAATTTGTCCGAATGCAAGAGTTGTTATATTTCATTTTCGGAATATCTTTATGAATAGAGATTTCATGAGTTTATGTCATATCAAGTTTATTTCATATCCTTGCTCCATCACTTAATAATTTTTGATACATGGAATCAATTTTGACAAATGCATCTCACATGGATTTCACTCTTATGAATTTTTAATGAGAAATGAATTTGATGTGATCATTCATGGAATTTCTTTTATCCTTCATATGATGATTCTTTCACATGAATTCTTTCTTAATGAAGGAAGAATTTTTATGATTCTTTTTTATAAGATGAACACTTGCAAGAATGAGGATTTGGTTTCACATGAATATCTTGATCCTTGTGAAAATTGAAGCATGATTTAATGAAACTCTTTTATCGTTTTTAACTTCATTCAAAGTTGGTTCTCAATGGATTTTCCTCCTTACTCTCCTTCATGCAAAGTTTTAATGAAAAATAAAAAAGGGAGAAGTTGATGGAAGCTATCTTTTTAATAATTATAATTTTTAATGTTGAGAACTTTTGAATAATACCATGTCATGAATACTTGAAATATGATTGGTATGAATTTTTTTTTCAATTTGAAATATGACATGAATTTTTACCACACTTACATTGTTGAATTTTTCTTCTTTTTGTTGATGACAAAGGGGGAGAAATAATACCAAAATATGGTAAATTGATGATAAATGTATGTAATATATTTCATCATATATACTTAAAATGTTTGCTGGATAAATTTCCTTCGTTATGATAAGATATCTAGAGATTAACTTGTAATTTTACAATTGATATCTTGTCATAGAATGATGAATTGCTATGTTTATCATCCTTCATATTTGAAATATCAAAACTTGAAAATGGATGTTATGCCTAGACATCATTTTGAGAATGTTAGATCATGATAGGAATCATGATGTGTGTATTGATAAGTTTAAATGAACTTAACTTATCAAATTGTTTCATGATTTTCAAAGGCCTTGAATTCAAGAGTATCTTTTCTCAAGTATGGCATATAGATAGGGGGAGTTAAGGTTAACTCCGTCATCAATTGATTGTCATCATGAAAAAGGGGGAGATTGTTGAATCTCAGATTTTGATGATGAAGTCAATTGTAATTTGTTTGATCTAATCTATATGTTAAGAAAACTATGCAAGATTAACTACGATAGTAGTAAGACATAAAGCAGGTGTTCTGCTGGAGTCAAGATCAAGATCACGTTGGGAGTTCGAGAGTTCGTCGGAAGTCCGAACGTTCATTGGAAGTTCTATTGAAACCAACCGAGTAGTCCAAGAGCTTGCCAAAGAAGCTCGTCGGAACTTGCCAAGAAGATCGTCGTAAAGTCCAAGAGCTTGCCGGGAGTCCGCCGGAGCATTGCCGAGAGTTCGTCGGATGTTCGCTGAAAGTACGCCGGAAGCTCACCGGAAGAGCAATTGATGCATCGGAATATGAAGTGCAGTAATTATGTCTTAATTATCGTACTTACAGTGTAAATTAAGTTAGGATTGAGAGGTAATCCCACTAACTTAACTTGGGGCCAACTAGGCCCTAAGTTAGGCCGGTTTGGGCTAGATTCGAGGCCCAACTAGGACCTTGAATTCTTGGTCGACGATGGCACCAGTTGGGAGACTCGGTCTCCCAGGAATTCTAGGCGGTGGTACCGCTCCTATCAAGTGGTAGTACCATCAGAGCTTGATCTCCGAGCTTTGTCAAGCAGTGGTACTGCCCAGACTAAGCGATAGTACCGCCCAGTGTCAGGTGTCAGATGATAGTACCACCCAATAATGGCGGTGGTACTGCCAAGACCCTAGAAATCCAGGATTAGACACTTTTTGACTCTATTTTTGAAGCCATTGGGGCCTATAAAAACCTCACCCTTTTCCACATAAAAGGGCACAAAACCTATTGGCTTAATCTTGAATTCTTGAGTCAAAGTATTGTAAAAGTTAGAGTTCTCCTCCTTCATCTCTTAGCCTTGTAACTATCCAAGAAAGAGGAGTGAGACTTGTAAGAGTTCATCTCCTAAACCCGGGAAAAGGAGAAAGTGCTGTAAAGAGGTGTTCAGTCTTCACCTATTGAAGGAAGGCCTTTAATGGACGTTGGAGACCTCATCGGAGGAGGAAGCTAAAAGTGGATATAGGTCACGTTGACCGAACCACTCTAAATCTGGTTTGCATTTCATTTTGAGCAATTTTCTTTAACTGTAAATCATTTCATAGCAAAGTGCTTCTTCTCCTCATCTTGCTTTCACTACACTTACGCTTTCTTACGTTTTAAAGTTACTATCTTTCCGAATTGATTTCCTTCGAACGTATGAAATATTTTATATGAGAATCAAAAAGTTTTTCTCTGCACTAATTCACCCCCCCTCTTAGTGCCACTCTTGATCCTAACATTAGGCCCATGTAAGGATTGTGTTGGGCCCAATAAAAGGTCCAAACAATGACTTAAGAAGAAGCATCATCGTGGCACAATCTTTGAGACTATGTCAAGCGGTGGTACCACTAGTTTGGGTGATGGTACCACCCAATGGCCCAGTGCCAGGCGATGGTACTATCTAGTGCAGTGTCAGTGTCAGACTGACACTGGCGGTGGTACCACCCAACACTAGCTATAGTACCGCCCGGACCTAGGAAACCCGGGATGAGATATTTTTAGTACCCCTCTCATCCCTAATTAAAAGACATAAGCTCAAAGAGTTTAAAAGTGAAGAAACGCTGTTGTAATCACTTGAGAAATCCCCTCCTCTAGTCTAAGTTTTGAATTCTATTTAGGAGGAGTGAGTACTAGTAAAGGTTGTCTCCTAAACCCGTGAAAAGGAGAAGAGGGGTGTAAAAAGTGTTTGGTCTTCGCCTATTGAAGGAAGATCGATAGTGGATGCCGGTGGCCTTGACGGAAGAGGAATCGACGGAGTGGATGTAGGTCACGATGATCGAACCACTATAAAATTAGCGTGTTCTCTGGTTTGCATTTATATTGTTGCCATTTTCTTTACTACAAACCATTTTACTTGTTTATTGCCTTCAATACATTTACGAACACGTGTTTCAAGTTAAGTTTCCAAAATCGATATTTATCGTACGAAAAGTTTTCAAAACCAACATATTTTACTGCTGCACTAATTCACCCCCCCCCCCCCCCTTCTTAGTGCTGACTCGTTCCTAAGAGTTAGTACCACAGAGGCTCGTTATTTCTCATTTGGTTTAACACCCAAGAGAAATGACTCTTTTCAGCTTTCAAGATGGACATTCTCTCATTCATCCTCCCTTGTTCAATGGGACGGACTACACACATTGGAAAACTTGAATGAGAGTTTTCTTACTTTCTTTGGATTTAAATTTATGGAGTATTGTGGAAAACGATTTTCGAAGGTCTTCTCTTCCAATGAACCATTGGAATGATTTGGAGAAGAGGACTTTTTCTTTAAATGCTAAAGCTATGAATGTTCTATTTTGTGCCTTAGATAAAAATGAATTTAATCGGGTTTCTTTATGCAAAACGACTTTTGATATTTGGCACATTCTCGAAATCACACATGAAGGTACGAATAGAGTGAAATACTCTAAAGTTAATCTTTTATTGCACAATTTTGAACTTTTTCGAATGAAGCCTAACGAAACTATTGTTGACATGTACACCCATTTTATGAATGTCGTCAATGGTTTAAAAGCTCTTGGCAAATGCTTTTCTAATTTTGAACTCGTTAACAAGATTTTACAATCACTTTCTAAGAATTGGGATTCGAAAATAATAGCCATATAAGAATAAAAAAATTTGAATACTTTTTTGATCGAAGAATTTATCGGGTCTCTAATGACATATGAAATGATGTGTAACACACGTGAAGAACTTAAGAATCACCTTCCAAAGAACAAGAAGGATTTTGGAAATCGAACAAAAGAAGACCACTCGAGCGAAAGCTCAAGTGATGATGAACTTGAACTTCTCACAATAAAACTTAAAAAGTACTTAAAGCAAGAATAAAAAAATAAAACTAAATTGAAAAAAAGAAGAAAGCACTTTGGGATGAATCGAGCTCCTCCGAAGACGAGGAGAAAATCAACAAAGGCGAGGTGGCAAACTACGCCTTAATGGCTTTCTATAACGGGGTAAACAACTCAAATAAAACTCCTTTAATTTATTTTAAAATTACATAATGCTTTTCATTAGTTGTTCTTAAATTAGTTTAGAATAATTATTTTTCTTGAAAATTACATGTTTAATAAATGAAAATGCAAAAAAAATAGGAATCATGCTTATCATGTTAGTAATTTTGAAAACAATAATGAAAATTACATGTTTTATGTTAAAGTAATAAAATATTAAATTTAAATCTAACGATAATCATATGTATGTTTTTCAAGAAGAAATAATGTGTATCATGTTGATTTCCAAATTATTTCTCGATTTTGATTGAAGATGCTTCATGTTTAATGAAATCGTGCTTAACGATTTAATGATGCATAATGATGTAATGATATAATGGAAATGTTAAAAAGTCTTGGTATCATGCTTAACGATTTTATAATTATGCATGGTGATTTAAAGTAATAATGAGTTTTGAGTTTATCAAGCTTAATGATTTCTATGATTTTCATATTATTTTTTAATTATATATAATGAAGCATGGCCTTTGTATGAAAGACTTGAACATGAAATCAATCACAAAATTTAGAACTAAAAGAACTTGAGCTATTTTTAATATATCTATGGTGCTTTCATTAAATGATCCGAAAAATAATTTTGATGATCATTTTGGATTTGACAATTTATTTTCATATTTAACCAAACACTTAATTTGTTCATGTTCATGACACGAGATGTCTTTTATATGAATCATTTTGTTCTCATATGATTTGATTGTCTAAAGAAGAAAATTATCATAATGAATCTATGAATCTCTTGGACTATGTAAAAGATTTTGATGATTTTACATGATGATTTTGGATTTCTTTTCATATGATTCGTTTTGATAATAAGATAATATATCCCATCAAATAATTTTTCAAAATATATAACTTGAGATTTCTTATGCACGAATCAAGATCTCCGATATTTCTTTTATCCATTTATAAAAAGAAGAGTTTTGATAAAATAAATCATGTCTTGTGGCATTCATGATTTGATATTATTATCTTTCATGACGTGTAAATTCCTTTGTATTTGTGGTTATAAACCTCATGTTATAAGTAGAGTATTGATGTAAAAATTTTATTCTTTCCACTCTACTTCTTCCTTGATTACAATAAAGGGGAGAAAGAAAATTGGTAGTTTGAATGTTAAATTTAGCCAAATTGCAAAAGATGCATAAACTCTTCTTATACATTCTTTTTCGGATCATGATATTGATTTCTCAAATTTTAAACTCGAATCTTCTTTTTGAATCAAGATTATTTTTCCTCTCATGCTTTCTTGTCAAAAATGATATATGATATTTTGACATTCATTTTTGTTGTTTACCTTTATCATGCTTTGAAAATTGTTATAAAGGGGAAAGAATTACAAAATTATATTCTTCCCTTCTTTTTATATCGACAAAGGGGGAGAAATATCGCTAGCTCATCTTACAAAATTTAGAAACATGCACTTTGCAAAGAAAATAAAATTGCTAGCTTAAACATTGCAAAGGAAGCAAAAATTTGTTAGCTTATAAATTGCATGGAGAAAGAAGTGCTATCTTGCTTATCTCAAGAAGCAAAACATGCTAACTTGCACATCTAGTAAATTTATAAATTTGTATATTTCCAGAAGCAAGAGTTGCTTTCTTCAACATCTCAAAATTGCTAGCTTGCATGTTTTAAAATGTTGTAAAATTATTACTAGCTTGCATGATGATAAAACTGAAGATTATGCTCAGTATGCGATGATTTAAACTAATATCCAAATATAGAAAATTATATTTCTCCTTTTTGTTGATGAAAAAGGGGGAGAAATATGATCATGTTATGCATAATGACGTGTTGCAAATATTCATAATGAAATTTGCAATAACTTGAATTTAGCTTGAATTTAAGGTTCTATCAATAAGACATATTAATAGGGAAGGTTTACTCCGTCATCAATTAGTTGTCATCATAAAAAAGGGGAAGATTGTTGAATCTCATATTTTGTTGATGAAACCAATTGATAAGTGTTTATGATTTAATCTGCGTTTGAGTGACGCAGGATGCTTCGATCAGGGATAGACAATTAAAGTAGAAAAAATCATGTTGGGCCAGAGGAAAACATGTCAGAAGATTGGACGTCAGGCCGGAGGATCGGTCGACGTATCGACAAAAGGCTTCAAGCCATGGATTGGGGCATCAGGCCAAGAAGAGCAGATATTATGCCAAGGATTTCAGAGTTACGAAGTCAACTGGCCGATTAGGCAATAGGCCGCAAGAGAGGATGATGCGGTAAAGAATCGGACGAAGCATCGATGGACCAATAATATGCTGGACAACATGATTTAATTTTAGTAATAATTGTCTAAATCGAAGTGTGTTTTTACATGTGTAGGATTAACTACGTTAGCAAGGCATAAAGGAAAATGAAGTCCTAGAGTCAAGAACGCGATTTCATTGGGAGTTTGAGAGTTCATCGGAAGTCCGGATGTTCGTCGGAAGTTTTGTAGGAACTAGCCAAGAAGTCTCGGAGCTCGCTAGAGAAGCTCATTGGAACTCACCAAGAAGATCATCGTGAAGTCCAGGAGATTGCTGTGAGTCCGCTGGAATATTGCCAAGAGATTGTCGAAAGTTCGCTGGAAGAAACTAGACTTACGGACTTGTTTAGCTTAGGAAATGTCTTAGAATTCATAGTTAGCACGTAATTGGGACTGGATTTGGGTCAACCCAATTAGGGGCCAGTTGGGCCCATGTAAGGATTGAATTAGGCCCAATGAAAGGCCCAAACAGTGACCCAAGAAGTAGCACCATCGTGGCACAATCTTCGAGACTATGTCAGGCGGTACCTGTTAGGATCGGAGCGATACTAAGAGGGGGGGTGAATTAGTACAGCGGATTAAAACTTGTATGTTTGAAAATATTTTCGTAAATGCGTAGAGATTTCGATTCGACAAAGAATGACTTAGTAAAAGTAGCTCAAGTAGAGTAAGGAGTTGAAAACCAAAAGCTTGCTGCTATGTAAATAACGATTTCATAAAGGTAAACACTCACACATTAAAGGAACACACCAATTTAAAATGATTTGGTCAAATTACCTACATCCACTTATGAAGCCTTCTTCGATGAGGCTCCCAACTTCCACTAGTAAATCACTTTGAAGGGAAATGACAAATACCCCTCTTACAACCTTTTACAAATAGTTCACACTCTTACAGATTTTCAAAGAGAAAGAGGGAGGTGAACACTTAAGCTATTGAAAACAAGACTTTGCTAAGGCTTTATCTCAATCTCTAACTTCTCAAAGGTTATCTTCTCTGCTAAGAATTGAGGGGTATTTATAAGCCCCAAGAGATTCAAATTTGTGCTCCAAATTCGAATTACTTTTAGGTTTTCCGGTGCTGGCGGTGCCACCGCTTGTTAGTGGCGATGTCACTGCCTGTCAGTGTCTGACACTGACAGTGTACTAGCGGTGCTACCGTCGGAACTCTCGGGTTATGGGCGATGGTACCGCCGGAGTCCTTATGGGTCATTGGTCGGGCTCCTATTTTGGCCCAAACCAATCTGTATTAGGGCCCAGTTGGCCCCTTACCAGGTTATATGATTAACCTTTAATCCTAACCCTAATTTACAAGCAAACTAAGAAATTAAGACATAGCCCGACAACATCGAGTTTCCTTCCGGCGAGCATTTCGACGAACTTCCGACGGACTTCCGATATGCTAGTCATAGGTGCCCAGCAAGCCAATCATATGAGTGATGGCACGTGTGACTTGATACAGAATCTTTTTGCTTATTATATTTTGGCATATATTACTTTATAACTATTGCATATATGCACATATATATTGTGATGTCCTTGGGTTTGTGCAATGGGAATCGGATCGTGATGAGATCACGAAAATGAGATCGATTCACCTTTAAACATATCCTAAATAATCCCGATCATAGATTACTCGAGAGAGACATCGTGATAACCGGACAGATCGCTGTGCTGTATACCCGTCCATATGATGGATGCAGATGGTCTCATAGTTACTTGTGTAAGGACACTAGGGAAACAGTATAGGTGCTCATTGGAGAATGAGTTCACTGATTGATCCGCTTACGGAATGTTGGATAGTTGATGATGCCTTATTGTCAGACAGCGATTCCATAGTCCTAGTGGTATATCTGGTCCTTAGATTTGAGACACCAAGGATGTTCTGTATGAGTGCTCCACTCTTTGATATCAGACTTATAGGTATGGTTGTTCCAGATCTAGTACAGTTGGTCATTGGGAGTGGTAGTCGACCTTACGAGGGCTATTGAGTGTCGATAGAGGATCATCCACTCTCGACGTTATGAGAGGAATATCCTATGTGTTCTTGCTCAGACAAATCCTTGGCCAGGGTCATTCAGGTTGAGAGAAAAAAAAATTCTCTGGAAGAATCTGTTTAGAGCGAGACTCGAGTAGAAACCGTATGGGTCTGACAGCACCATGCTCGATATACGGTCTCTGGGATATTAGATGGATGAGGGACTATACGTATACGGTAACTGAGGACAGACAGGTCCAATGGATTGGATTACCCTATATCGTTTGGGGACTATGGCGTAGTGGCCTAGTACATCCTTAATCGACGAGTCGAGTGAATTATTACAGAGATAATAATTCACTGAGTTAGAAGGAGTTCTGACAAGTATGACTCACGGCCAGCTCGATATTGGGCCTAGAGGGTCACACACATATGGTAGGCATTGCGATGAGTAGAGGTTCGGATATGAGATATCCAACGGAGCCCTTGTCTTATTGGATATCCAATAAGCCCCTAAATTATTGGATCCCATGGACAAGATCCAATAAGAGCCCATGATAGATTATTGGATAGAGATCCACTAATCTAAAAGGCTTGGGTTATTGGATGTAGATCCAATACCCACTAGGGGAGGATCCATTAGGGTTTGACAGGGGACCTCTATAAATAGGAGGGATTCATAGCCTCATAGGCTAGAGCCTTTGCTTACCTCTCCTATTCTCCTTCCCCTCTCCACCTCAGAGCAGGCTTTGAGTTTTGAGGAGCATCGTTGCAGCCCTATTATGTGGATCACCGCTAGAGAGGAGGACGCTTGACCTCCTTCACCCTCTCCTAAAGATCTGTAAGGAAACAGGGATATACGATCTCCCTAGGTAACACAATATACTCTATACGCAGTTTTTTTTCAGTTTCGCAGATTTTGCGCACCAATCTTCGCACGACGACGAACATCTCTTTGGGAATCGGGGATTTTGTTTTCTTGTTCTTCCGCTGCGCATTTTATGTCGCCCCCAAGATTTTCCCATAATGGTATCGGAGCCAGGTTGTTCGTGCAAATGATTGGTTTTGAACTGCGTGTGTTGTGTTTAGGAATAATTTTAACGTCAAAATCGTTGATGCAAAAACAAGGAAGGGCAGCAATAGTTGTTGCCCTCGATCTACGTGCCTGCAACCACCTGCAGCCATATCCGTAGCTAGGCAGCACAGCGCCGGTGCATGCGCAAGTGCTGTGCCTGCAGCAGGCTTGCGACCGGCGGGGCTGGCAGCTAGCGGGCAGAGGTACCACATGGCAACAGCGCCTGCGGCCGCTGCTCATATGGGGTGACGCGCCGTAGGGCAGCGGTGCCTGTGGTCGCTGCTCCCGCGGGCAAAAACCCTGACGAGGCAGTACTGCCTACGAGCGCTGCCTCACGGGCAGAACCTCCCGCGGAAGGGGCGGCGCCCACCAGGGTGCCCACCCGCGGGGGCACCTGCAAGTGCGGCGCCCCGGCCCCGTTACACCTACCGCCGTTGGCAGGGTGGCGGCGGCAGCAGTAGCAGCGAAAAAGGAGAGAGGCTTGGGTTTTTTTTGGCAAAAAGATAGTTTTGCCCTTGTGAATTTGAGAAATTCCAGTTTCTCTCTTTTGTCCAAATTTTGAAAATACCCCTATGAATTCAAAAATTTCCTATATGTCCTTGATTTCATAAAATACTAATTAATTAAAAAATTTAGTTGATTATTATTTTTATCATTATCTAGTAGTCCTACATGATGATGATTATTTATACATGTGATGTATGATGTGTGGTCGGATGATCATGGACCGTGTGATGTGTGTACTTATGATTATTATTATTGGGGTATGTAAGCCTCCATTATATTTCTCGTTTTTTTGTCGGGCCTGCGTGCCTATGATTAAGTTGTAATCATATGAGGAGGCGCAGCGGGAGTGTGGATGCGATAGCAGAACCCACGAGACGGACGATCGTAATGCATGAAGATGCATCGAGATATCGACGGAACTGATGAGGACGAGATGGACGATCACAGGGCATGGAGATGCACCATTGCACATATATATCTTGATGTGAGTGATTAGGCCTACTGGCTCGGGCTTAATCACATTAGGTTGTGGTCCATGATCATTTGGTGTGATTGCTTATACACATACTAGATATGTATATATATTTGCATGCGATGTAGATACATATTAAATATGTATATGTGTGACATGTCATATTAGGAGACCAAATCATAGAAACATCTCCCTCGATAATATTAAGTCAGTAAACGTGAGGTAATTAGATTGACCCACGTGGCCTTCCAACGTTATAAGTAGGAACCGATTCCCAGTGTAGGTTGAGTTGGTCAAGTCCCTCAAGACTCACCTATATCGCGATTCGCTATCTTACTTACGACATAGAGATGTCACCAGTGACCTGAGGACATGGTATGCTTGGTCGAGTCCCTCGAGGGTATATCATCAAATCAGACTCATCTTGTAACGAAGGTGTTGACTTAACCGAGCATCATGGTTGGTCGAGCCCCTCGAGACCATGGTGATTCAGAGGCCAAATAGGATGGAAATCACAGGGAGTTGTGATCGGCAAGAGTTGCCTACCTTTTAGGCTTAGTGTGATTGGTCGAGTCCCTCGAGGTTACACTAAGATGCTGATTGGATCCTAATCCCCACTAGAAGTCTGCCGGAGACTTCCATTTCACGTGCTGAGGGTGTAGCGTGACTCGTTAGTAAAATAGTAGGAGCATATTAAGATAGAAGTCCATATCTTGATAGTTTATTTCTTGCAAAATCTGCATGTTATTCATTTCTACTACATCTTTATTTTCAGAAAATGTCACTTTCAAACCCCTTACGTGGCATACTTGATGTCAACTGCCTCACTGATCCAAATTATACGGATTGGCTCCATAACTTGAGAATTGTTCTCATAGTGAAGAAAATCGTGTACGTCCTTAATACAGTGATACCTACGCCCGAAGACGGGGAAAGCGAGGATGAGATCACTCGCTACGTGAAGTACATTGATGACTCCACTCTTGCTCAGTGCTATATATTGGGCTCTATGACTCCTGAGTTACAAAGACAATATGAAAAGATGGATGCCAGATCCATTCTCCTATATGTCCGCAAATTATTTGAGGAATAGTGAAGGACTCAGCAATATGAGATATCCAAGAGCCTCTTCCGCGCTAGGATGACTGAGGGGACACCGGTTCAAAACCATGTCCTAAAGATGATTGAGTGGATAGAAATACTCACAGGTCTAGGAATGGTCCTAGAGGATAACTTATGTGTGGACATTGTACTTCAGTCCCTACCAGATTCCTTTTCACAGTTCATAATGAATTTTAATATGAACAAGCTTGAGATGACCCTCCCAGAGCTCCTCAATATGTTGAGGGAGGTAGAGAGTACTATTAAGAAAGAGAAGCCAGTTCTCTACACTGGTGAGACCAAAAAGAAAAGGAAAGCATAAAGGTCCCTTAAGAAGGAAAAGGGCAAGGGTAGACTAGGTAAAGCAAAGGTTGCTAAGAAAGACCCAGCAAAGGACAAAGGCCAATGCTTCCATTGTGGCAAAGATGGGCACTGGAAGAGGAACTGTAAAGAGTACCTTGCAGAAAGAGCGCAATAAAAGCTTGATGAAGCTTCAGGTACATTCATGATCAGTCTCCATTTGTCAAACTCTTATGATAACATATGGGTATTGGATATCGGTAGTGCTTATCATATATGAAATTTGTTGCAGGTTCTGGCAAGGCCTAGGAGACTAAAGAGAGGCGAGATGGACCTCAAGATGGGTAATAGAGCAAAAGTTACTATAGTAGCTATTGGCGAGGTTGCCCTACATCTGCCTAGTGGAGTTTTTATTGCATTATATGCATGTTATTTTGTTGCTTCTATTATCAAAAATATTATCTCCATTTCATATTTGACAGTTAGTGGATATAAATTAGTTTTTGAGAAAAATGGTTGTTCGATATTATTAGATGATAAGATCATCACGAAAGGAACATTGTATAATGGTTTATTTATGTTAGACACTACTCCACATATCATAAATGTAAATATGTCCAAGAGGAAACGAGATGAGATAAACCGTGCATACCTGTGACATTGTAGGCTAGGTCACATCCATGAAAGAAGGATTCAAAAGTTGCTAAATGATGGATATCTAGATCCATTCGACTATGTGTCATATGCAACTTACGAGCCTTGCCTTCGTGGAAAACTAACCAACTCTCCATTTAGTAGAACTGGAGAGAGAGCCACTGAGCTATTGGAACTCATACATAGTGATGTATGTGGATCCATGTCAACTCATCCCATTGGTGGATACTCCTACTTCATTACCTTTACTGATGACTTCTCAAGGTATGGATATGTGTACTTAATGAAGTATAAGTCCGAGGCCTTTGAGAAATTTAGAGAGCATAAGAATGAGGTGGAGAACCAGACTGGAAAGAGTATCAAAACTCTTCGATCAGATCGAGGAGATGAGTACTTAAGTACAAAGTTTACTCAGTTGCTCAAGGAGGATATTATCCCAATGGACACCTCCTTATACACCTCAGCTTAATGATGTCTCTGAAAGGAGAAATCGTACGCTATTAGACATGGTACGGTCCATGATGAGTTTCGCTGACCTACCCATCTCATTCTGGGGATATGCCTTAGAAACCACAACTTACCTTCTGAACAGAGTTCCAACTAAGTCGGTAGTGTCTACACCATATGAGATATGGAAAGGGAAGAAGCCTGATCTTAAGGTTGTTAAGATTTGGGGCTGCCCTACCCACGTTAAAAGACACAATCCCGACAAGTTAGAATCAAGGACAGAGCGATGCAAATTTGTAGGATACCCCAAGGAAACTTGTAGGTATTATTTTTATCATCTCGAGGACCAAAAGGTCTTTGTAGCTAAGAGAGCAGTGTTCCTTTAGAAGGAATATATTCTTGGCGGAGATAGTGAGAGAATGATAGAGTTGAGCGAGGTTGTAGAACCAAGCTCAAGCACCACTCTACAGCCCGAGTTTGTTCAGGTACCTAAATCACAAGTTTTAACTTTACGTAGGTCTAATAGAGTATCCCATCCTCCTGAGAGATATGTGGGACTTATTAGAAGAGAGGATGTTGAGGATATTGATCCTCAGACCTACGAGGAGGCTATTATGAGTATAGACTCTGGGAAGTGGCAAGAAGCCATGAATTCTGAGATGGATTCTATGTACTCTAACAAGGTTTGGAATCTAGTTGATATGCCCGAAGGTATTGTACCCATCGGTTGCAAGTGGATCTTTAAGAAAAAGATCATAGTAGATGGAAAGGTAGAGACCTATAAAGCAAGGCTAGTGGCTAAGGGGTATCGTCAAAGGCAAGGTGTTGACTACGACGAAACCTTCTCACCCGTAGCAATGCTGAAATCTATCATAATTCTATTGGCTATTACAACACACTATGATTATGAGATCTGACAGATAGATGTGAAAACCGCATTCCTGAATGGGAACCATGAGGAGGAGGTGTATATGATGCAACATGAGGGATTCGTATCCAAGAACTGCCCAGATAAGGTATGTAGGTTGCTTAGATCCATTTAAGGACTAAAGCAAGCTTCCCGAAGTTGGAACATAAGATTTGATGAGGCAATTAGATCTTATGACTTCATTAAGAACGAAGATGAGCCTTGTATGTACAAGAAGGTAAGTGAGAGCGCTATCACCTTTTTGGTGTTATTTGTGGATGACATCCTGATCATTGGGAATGACGTAGGAATGCTATCCACAGTAAAGACTTGGTTATCTAGACACTTCTCCATGAAGGACTTAGGGGAAGCATCCTATATCGTGGGGATTAAAATCTATAGAGTTAGATCCAAGAGGATGCTTGGCTTATCCCAGTCCAAGTACATAGAAACCATTGTCAAAAGGTTTGGCATGGAAAATTTCAAGAGAGGTCTCATACCGATGAGACATGAGATATTGCTTTCTACGAGTATGTCCCCGAAGACTCCAGAAGAAAGGGCGAACATGGATATGATACCTTATGCCTCAGCAATAGGGTCTATCATGAATGTCATGCTATATACTAGGCCTGATATAGCGCATGCTCAGAGTGTCACGAGCAGGTATTAGGCGGATCCAAGCTTGGAGCACTGGAAAGCAGTAAAGTGTATCCTTAAGTACTTGAGAAGGACTAAAGATCTTTTACTAGTATATGGAGGTAGTAGCCTTAAGGTTGAAGGCTACACAAACTCAAGTTTTCAGTCTGATGTCGATGATAGTAAGTCAAATTCGGGGTACGTGTACACCTTCAATGGAGGAGCAGTGTGCTGGAAGAGTTCCAAGCAAGATACTACAACTGACTCGACCACAGAGGCAGAGTTCATTGCTGCATCAGATGCAGCAAAGGAGGGAATCTGGTTGAAAAAGTTCATCACAGATTTGGGAGTCATGCCAGGTAGCGAGGAGCGACAACAACGAGGCGATTGCTCAAGCGAAGGAACCTAGGTCTCATAAAAAATCTATGCATGTTCTGAGGAGGTTCCACCTTATCAGAGAGATCGTAACCCGAGGAGATGTAGTAGTGGAAAGAGTTCCATCCGAAGATAACATTGCAGATCCACTGACAAAGCCATTGTCTCAGATTGTCTTTGAGCGTCACAGGGGTCTGATGGGGATCAAACACATAGGTGATTGACTTTAGGTCAAGTGGGAGATTGCTAGTCATAGGTGCCCAGCAAGCCAATCACTTGAGTGATGACACGTGTGACTTGATACAAAATCTTTTTGCTTATTATATTTTGGCATATATCACTTTATAACTATTGCATAAATGCATACATATATTGTGATGTCCTTGGATTTGTGCAATGGGAATCGGATCGTGATGAGATCACGAAAATGAGATCGATTCACCTTTAAACACATATCCTAAATAATCCTAGTCATAGGTTACTCGAGAGGGACATCGTGATAACCAGACAGACCGTTGTGCTGTATACCCGTCCATATGATGGATGCAGCTGGTTTCATAGCTGCTCGTGTAGGGACACTAGGGATACAGTATAGGTGCTCACTGGAGAATGAGTTCACTGATTGATCCGCTTATGGAATGTTGGATGGTTGATGATGCCTTATTGTCAGATAGCGATTCCGTAGTCCTAGTGGTATATCTGGTCCTTAGACTTGAGATACTAACGATGTCCTGTATGAGTGCTCCACTCTTTGATACCAGACTTCTAGGTTTGGCTGTCCCAGATCTAGTATAGCTGGTCATTGAGAGTGGTAGTCGACCTTACAAGAGCTATTGAGTGTCGATAAAGGATCATCCACTCTCGATGTTATGAGAGGAATATCCCATGTATTCTTGCTCAGACAAATTCCTGGCCAGGGTCATTCGGGTTGAGAGAAAAAGAGTTCTCCGGGAGAATCCGATTAGAGCGAGACTCGAGTAGAAACCGTATGGGTCTGACAGCACCATGCTCGATATACGGTCTCTGGGATATTAGATGGATGAGGGACTATACGTACACGGTAACTGAGGACAGACAGGTCCGATGAATTGGATTCCCCTGTATCGTCTGGGGACTACGGCGTAGTGGCCTAATACATCCGTAGTCGATGAGTCGAGTGAATTATTACAGAGATAATAATTCACTGAGTTAGAAGGAGTTCTGATAGGTATGACTCACGGCTAGCTTGATATTGGGCCTAGAGGGTCACACACATATGGTAGGCATTGCGATGAGTAGAGATTCGGATATGAGATATCCGACGGAGCCCTTGTCTTATTGGATATCCAATAAGCCCCTAAATTATTGGATCCCATGGATGAGATCCAATAAGAGCCCATGAGAGATTATTGGATAGAGATATACTAATCTAAAAGGCTTAGGTTATTGGATGTAGATCAATACCCACTAGGGGAGGATCTATTAGGGTTTGACAGGGGACCTCTATAAATAGGAGGGATTCAGAGCCTCATAGGCTAGAGCCTGTGCTTGCCTCTCCTATTCTCCTTCTTCTCTCCTCCTCAGAGTAGGCTTTGAGTTTTAAGGAGCGTCATCGTAGCCCTGCTGTGTGAATCACCACTAGAGAGGAGGACGCTTGACCTCCTTCACCCTCTTCTAAAGATCTATAAGGAAACAGGGATATACGATCTCCCTAGGTAACATAATCTACTCTATACGAAGTTTTTTTTTAGTTTTGCGGATTTTGTGCACCAATTTTCGCACGATGACGAACATCTCTTTGGGAATCGGGGATTTTGTTTTCTGTTCTTCCGCTCCGCATGATATGTCGCCCCCAAGATTTCCCAACATAATACTCCCTCGGATTTCTTCCGGCGGACTCTCAACAGGCTCTTGGTCTTGTGGCGAGTTCAGCGAGTCTTTGGCAAGTAGCCAAACCTTCTCAATGATCTCTGCGAACCTTCGACAATCTCTCCGGTGGACTTCCGAAAACTTCAACAAGTCCACAATTTCTTCTCGGTTGGTTCCGACAGCACTTCCAATAAATCTTCGGATTCTCGATGGATTCTCAAACACCCATCGAACTTGACTCCGGTAGACTTTGCTTTATGTCTTCAATCTATCGTAGTTAATCCTGCACATTTATCTCAATAATATAGATTAGATCAATTAACCCATCAATTGATTTCTTCATCAAAATCCGAGATTTAACAATACCACCTAGTGGCCTAGTGCCAAGCGTTGATACTACCAGATTGGGCAGTGGTACTACCTAGTGCAGTATTAGTGTCAAACTGAAATAGGCGGTGGTACTGCCCAACACAAGCGATGGTACCACCCGAACCCAGGAAACCCGGAATGAGATATTTTTAAGCTCCAAGTTTGAATCAACTTGAAGCCTATAAATACCCCTCTCATTCCTAGTTAAATGACATAAGCACAGAGAGTTTAAAACTGATGAAACGCTATTGCAATCACTTGAGAAATCTCCTCATCTAGTCTAAGTTTAGAATTCTATTTAGGAGGAGTGAGTGCTTATAAATGTTGACTCCTAAACCTGTGAAAATGAGAAGAGTGGTGTAAAAGGTGGTTAGTCTTCGCCTATTGATGGAAGACTGATAGTGGATACCGGTGGCCTCGATAGAAGAGGAATCGACAGAGTGGATGTATGTCACGACGACCGAACCACTATAAAATTGGCGTGTTCTCTGGTTTGCATTTCTATTGTTACCATTTACTTTACTGCAAACAATTTTACTTGCTTACTATCTTCAATATATTTATGAACACATGTTTCAAGTTAAGTTTCCGAAATCGATTTTTATCATATGAAAGGTTTTTGGAACTAACGTATTCTACTGCTACACTAATTCACCCCCTCTTAGTGCCGACTCATTCCGAATAGTTGGTATCAGAGCCTCGTTATTTCTTATTTGGTTTAACACCCAAGAGAAATGACTCTTTTCGGCTTTCAAGAGGTATTTTCTCTCATTCGTCCTCCCTTGTTCAATGGGACGTACTACACATATTGGAAAACTCGAATGAGAGTTTTCTTACTTTATTTCGATTTAAATTTATGGAGTATTGTGGAAAATAGTTTTCGAAGGTCTTCTCTTCCAATGAACCATTGGAATGATTTGGAGAAGAGGACTTTTTCTTTAAATGCTAGAGCTATGAATACTCTATTTTGCGCCTTAGATAAAATTGAATTCAATCGGGTTTCTTTGTGCGAAACGACTTTCGATATTTGGCACATTCTCAAAATCACACACGAAGGCATGAATAGAATTAAAGAGTTTAAAGTAAATCTTTTATTGCATGATTTTAAACTTTTTCAAATTAAGCCTAGTAAAACCATTATTGATATGTATATCCATTTTACGGATGTCATCAATGGTTTAAAAGCTCTTGGCAAATGCTTTTCTAATTTTGAACTCGTTAACAAGATTTTATGATCACTTTCTAAGAATTGAGATTCGAAAATAATGGCTATACAAGAATAAAAAAATTTAAATACTTTTTTTATCGAAGAACTTATCGGGTCTCTAATGACCTATGAAATGACGTGCAATGCACGTGAAGAACTTGAGAACCACCTTCCAAAGAACAAGAAGGATTTCAGACATCGAACAAAAGAAGATCACTCGAGCGAAAGTGCAAGTGATGATAAACTTAAACTTCTCACAATAAAACTTAAAAAGTACTTAAAGCAAGAATAAAAAAATAAAAACAAATTGAAGAAGAAGAAAGAACTTTGGGACGAATTGAGCTCCTTTGAAGACGAGGAGAAAATCAACAAAGGCGAGGTAGCAAACTATGCCTTAACGACTTTCTACAACGAGGTAAACCACTCAAACGAAACTCCATTAATTTATTTCAAAATTGCATAATGCTTTTCATGAGTTGTTCTTAAATTAGTTTAGAATATTTATTTTTCTTGAAAATTATATGTTTAATAAATGAAAATGAAAAAAAAAAAGGAATCATGCTTATCATGTTAGTAATTCTAAGAATGATAATAAAAATTACATGTTTTATGTTAAAGGAATAAAATAATAGATTTAAATCTAATGATAATCATATGTATGTTTTTCAAGAAATAATGTGTATCATGTTG
Source organism: Musa schizocarpa (assembly GCA_900464855.2). Taxonomy (NCBI): domain Eukaryota; kingdom Viridiplantae; phylum Streptophyta; class Magnoliopsida; order Zingiberales; family Musaceae; genus Musa; species Musa schizocarpa. The sequence goes on from LS990915.1 coordinate 30,303,646, forward strand.
ATTTCCATATTGTTTCTCGATTTTGATTGAAGATGCTTCATGTTTAATAAAATCACGCTTAATGATTTAATGATGCATAATGATATAATGATGTAATGGAAATGTTAAAAAGTCTCGGTATCATGCTTGATGATTTTATAATTATGCAAGGTGATTTGAAGTAATAATGAGTTTTTGGGTTTATCGAGCTTGATGATTTCTATGATTTTTATATTAATTTTTTATTATAAATAATGAAGCATGGCCTTTGTATGAAAGACTTGAACATGAAATCAATCACAAAATTTGAAACTAAAAGAACTTGAGCTATTTTTAATATATCTATGGTGCTTTCATTAAATTATCCGAAAAGTGATTTTGATGATCATTTTGGATTTGACAATTTATTTTCATATTTAACCAAACACTTAATTTATTCATGTTTATGATATGAGAGGTATTTTATTTGAATCATTTTGTTCTCATTTGATTTTATCGTCTAAAGAAGAAAATTATCATAATGAATCTATGAATCTCTTGGACTATGTAAAAGATTTTGATGATTTTACATGATGATTTTGGATTTCTTTTCATACGATTCATTTTAATAATAAGATAATATATTCAATCGAATCACTTTTTGAAATTTATAACTTGAGATTTCTTATGCACAAATCAAGATCTCTGATGTTTCTTTTATCCATTTATAAAAAAAAAGATTTGATGAAATAAATCATGTCTTTTGGCATTCATGATTTGATATTATTATCTTTCATGACATGATGTATAAATTTCTTTGTATTTATGGTTATAATCCTCATGTTATTAGTAGAGTTTTGATGTAAAAATTGTATTCTTCTACTCTACTTCTTCCTTGATTACAATAAAGAGGAGAAAGAAAATTGCTAGTTTTAATGTTAAATTTAGCTAAATTGCAAAAGATGCATAAACTCTCCTTATACATTCTTTTTTGGATCATGATCTTGATTTATCGAATTTTAAACTCAAATCTTCTTTTTGAATCAAGATTATTTTTCCTATCATGCTTTCTTGTCAAAAATGATATATGATCTTTTGACATTCATTTTTGTTGTTTTCCTTTGTCATACTTTAAAAATTATTGTAAAGGGAAAATAATTGCAACATTGTATTCTTCCCTTCTTTTTGACATTGACAAAGGGGGAGAAATATCGCTAGCTAATCTTACAAAATTTAGAAACTTGCACTTTGCAAAGGAAACAAAATTGCTAGCTCAAACATTGCAAAGGAAGCAAAAATTTGCTAGCTTGCAAATTGCATGGAGAAAGGAGTGCTATCTTGCTTATCTCATGAAGCAAAACATGCTAACTTGCACATCTAGCAAAATTTACAAATTTGTATATTTCAAGAAGTAAGAGTTGCTTTCTTGAACATCTCAAAATTGCTAGCTTGTATGTTTTAAAATATTATAAAATTATTGCTAGCTTGCATGATGATAAAACTGAAGATTATGCTTAGTATGCGATGATTTGAACTAATATCCAAACACTAGAAAGTTACATTTCTCCTTTTTGTTAATGAAAAAGGGGGAGAAGTATGATCATGTTATGCATGATGACATGTTGTAAATATTCATGATGAAATTTGTAATGACTTGAATTCAAGGTTCTATCAATAAGGCATATTGATAGGGAGAGTTAAGGTTAACAATTGACCATATCTAAACCTCTACTCGTCACAATACATACCATATGCGTGTGACCCTCTAGGCATAATATCGAGCTGGTCGTGAGTCATACCTATCAAAACTCTTTCTGGCTCAATGAATTATTATCTTCATAATAATTCACTCGACTCATCGACTATGGACGTACTATGCCACTATTCCGCTGTCCCCAAACGATACAGGAGAATCCAATCCATTAGTCCTATCTATCCTCAGTTACCATATACCTATAGTCCATCATCCATCTAATATGCCAATGATCGTATTTTAAGCATGGTGCTATTAGGTTTATACGGTTTCTCCTCAAGTCTAGCTCTAATCGGATTCTCCTGAAGGACTTTATCTCTCTCAATCCGAATGATCACGGCTAGGGACTTGCTTAAGTAATAATATATGAGACATTCCTCTTATGACACTAAGAGCATATGATCCTCTATTAACACTTACTAGCCCTTGTTAGGTTAGTTGCTACTCTCGATGACTGGCTGTGCTAGATTTAGAACTTCTAAACCTATAAGTCTGGTATCAGAGATTGGAGTACTCATACAAGACATCCTTAGTGTCTCAAATCTAAGGACCAGATATACCATTAGAATAATAGAATCATTGTTTGATAATGAGATATCATCAACCATCCAGTATTTCGTAAGCTAATCAATCAGTGAACTCGTTCTCCAATGAGCACCTACATTGTATCCCTAGTATCCCCACACAAGCAACTATGAGACTAGCCATGTTGGGATATCTAAGGGCGACATCACATGCGCAACGGAATAATAGAAAGATAAAATTCTCAAAATTTTCAAAGATGTGTTCGTCATCATGCGAAAATTAGTACACAAAATCTGTAAAACTGAAAAACCACATGTGAGATAGTTGTGTTACCTAGAAAAATCATATATCCCAAAATCCCTGTAAATCTCTAGGAGAGGATGAAGGAGGTCAATCATCCTCATCTCTAGTGGTGATCCACATAGCAAGACTGTGGCAACACTCCTCAAATCTCCAGGCCTGCTATTTGAGGAGGAGAAGGGGAGAGGAGAATAGGAGGTGGCAATCAAGAAAATCTTTGGCCTATGAGTGTTTGGTTTTCTCATATTTATAAAGGCCCCCTACCAACTTAACCCTAATGAATCCTGCCCTATTAGGTATTAGATTTCCAACCAACTATCCAAACATCTTAGATTAGTGAATCTTTATCCAATAATCTCCTATTGGCTCTTATTAGATCTTATCCATAGGATCCAATAATTCAGGGACTTATTGGATATCCAATAAGATATGGGGTTTGGCGGATATCTCATATCCGAACCTCTACTCATCATAATGCCTACCATATGTGTGTGACCCTTTAGGCCCATTATCGAGCTGGCCATGAGTCATTCATATCAGAACTCATTCTGGCTCAGTAAATTATTATTTTCATAATAATTCACTCGACTCATCGATTACAGACATACTAGGCCACTACGTCGTAATCCCCATAGGATACAAGGAAATCCAATCCTTTGGACATATCTATCCTTAATTATCATGTATCTATAGTCTCTCATCTATCTAATACCCCAAAGACCATATGCCATGCATGGTACTATCAAGCCCATATAATTTTTACTCTAGTCTCGCTCTAATCAAAATCTCCAAGAGAACTCTTTTTCTCTCAATCTGAATGACCTTGGTCAAGGATTTATTTGAGCAAGAATATATCGGATATTCATCTCATGACATCGAGGGCGGATGATCCTCTATTGACACTCACTAGCCCTCATAAGGTTGACTACCACTCCTGATGACCGATTGTGCTAGATCTGGGACATCTAAACATATAAGTCCGGTATCAAAGAGTGGAGCACTCATACATGACATCCTTAATGTCTCAAGTCTAAGGACCAAATACACTACTAGGATGATGGAATCACTATATGACAATATAGTATCATCAACCATCCAACATTCGGTGAGCGGATCAATCAGTGAACTCATTCTCCAATAAGCACCTGCATTGTATCCCTAATGTCCCCACACGAGCAGCTATGAGACCAACTACATCCATCATATGGATGGGTATACAGTACACCAGTCTGTCCGGTTATCTTGATGTTCCTCTCGAGTAACCTATAACTGAGATTATTTAGGATTTGTATTTAAAGGCGAATCAGTCTCATTATCGTGATTTCATCACGATCTAATTCCCATTGCATAAATCCATGAACATCACAATATATTCATGTAATAGGTAACATAAAGTGATAAAATACCAAATAATAATAATAATAAGTAAAAAAACTATATATCAAGTCATACGTGCTATCACTCACGTGATTGGCTTGTAGGACACCTATGACTAGCAAGCCACTTCCATCATATGGACGGGTATATAATACACTAGTTTGTTCAGTTATCTCTATGTCTTTCTTAAGTAACCTACGACCAAGATTATTTAGGATTTGTATTTAAAGATGAATCGATCTCATTATCATGATCTCTTCACGATCCGATTCCCATTACATAGATCCATAGATATCACAATATATATAGCATGCAAAATAAAGTGATAAAATACTAAATAATATAATAAGCAAATAGAATGTGTATCATGTCATATGTGCTATCACTCTCATGGTTAGCTTGTAGGGCACCCATGACTAGCAATCTCGATGTTCCCCTCAAGTAATCTATATCCGAGATTATTTAGAGTTTGTGTTTAAAGGCAAATTGGTCTCATTATTGTGATCTCATCATGATCCGATTCCTATTACACAGATCTATGTACATCATAATATATACAATCATCCAAGATAAAGTGATAAAATGTTAAATAAATAATAAATAAAAAGAGTGCGTATTATTTCACATGTGTCATCAATCATGTGATTGGCTTGAAAGACACATATGACTAGTAATCTCCTACTTAACCTAAAGCCAATTACCTACATGTTTAATCCCCATCATACCTTTGTGATGCTCAAAGATAATTTGAGACACTAACATCATCAGTGGATCTGTAATACTCTTTCTACTGCTACATCTCCTTGGGCCACGATCTCTTTGATCAGGTGGAACCTTCTCAGAACATGCTTAGACTTTTAATGAGACTTTGGTTTCTTTGCTTGAGCAATCGCCTTATTGTTGTCGTAATATAAGGAAATCAATTCCTCATTGCTTAGTACGACTCCTAGATGTGTGATAAACTTCTTCATCCAAACTCTCTTCTTTGCTGCTTCTGCCACAGCAATGTACTCTCACTCTATGGTCGACTTAGCAGTAGTATCTTGCTTAGAACTCTTCTAGTATATTGCTCCTCCATTTAGAGTGAACATATACATTAAATTAGACTTGCTATTATCAATATCGGACTAGAAGCTCAAGTCCATGTAGCCCTCAACCTTGAGGCTGTAAGGAAATATAGGGAGTGACATCATATGCACATTAGAATAATAAAAAATAAAATCATCAAATTTTCCAAAGATGTGTTTATTGTCATGCGAAGATTGGTGCATAAAATCCACAAACTTAAAAACCACGTATGAGATAGATTGTGCTACCTAGGGAGATCGTATATCCCTGAATCCTTGTAGATCTCTAGGAGAGGGTGAAGGAGGACAAGCATCCTCCTCTTTAGCGGTTATCCACATAGTAAGGTTGCGACGATGCTCCTCAAATCTCCAAGCCTACTATCTAAGGAGGAGGAGAATAGAAGATGACAACCCAAGGAGGCTCTAACCTATGAACCATTGGTTCCCTCCTATTTATAGAGGTCCATTGTCAACATAATCCTAATGGATCCTGCCCTATTGGGTATTAGATCTATCCTGTTGAATCTTAGATTTTGATGATGAAACTAATTAGTAAATTATTTGATCAAATCTATATATTAAGAAAAGTGTGTAGGATTAACTATGATAACAATCGAGGCATAAAGCAAAACGAAGTGCCGGAGTCAAGATTGAGATTTCGTTGGAAGTTCTAGAGTTCGTCGGAATTCTAGACGTTCATCGAAAGTTCTGCCATAATTGATCAAGAAGTCCAGAAATTTGCCAAAAAAGCTTGTTGGAACTTGCTAAGAAGATCATCGTGAAGTCCAAGAGCTTGTCGGTAGTCCATTGAAACATTGCCAAAAGATCATAGGAAGTTCGTCGGAAGATCGTTGGAAGAAACATAAATTAACTAGACTTATTTTGCTTAGTGTATGCCTTAAGAATCATAGTTAGCATGTAATTAGGGTTAGGTTTGGGAGATAATCTCACTAACTCAATTAGGGGCCAACTAGGCCTATACTTGGATTAGTTTGGGCCGTATTCAAGGCCTAACCAGGTTGGTGGACCCTGTTTGGCGTTAGCACCGCCAGATTGAGGCGGTGGAACCACCCAGGGAACAATCTCCTAGGTGGTCTAGGTGGTGGTACCACTGGCAGTTATTACCTGCCAGGCGGTGGTAACGCCAGAGCTCAGTATCCAAGACTCTGTCAAGCAGTCGCCAATATCCCGAAAATCTGGGATGAGACACTTTTTAGCTCCAATTTTAAAGTTATTGGGGCCTATAAATACCCCATCCTTTTCTGCATGAAAGAGTAACTAAGTGCAATCAAAGTGTGAAAAAAACTCTTAGTGTTGGGGTGTTAAAAGTGTTGTAAAAGTGAGAAGAGTCCTTCTCCTCGCTCTCTTTCACTTTGTAATCATCCAAAAAGAGGTGTGAGGCTTGTAAGGGTTATCTCCTAAACCCGTGAAAAGGATAAAGCACTATAAAGAGGTGGTTGGTCTTTGCCTATTGAAGAAAGACCATTAGTGGACGCCGGTGACCTCGATGGAGGAGGAATTGGAAGTCGATGTAGGTCACAACGACCGAACCAATATAAATTCTAGTGTGTTCATTCCTTAGTACTTAATCTCTTTACTGCATTCAACTTTACTTCATTATAAACTATCCAATCCCCTCTTCTCTACTCATTCAAGAAAAACAAAACAGTTTTCGTCGGAATCGAATTTCATCATACGATGATTTTCAAATCGACGTAATTTTTTCGCTGCACTAATTCACCCCCCCCTCTTAGTGCTGCTCTTAATCCTAACAATTTATATCAGAGCAAGGTTACTCTTGGTTTGGTTTGAAACCCAAGAGAAATTATATTTGTCGGCAATCAAGAGGGTCACTCAATTATACATCCACCCATGTTCAATGGGATAGATTACACCTATTGAAAAACTAAAATGAGGATTTTTCTAATTTCTATGGATTTTGAGTTATAGAACATTGTTGAAAATGACTTTCAAAAGTCTTCTATTCCAATGAATGATTGGAATGAGTTGGAGAAGAAGACTTTCTCTTAAAATGCAAAGGCTCTGAATGCCTTGTTTTATGCTTTAGATAAAAACGAGTTCAATCGAGTGTCTATTTGTGAAGCAGCTTTTGATATTTGGCACACACTCGAAATCACTCATGAAGGCACTAGTAGAGTAAAGGAGTCCAAGATAAATCTTTTAGTTCATACTTATAAATTTTTTCGGATGAAACCAAGTGAAACTATTGTTGACATATACACTTGTTTTATGAATGTCATCAATAGTTTAAAAGTTTTGGTAAATATTTTTTGAACTTTGAACTTGTTAATAAAATATTGAGATCATTTCTAAAGAGTTAGGACCCTAAAGTAATGACCATTCAAGAGGCAAATGATTTGAATAATTTTCCTCTCGAAGAACTTATCGGGTCATTAATAACCAATGAGATGACTTGCAATGCTCAAGAAGAGCTTGAGAACAATCTTCCAAAGAACAAAAACGATATGACACTAAGAACTCATAAATACCACTTAAAAGAAAATTCAAGTGATGAGGACTATGATGATGACTTGGCACTCTTGACAAGAAAGTTCAAAGAATTCATAAAAAGAAATAAATCTAAAAATAATATTAAAAATAAAATTAAACCCAAGAAAGAACAAGTCATATGCTACGAATACAAGAAGTCGAGACATTTCAAAAGCGAATGTCCCCAAGTGAAGAAGAAACAACTAAAGAAGAAGAAGGTGCTTAAAGCAACATGAGATGAGGTAAGTAGTTCATTAGATGCAAAATTATCTTTCGATTAGATTTTATGTGCTTTTCATGAATTGTTTGATGAATGTAGAATATTGAGTAAAAAGTATAATTATTTGAAAATGGAGCATGCCCTTTTAAATGTTGATTTTGAAAAATTTAAGCATGATAATCCTTCTTTGCCTCCATGCACTAAGTGTAAACACTTAGAGACACTCGAGAAGGAAAACTTGCTACTCAAAGAAACCTTAGAAAAGTTTAAAGTTGGTTGTAAGTCCTTGAACATGATCCTTGCCAATAAGGGTCATATTCATAGAAGAGACGGAATCGGATTTGTGAGTAGCTCTCACCAAAATCCAACTACCTTTTAAAAGGCCCTACCTTGGATGTATCACCTCATACCAAATGTAACTTTTGTTGCAAACTCGGACATATTATTCATAAATGTCCATTTAAAAGATATAGTCAACATAAACTGATTTGGGATCCTAAAGAGATATCAAATGACTCAATGCAACATGATAAGTTGAGTAGATCAATTTATGAGGTACTAAAGGTCAAATGATTGCTTAAAAATCACCCTTTCTTGTAGAAGTGTCTACCATCATAAGCTAAGAGCAAGAATGATAGTTTGATAGTATATGCTCAAGGTTTATGACCAGAGATCCAAAATACTTCATAAAGCTCTCTAGCTAAAATAATAAAGAAAATATCATTGGAATTAGAACTATCGGTAACAAAATAAATTTAAATGAAGATGTTTTATATTCAATGAAATCATGCTTGATGATGTGATTTGAAATCATATGTTTTGAAATTATGTGCTACACATTTGATCTTGAAAATTTTTGTTTGGTTTTCGGTTTTAAATGATGATGCATGATTTTTTAATACTAGAGCATACTTAGGAAACCATCTACATTGCCTCCATTGGGTTTCACAAAAAGTGATGATGACTTTGGATTTATTGAGATGATATGTCGCCATCTACAACTTGAGATGTACCAAACATAAAATAATCTGCTTATTTCTTGAAGATATTCTTTAATACAAATCTTGATTATTTCACCTCATTCTGCCCTGCTTTAACTAAGGAAAGGAGTTATATGAATAAACTATTTCTTGATGTTTGTGACTTGAATTTTTTGATATTTATGGTTTGTATGATTGAATCATTAGTACATATAGATAGAAAAGTATTGGCCTGCAAAAGTACTATGAAGCTTGCACTTTCCTTAAGCACAAAGTGATGATTGGAATACTAAATATAGCTGCTAGGTTGAAAGGTAAAATTGCAGCTTGAAAATAAGCTAAAGATTGTGCATTAGCAGTAGCACCGTTGGACTGGCAGTGGTACCGCCAGAGCACACTACCCATAGGCGATAGCACCGCCTGTAACTTTACCCTATAAAAGGGCTTTTAGGGCCGACGGTAAAAACGCCCCCAAGCCTTCCTAGACCTCTACCCCACACCTCTAAACCCTTCACCACCTCTCATTCTCCTTGCTCTTCCTCTAGAAACCCAAGAAAACCCTTCTCTTCTACAAATCTAAGGATAAATCTCAACTTTTCAAGAGATCACTACAAGGGTAATTCTCAAAAACTTTCTCTCAATTCATTAAGAGATCTTGCTTCTTATATGTAGTTCTCTCATTGATTATGTGTGTAGTCTCATGGTATCTAGAAGATCCTCAAGAGACAAAGGAAAGAGAAAAGGAGATTAAACCTATGACTCTACACTCTTTGATTCCCCCCAACATGCCCTTAAATTCCTAACCTTTGAATCTAGAAGTATTCATATGGGAAATTATGTAGATTTAGAAGAATTGGGTAATTTATAACCAATTTAATGATTTGCCAACTTAAACGCCCTTCCAATCCTCCAAATAAGTGAACTCACTTATCCTAAACTTGTTCGATTGTTTTACAATAACTTGCAAGTAGATGAAAACGATAGGGTGTCCACTTATCTCTTAGGGCATCACATACCCATCATGGATAGTGTAATTTGCAATATTATAGGAATTCCTGAGAAAAGAAGAGGTTGTTACTTTAGAGGGCTATGGGATGAAGAATCAGTTGGGGTTATGTATTCTGAGGCATTAGGAACTATTTTTAGTAACCCAAATCTTTCTATCGTCCCAAAAAGTTATGAGCATTTGCTACCCTTTAGCATAAAATTACTACATCATATAGTGATAAGTATCCTATTTCCAAAACAACACCATCATGATGAAGTTAGTTAAATGGAATTAGGAACATTGTATTGGATTATGATAGGACACGATAACTATTTTGGATATCTGATAAAACAAAACATGACTATCAACAAAAGATATGATGCTTCCTTATGGTGGTTCAATCACTAGACTAATGTGTTCACATAACATAGTTATTCCATCTGATGAAGAAACCTTAACACTAGATCAATTCGATGTTATCAATGGAAACCTATTAAGGAGATTAAGATACATGGTAAGAAATGAAATTTGGACTAGATTACTTAGGAGGATTGAACCTCCCCCACCTGAACCAGAACCAGAAACACTTATCTATAAGGAAAGTCATTCTCCTCCTACCAGTCCCCTTAAGATAGCACCTTCAATAGAGCAAACACCCTCATCATCTGCTGATCTAATAGTGACTCGATTGGATCAAATTGAACTATGTCAAGATCAAATATTAACCGAGACATAGCAAATTCATCGGCAATTGAATACGTTGTTTAGGCATTTTGATTTACCACTACTTGAATAGGTTATGTATTCTCTTTTGCTGATAAAAGTGAGTAGGGAACTAAAAAGTACCATGATGAATTGTACTCTTTGATATACTATACTTCTTACATTCTATGACATCATATGCTGATGCACTTTATGTTGATGGTTTAAAGCTTACATCACTCTAAGAATTAGACATGATAAATCTTTTGAATGCATAAATTCCTTGATACATTCTTCAAATTTCTTAGTTTTTTTTTTTAAATTAAGAATGTTTTTCTTTCTCGTGATATCTACAAAATGAAAATATTCGACTTTTGGTATTTACAACTTGATTCTCATATGATTTTTCAAAGTTAGGAATGTTAAATTGTCCGAATGCATGAGTTTGTTGTATATATTTTTTGAATTTTCTTAATTTTTTAAAACTTTCATGAAATCCGAAATATCAATTTACTTGATATCAAATTTATACCCTTGCTCCATCACTTAATAATTTTTAATACACTTAGTCCCTTCATTCATGGAATTCATTGACAAATACATCTCTCACGGATTTCAATATTGTGAATTTTTAATAAGAGAAACAGATTTGATTTATAAAGTTTTATTCATGATTTTTTTTCCCTTCATATGATGCTCCTTTCCCATGAATTCTTTCTTACTCTTCTCATGAAAGAAGAATTTTATGAATTTTTAGTATGTGATGATCACTTGCAAGAATCGGGATTTGATTTCGTATGGATATCTTGATCCTTTTCATGAATCCCTTCTCCATGTTGAACTAGAAGGTAGATTTAATGAAACTCATTTATTTTCAGTTGACTTGGTTTAAATCCTTTCATGAATTTGGTTCTTGATGAATTCCTTCCTTACCCTTCTTCCTCTTCTTATTTTTTTGACAGAGGAAGAAAGAAACTTGCACATCTCAAGAAGAACAAAAAAGCTTTTGCGCATCCAAAGTAAAATGTAAGCTTATCCAAAAGTAGTTATTATGCAAAGTTTCTGCTTAACTTTTCATTTTTTGTTAACTTGGATAAATTAGTGTTGAACTTACTTGAATAGTTCTTTTTAAACACTTGCCTTTTTGAATGTACTACTTTTTGTTGATGATAAAGGGAGAGATAAAGGGAGAGAAATGTGGTAAATTGATGATAAATTGGCATTATGAATGTTTGAAATAATATGTAAAATGTATCTTATCATAAATACTTGAATGTATTGCGAATGCTTGAAATATGACTAGTTTTGTCAAATACATCGTAAATACTTGAAAAATATCAAAATGTATGATTGATTTCTATCGTAATGTGGCATGGATACTTGAAATTGTTTATTCTTAAAATCATGCTTGATTTTGTATCAAACTGATAAATGTTTATCATTATGATGAGGTATTAGATTTATCAAGCTATTTACAATTGATATCATGCCTCGGAATAATGAATTATCATCTTTTATCAAAATTATCATCTTGCTAAATTTCATATTTGAAATTCGTATCATACTTACAAATTATTATTGTCTATCATTATTGGACTTAAAAATGGATGTCATGCCTTGATGTCATTTGTATTATGATAAATACGTGATATCACATTTTGAGATGGTAAATCATAATTGGTATCATGATATGTATGTCGATAAGTTTAAATGCATATAACTTATCAGTTTGATGCTTGAATTCAAAAGCTTTAAATTCAAGATTGTCTTTTCTCAAGTATGACATATATAGAGGGGGAGTTAAGGTTAACTCCATCATCAATTGATTGTCATCATAAAAAAGAGAGAGATTGTTGAATATCATATTTTGATAATAAAATCAATTGGTAAATCATTTGATCAAATCTATATGTAGAGAAAAGTGTGCAGAATTAATTACGATAGCAATCAAGGCATAAAGCAAAATGAAGTGCCGGAGTCAAGATTGAGATTTCGTTGGGAGTTCGAGAGTTTGTCGGAAGTTCAAACGTTCGTCCGAAGTTCTGCCAGAATTGACCGAGACGTGTAGGAGCTTACCAAAGAAGCTCATCAGAACTTGCCAAGAAGACCATCGTGAAGTCTAAGAGCTTGCTGAGAGTCTGTTGGAACAATGTCGAGAGATTGTCGGAAGTTCGCCAAAAGATCGTTGGAAGCTCGTCGAAAGAAATCTAAACTAACTAGACTTGTTTTGCTTAGTGTATGCCTTAAGAATTATAGTTAGCATGTTATTGCTAGTCATAGGTGCCCAGCAAGCCAATCACGTGAGTGATGGCACGTGTGACTTAATATAGAATTTTTTTACTTATTATATTATGGCATATATCACTTTATAACTATTGCATAAATGCATACATATATTGTGATGTCCGTGGATTTGTGCAATGGGAATCGGATCGTGATGAGATCATGATAGTGAGATCGATTCACCTTTAAACACATATCCTAAATAATCCCGGTCATAGGTTACTCGAGAGGGATATCGTGATAACCGGACAGACTGGTGTGTTGTGTACCCGTCCATATGATGGATGTAACTGGTCTCATAGCTGCTTGTGTAGGGACACTAGGGATATAGTATAGGTGCTCATTGGAGAATGAGTTCACTGATTGATCCGCTTACGGAATGCTGGATGGTTGATGATGCCTTATTGTCAGACAACGATTCCGTAGTCCTAGTGGTGTATCTGGTCCTTAGACTTGAGACACCAAGGATGTCCTGTATGAGTGCTCCACTCTTTGATACCAGACTTATAGGTTTGGCTATCCCAGATCTAGTATAGCTGGTCATTGGGAGTGGTAGTCGACTTTACGAGGGCTATTGAGTGTCGATAGAGGATCATCCACTCTCGGCGTCATGAGAGGAATATCCCATGTGTTCTTACTCAGTCAAATCCCTGGCTAGGGTCATTCGGGTTGAGAGAGAAAGAGTTCTCCGGGAGAATCCGATTAGAGCGAGACTCGAGAAGAAACCGTATGGGTCTGACAACACCATGCTCGATATATGGTCTCTGGGATATTAAATGGATGAGGGACTATAGGTACACGGAATCGAGGACAAAGGTCCAATGGATTGATTCCCCTCAGATCGTTCGGGGACTACGGGCGTGGCCTAGTACGTCCGTGGTCGATGAGTCGAGTGAATTATTACAGAAATAATAATTCACCGAGTTAAAAGAAGTTCCCGACATGTGTATGACTCATGGCCAGCTCGATATTGGGCCTAGAGGGTCACACACATATGGTAGGCATTATGATGCATAGAGGTTCGAATATGAGATATCCAACGGAGTTCCCTTGTCTTATTGGATGCAGATCCAATACCCACTAGGGGGAGGACCCATTAGGGTTTGACAGGGGGACCTCTATAAATAGGAGGGATTCAGAGCCCCATAGGCTAGAGAGCTTTTATTTGCCTTTTCCTATTCTCCTCTCCATCTCCACCTCCTCCCAGCAGGCCCTAGCGTTTTGAGGAGCCGTCGTCGCAACTCTCTATTGTGTGTGGATCATCGCTAGAGGAGGGGACGCTTGACCTCCTTCACCCCCTCCCTAAGGATCTGTAAGGAAACAGGGATATATCGATCTCCCTAGGTAACACAATCTACTCTATATGCAGTTTCATGTTTCATGGATTTTTTTTGCGTACCAATCTTTGCACCAATCGGCGAACATCTCTTTGGGAATCGGGATTTTGTTTTCTTGTTCTTCCGCTGCATGTGATGTCGCCCCAAGGATTTCCGAACAGTGGTATCGAGCCAGGTTGTTCGATGCGAATGATTGGTTTTGAACCTGCGTGTGTTGTGTTTTTGAAGAATTTTGACGCCAAAATTGTTGACGAAAAAACAAGGAAGGGCAGCAACGATTGCTTGTCCTCGATCTCGCGACGTGCAGCGCCAGCAGCCCGGCGGCAGCCCATCGGCAGAGGCACCGCTGCTCCCTGGCGAAAACCCCCATAGGGGCGGTCACCCGGCAGACGACAAAGACCAAGATGCGGAGGAATGGCGGCCGCAATGGCCCAGCGGCCAAGCCACCTGCCGTAGCATACCACCGCAGAAGCGAGGGCAGTACCCTCGCCCCGCCACACAGGCCGCCGCCGGCAAGGTGGCGGCGGCGGCAACAGCGAAAAGGGGAAAGGGCATTAGGGTTTTTTGGGCAAAAGACAATTTTGCCCCTCAGAATTTGAGAAATTCCAATTTCTGTCTTTTGTCCAAATTATGAAAATACCCCTTATTAATTCAAAAATTCCCTATAATGTCTCTGATTTTAGAAAATATTAATTAATTAAAAGGTTTAGTTGATTATTATTATTTTTTTATTATTATTATCTAGTAGTCCTACATGATGATGATTATTTATACATGTGATGTATGATGTGTGGACGGATGATCATGGACCGTGTGATGTGTGTACTTGTGATTATTATTATTGAGGTCTGCAAGCCTCCATTATATTTCTCGTTTATTGTCGGGCCTGCGTGCCTATGATTAAGTTGTAATTACATGAGGAGGCCTAGCGGGAGCGTGTATGCGATAGCGGGACCCACGAGACGTATGATCGTGATGCATGAAGATGCATCAAGATGTTGACGGAACCGACAAGGACAAGATGGACGATCACAGGGCATGGAGATGCACCGTTGCACACATAGATCTTGATGTGAGTGATTAGGCCTACTGGCTCGGGCCTAATCATATTAGGTTGTGGTTCATGATCATCTGGTATAATTGCTTATACACATACTAGATAAGTATATATATTTGCATGCGATGTAGATGTATATTAAATATGTATATGTGTGACATGTCATATTAGGAGACCAAATCATAGAAACATCTCTCGATAATATTAAGTCGGTAAACGTGAGGCAATTAGATTGACCCACGTGGCCTTCCATCGTTATAAGTAGGAACCGATTCCCGGTGTAGGTTGAGTTGGTCGAGTCCCTCGAGACTCACCTATATCGCGATTCGCTATCTTGCTTACGACATAGAGATGTCACCAGTGACCTGAGGGCATGGTATACTTGGTCGAGTCCCTCGAGGGTATATCATCAAATCAGACTCATCTTGTAACGAAGGTGTTGACTTAACCGAGCATCATGGTTGGTCAAGTCCCTCGAGGTCATGGTAATTCGGAGGCCGAATAGGACGGGAATCACAAGGAGTTGTGATCGACAAGAGTTGCCTACCTTTTAGGCTTAGTGTGATTGGTCGAGTCCCTCGAGGTTACACTAAGACGCCGATTGATCCCCGATCCCCACTAGAAGTTCCGGAGACTTCCGTTTCACGTCTTTGAGGGTGTCGCGACTCGTTAGTAAAATAGTGGGAGCATATTAAGATAGAAGTCCATATCTTGATAGTTTATTTCTTGCAAAATCTGCATGTTATTCATTTCTCACTGCATCTTTATTTTTTAGAAAATGTCGCTTTCAAATCCCTTTACGTATGCATTTGATGTCAACCGCCTCACTGGTCCAAATTATACGGATTGGCTCCGTAACTTGAGAATTGTTCTCACAACGGAGAAAATCGTGTACGCCCTTGATACTGATGATGCCGCTTACAAGAAGGGGCAAACGAGGATGAGATCGCTTGCTACGTGAAGTACATTGATGACTCCACTCTTGCTCGCTGCTATATGTTGGGCTCTATGACTCTGTGTTACGTAGAGACAACATGAAAAGATGGATGCCAGATCCATTCTCCCACATGTCCGCAAATTGTTTGAGGAACAGGGAAGGACTCAGCGATATGAGATATCTAAGAGCCTTTTCCGCGCTAGGATGACTGAGGGGACATCGGTTCAGAACCATGTCCTAAAGATGATTGAGTGGATAGAGAAACTCACAGGTCTAGGAATGGTCCTAGAGGAAGACTTGTGTGTGGACATTATGCTTCAGTCCCTACCAGATTCCTTTTCAAAGTTCATTATGAATTTTAATATGAACAAGCTTGAAGTGACTCTCCCAGAGCTTCTCAATATGTTGAGGGAGGCAGAGAGTACTATCAAGAAAGAGAAGCCAGTTCTATACACTAGTGAGACCAAAAGGAAAAGGAAATCATAAAGGTCTCTTAAGAAGGGAAAGGGCAAGGTCAAACCTGGTAAAGCAAAGGTTGCTAAGAAAGACCCAGCAAAAGACAAAGGCCAGTGCTTCCACTGTGGTAAAGATGGGCACTGGAAGAGAAACTACAAAGAGTACCTTGTAGAAAGGGCGAAACAAAAGCTTGATGAAGCTTCAGGTACATTCATGATCAGTCTCCATTTGTCAGACTTTTATGATAACATATGGGTATTGGATACCGGTAGTGCTTATCATATATGCAATTCGTTACAGGTTCTGGCAAGACCTAGGAGACTAGAGAGAGACGAGATGGACCTCAAGATGGGTAATGGAGCAAAAGTTGCTGTAGTAGTTGTTGGCAAGATCGCCCTACATCTGCCTAGTGGAGCTTTTATTGCATTAGATGCATGTTATTTTGTTCCTTCTATTATCAAAAACATTATCTCCATTTCATGTTTAACAGTTAGTGGATATAAATTTATTTTTGAGAACAATGGTTGTTCGATATTATTAGATGATAAGATCATCATGAAAGGAACATTGCATAATGGTTTATTTATATTAGACACCACTCCACATATCATGAATGTAAATGTGTCCAAAAGGAAATGAGATGAGTTGAATAGTGCATACCTGTGGCATTGTAGGCTAGGTCACATCCATAAAAGAATGATTCAAAAGTTGCTAAATGATGGATATCTAGATCCATTCGACTATGTGTCATATGCAACTTGTGAGCCTTGCATTCGTAGAAAACTGACCAACTCTCCATTTAGTGGAACTGGAGAGAGAGCCACTGAGTTGTTGGAACTCATACATAGTGATGTATGTGGACACATGTCAACTTATGCCATTGGAGGTTACTCTTACTTCATTACATTTACTGATGATTTCTCAAGGTATGGATATGTGTACTTAATGAAGTACAAGTCCGAGGCCTTTGAGAAATTCAGAGAGTATAAGAATGAGGTGGAGAACCAGACTGGAAAGAGTATCAAAACTCTTCGATCAGATTGAGGAGGTGAGTACTTAAGTACATAGTTCACTCAATTCCTCAAGGACCATGGGATATTATCCAAATGGACACCTCCTTATACACCTCAGCTCAATGGTGTCTCTGAAAAGAGAAATCGTATATTATTAGATATGGTACGGTCCATGATGAGTTTCGCTGACCTACCCATCTCATTCTGGAGATATGCCCTAGAAACCGCAGCTTACCTTCTAAACAGAGTTCCAACTAAGTCGGTAGTGTCTACACCATATGAGATATAGAAAGGGAAGAAGCCTGATCTTAAGGTTGTTAAGATTTAGGGCTGCCCTGCACATGTTAAAAGACACAACCCCGATAAGTTAGAATCAAGGACAGAGCGATGCAAATTTATGGGATATCCCAAGGAAACTTGTGGGTATTATTTCTATCATCTCGAGGACCAAAAGGTCTTTGTAGCTAAGAGAGCAGTGATCCTTGAGAAGGAACACATTCTTGGCGGAGATAGTGGGAGAATGATAGAATTGAGCGAGGTTGGAGAATCAAGCTCAAACACCACTCTACAGCCCGAGTCTGTTCAGGTACCTAATACACAAGTTTCAACTTTACGCAGATCTGATAGAGTATCTCATCCTCCTAAGAGATATGTGGGACATATTAGAGGAGAGGATATAGAGGATATTGATCCTCAAACCTACGAGGAGGCTATTATGAGTATAGACTCCGGGAAGTGGCAAGAAGCCATGAATTCTGAGATGGATTCTATGTACTCTAATAAGGTTTGGAACTTAGTTGATGCGCCAAAAGGTATTGTACCCATCGGTTGCAAGTGGATCTTTAAGAAAAAGATCGGAGTAGATGGAAAGGTCGAGACCTATAAAGCAAGGCTAGTGGCTAAGGGGTATCGTCAAAGGCAAGGTGTTGACTATGACGAAACCTTCTCACCCGTAGCAATGCTAAAATCCATCAGAATTCTATTGGCTATTGCAGCACACTATGATTATGAGATCTGGCAGATGGATGTGAAAACCGCATTCCTCAATGGGAACCTCGAGGAGGAGGTGTATATGATGCAACCTGAGGGATACGTGTCCAAGAACTGCCTAGATAAGGTGTGTAGGTTGCTTAGATTCATTTATGGATTAAAGCAAGCTTCCCGAAGTTGGAACATAAGATTTGATGAGGCAATCAGATCTTATGACTTCGTTAAGAACGAAGATGAGCCTTGTGTATACAGAAAGGTAAGTGGGAGCGCTATCACCTTTTTGGTGTTATATGTGGATGACATCCTGATCATTGGGAATGACGTAGGAATGCTATCCCCAGTAAAGGCTTGGTTATTTAGACACTTCTCTATGAAGGACTTAGGGGAAGCATCCTATATTTTGGGGATTAGAATCTATAGAGATAGATCCAAGAGGATGCTTGGCTTGTCCCATTGATGGCACGTGTGATGGCACGTGTGACTTAATATAGAATCTTTTTGCTTATTATATTATGCCATATATCACTTTATAACTATTGCATAAATGCATACATATATTGTGATGTCCGTGGATTTGTGCAATGGGAATCGGATCGTGATGAGATCACGATAGTGAGATCGATTCACCTTTAAACACATATCGTAAATAATCCCGGTCATAGGTTACTCGAGAGGGATATCGTGATAACCGGACAGACTGGTGTGCTGTATACCCATCCATATGATGGATGTAGCTGGTCTCATAGCTGCTTGTGTAGGGACACTAGGGATACAGTAAAGGTGCTCATTGGAGAATGAGTTCATTGATTGATCCGCTTACGGAATGTTGGATGGTTGATGATGCCTTATTGTCAGACAGCGATTCCGTAGTCCTAGTGGTGTATCTGGTCCTTAGACTTGAGACACCAAGGATGTCCTGTATGAGTACTCCACTCTTTGATACCAGACTTATAGGTTTGGCTGTCCCAGATCTAGTACAGTTGGTCATTGGGAGTGGTAGTCGACCTTACGAGGGCTATTGAGTGTCGATAGAGGATCATCCACTCTCGGCGTCATGAGAGGAATATCTCATGTGTTCTTGCTCAGACAAATCCCTGGCCAGGGTCATTCGGGTTGAGAGAGAAAGAGTTCTCCGGGAGAATCTGATTAGAGCGAGACTCGAGAAGAAACCATATGGGTCTGACAACACCATGCTCGATATATAGTCTCTGGGATATTAAATTGATGAGGGACTATAGGTACACGATAACTGAGGACAGACAGGTCCAATGGATTGGATTCCCCTGTATCGTCTGGGGACTACGACGTAGTGGCCTAGTACGTCCGTAGTCGATGAGTCGAGTGAATTATTACAGAGATAATAATTCACTGAGTTAGAAGAAGTTCTGATAGGTATGACTCACGGCCAGCTCGATATTGGGCCTAGAAGGTCACACACATATGGTAGGCATTGCGATGAATAGAGGTTCGGATATGAGATATCCGACGGAGCCCTTGTCTTATTGGATGCAGATCTAATACCCACTAGGGGAGGACCCATTAGGGTTTGACAGGGGACCTCTATAAATAGGAGGGATTCAGAGTCCCATAGGCTAGAGAGCTTTTGTTTGCATTTTCCTATTCTCCTCTCCATCTCCACCTCTGAGCAGGCCTAGAGTTTTGAGGAGCGTCGTCGCAACCCTGCTGTGTGGATCACCGCTAGAGAGGAGGACGCTTGACCTCCTTCACCCTCTCCTAAGGATCTGCAAGGAAATAGGGATATACGATCTCCCTAGGTAATACAATCTACTCTATATGCAGTTTCATGTTTCGCGGATTTTTGCATACCAATCTTCGCACGACGACGAACATCTCTTTGGGAATCAGGGATTTTGTTTTCTTGTTCTTCCGCTGCGCATGTGATGTCGCCCCCATGGATTTCCCAACAGTTATTAGGGTTAGGTTTGGGAGGTAATCCTAATAACTCAGTTAGGGGCCAATTGGGCCTGTAATTGGATTGGTTTGGGCCAGATTCAAGACCCAACAAGGTTGCTGGACCTTATCTGGCGGTGGCGTCGCTAAACTAGGGCGGTGGAACCGCCAAAGGAATGATCTCCCAGGTGGTCTGGGTGGTGGTACCATCCTATCAGGTGGTGGTACTACTAGAGCTTAGTATCCGAGACTCTATCAAGTGGTGGTACTGCCAGATTGGGTGGTGGTATCTCCCAATGTTAGAGTGTCAAGCGGTGGTACCACCTAGTACCAGATTGGATTGGTACTGCCAGATTCAAGACTCAGTTAGGGAAAAAAACTTTAAGTGTTGGGGTGTTAAAAGTGTTGTAAAAGTGAGAAGAGTCCTCCTCCTCCCTCTCTTTAGCTTTATAATAATCCAAGAAGAGGTGTGAGGCTTGTAAGGGTTATTTCATAAACCTGTGAAAAGGAGAAAGCACTGTAAAGATGTGGTTAGTCTTCGCCTATTGAAGGAAGACCATTAGTAGACATCGGTGACCTCGACGAAGGAGGAATCAAAAGTGGATGTAGGTCACAACGACTGAACCATTATAAATTTCGGTGTGTTCATTCCTTACTACTTAATCTCTTTACTGTATTAAACTTTACTTCATTACAAACTGTCTAATCCTCTCTTCTCTACTCATTCAAGTAAAACAAAATGGTTTTCGTCAGAATCAAATTTTATCGTATGAAGATTTTCAAATCAACGTAATTTTTTCCACTCCACTAATTCACCCCCCTTTATTAATGCCGCTCTTGTTCCTAACACATCCAACTACCCTAGCCTCTTAGATTAGTGGATCTCTATCCAATAATATCTCATTGGCTCTTATTGGATCTCATCCATAGGATCTAATAATTCAAGGGCTTATCGGATATCCAATAAGATAGGGGCTCCGATGGATATCTTATATTTGAACCTCTACTCATCACAACACCTACCATATGTATATGACTCTCTAAGCCAATATCGAGCTGGTTGTGAGTCATACCTATCAGAACTCCTTCTGGCTTAATGAATTATTATCTCCATAATAATTCACTCGACTTATCGACTACGGACGTACTAGGCCACTACATCGCAGTCCTTAGATAATACAGGGGAATCCAATCCATTGGATATATTTATCCTTAGTTACCATATATCTATAGTTCCTCATCCATTTAATATCCCAAAAACCATATACCAAGCATGGTGTTATCAGACCCGTACGGTTTCTACTCGAGTCTCACTCTAAATATCCTAGAGAACTCTTTCTCTCTCAATCCGAATGACCATGGGTAGGGATTTTTCTGAGCAAGAATACATGGGATATTCATCTTATGACATCGAGAATGGATGATCCTCTATCAACACTCAATAGTCCTTGTAGGGTTGGCTACCACTCTCGATGACCGGTTATACTAGATTTAGAACCTCCAGACCTATAAGTCCGGAATCAAAGAATGAAGTACTTATATAGGACATCCTTGGTATCTCAAGTCTAAGGACCAGATACACCACCGGGACTATGGAATTGCTGTCTGACAATAAGGCATCATTAACCATCCAGTATTTCGTAAGTAGATTAATAAGTGAACTTATTCTTTAATTAGCACTTGTACTATATCCCTAGTATCCCCACACGAGTAGCTATGAGACAAATTGCATCGATTATATGAATAGGTATACAACACACCAATCTGTCATGTTATCTCGATGTCCTTCTCAAGTAACCTATGACCGGGATTATTTAGTATTTGTGTTTAAAGGCGAATCCATCTCATTATCGTGATCTCATCACGATCCGATTCCCATTGCACAGATCCATGAACATCATAATATATTCAAGCAACAAGCAATATAAAGTAATAAAATGCCAAATAATACTAAGCAAAAAGATTGAGTGTCAAGTCATACGTGCTATCACTCAAGTAATTAGCTTCTAGGACATCTATAACTAGTAATCTCTCACTTGACCTAAAGTCAATCAACTATGTGTCTGATCCCCATCAGACCCTTGTGATGCTCAAAGACAATTTGAGACAATAGCTTTGTTAGTAGATCTACGATATTATCTTCGGATGGAACTCTTTCCATTACTATATCTCATCAGGCCATGATCTCTTTAATAAGTTGGAACCTCCTTAGAACACTTCTGATAAGACCTAGGTTCTCTCATTTGAGCAATTGCCTTGTATTTGTCCCAATATAAGGGAATTGACTCCTCGCTACCCAACACAACTCCTAGATCTATGATGAACCTCTTTATCTAGACTCCCTTCTTTGCTGCCTCTACTGCAGCAATGTACTCCTCCTTTGTAATCGGGTTAGTAGTAGTATCTTGCTTGGAATTCTTCCAGCACACTACTCCTCCATTTACTATGTACACATACCCCGAATTTGACTTGCTATCATTGATATCAGATTGGAAACTCGAGTCTGTGTAGCCTTCAACCCTGAGGCTACTACCTCCATATACCAACAAAAGATCCTTAGTCCTTCTCAAGTACTTAAGGATACACTTTACTGCTTTCTAGTGCTCCAAGCTTAGATTCGCCTGATATCTGCTCGTGACATTTAGAGCATACGTTATATCAAGCCTAGTACATAGATACATGATAGGCCCTATTGTTGTCCTATCCATGTTCGCCCTTTTTTTAGGAGTATTTGGGGACATACTCATAGAAAGCAATATCCTATGTTTCATCAGTATGAGGCATCTTTTAAAAATTTTTATGCCAAACCTTTAGACAATGGTGTCTATGTACCTGGACTAGGATAAGCTAAGCATCCTCTTGGATCTATCTTTATAGATCTGAATCCCCAAGTTATATGATGCTTCCTCTAAGTCCTTCATGGAGAAATGTCTAGATAACTAAGCCTTTACTATAGATAATATTCCTATGTCATTCCCAATGATCAGGATTTCATTCACATATAACACTAAGAAGGTGATAGCGCTCCTACTTACCTTCCTATAAATACAAGGCTTATCTTCGTTCTTCATGAAGTCATAGGATATGATTGTCTCATCAAATCTTATGTTCCAACTTCAAAAAGCTTACTTTAGTCCATAAATGGACCTAAGCAACTTGCACACCTTATCTGGGCAGTCCTAAGGATTTGGCATTGAGAACAAAAGAAGATCACTTGAGCGAAAGCTTAAGTGATGATGATACAGAACTTTTGCCGAAAAAAAATTAAAAAATCATGAAAAAGACTAATTTGAAAAATGAACCTAAAAACGACATTAGAACATGCTATAAATTGTTGAAGAAGCTATCAAAGAAGAAGAAAGCACTCAAGGTGATATGGGATGAAATGAGTATATCCGAAGACAAGGAGCAAACCAACAAAGATAAGGTGGCGAACTACCTTTTGATGGCTTTTGACAATGTGGTAAGTGACTCAACCAAAACCCCTTTACTTTATTATGAAATTAATTGATGTATTTCATGAGTTATTTTTAAATTAGTAAGAAATATAAAACGTAAAAAAAAAGATCATGCTTCTCTTTCTTTTGATTTTAAAAAAAATTAAAAATTAAGCATGACAATTGCATGTTAACTCCTTACACTAAAGTATGAAGAGTTAGATTCACTTAAAGAAGAAAAATGTATTACTACAACAAACAATAATAAAGGAAAGATCATGATTGAAACTTGATGATTTTTATTATAATAAATCTTTTGATTGAAGATAGTTTATGGTTATACAAACAATAATCTATTGATCTTGATGACTTCCGTATTGCTTTTCGATTTAAACGATAATCCAATGCTTTTATATCGAAGACTAGGACATGCTAGTATAAAATCAATCACACAAATTGAAACTAAAGAATTTTAGCTATTTTTAATCTCATAGGAATCAATGTATATTTTTTTAATGAATTTTTTGAATGTAAGAAAAGTGACTTTGATGATGAGTTTGGAGTTGACAAATTAAATTTGAATGAGATTTTTTCAACCACATCATGAACTTTCTTTTGATTTCTTTACTTAAGATATCTTTTATAAGAATCAAAATCATTTCTATCTTTGATTATTTCTTCTTACCATTTACTAAAGAAGAGAGTTAAGCAAACAAACTATGACCTTGATATTTATGAATTGAGATTTATTTTTTATGAATCATGATCTTGATGACTTGAGATTTCTTATGCATGAATCAAGTTCTCCTATGTTTCTTTTAATTTCTCAAAATTATAACTTAAAATTTTATATGAATCAAGATTTTTCATTAATTGTTCTCCTACAATTCTTCTTGGTATTTGCTGAAGAAGAGATAAACCATGATATATTACTAGACTTATTAATGTTTATGACTTAAATTTTATTAAATATAATTGTCTTGTATTTATGATTTGTATATCTCATGATATGATTGAATATTGATGTAAAAAAAAAAAGGAGTTTGCATTATTATATTCTTCCCTTTTTTTTGACAATGACAAAGGAGGAGAAAGTCTTGCTAGCTTGCATATCATAAAGAAAGACAAAATTGCTAGCTTGCACATTTCAAGAAGAAAGAATTGCTAACTTGCACACTTCAAGAAGAAGCAAAAATCACTAAACTTGAACATCTCAATAAAGGGAAAATTGCTAGCTTGCAAAGAAATGAAAAACATGCTAGCTTGCACTTCTCAAAAGAGAAAAAGAATTTGCTAGCTTGCACATCTCAAGAATAATAAAAATTGCTAGCTTGCAAAGAAAGGCAAAACTTGCTAGCTTGCACTTCCCAAAAGAGAAAAGAATTTGCTAGCTTGCATATCTCAAGAATAACAAAAATTGCTAACTTACACAATTCAAAATTATTGCTAGCTTGTATGTTTCAAAATATTGCTAATTAAACTTTTCTCCTTTTTTTTTGTGATAAAAGGGGAGAAGTTATGATGATGATCATGCATGATATGATAAAATTTTATATTTTAAAATTATTATGATAATTTGAAATTTTGCATGCAATAATGAAATACCCATGAATTCAAAGGTTCTATCAATATGACATATTGATAGGGGGAGTTTAGTTAAACTCTATCATTAATTGATTGTCATCATAAAAAAGGGAGAGATGATTAAATCTTAGATTTTGATGATAAAACTAATTTATAAAGTTATAATCTAATATGCATTTAAGTGATACAGGACTAGCTTTAATAAGGGAAAGATAAATCGATTAAATTAATGAAATCAAATGTTAGGCCAAAATGGAACATGTCAGAAGATTAGATGTTGGGATAGAGGACTGGTCGATGTATTAGTAGAAGGCTTCATGCCATGAGTTTAGGTATCAGGCCAAAAAGATCAGAAATTATGACAAAGAGATCGAATGTTGTGGAGGTCAACATGTCGATTAGGCAATACATTGAAGGAGAGGACGATGTGTCGAAAGGTTGGACAAAGCGCCGAAGGGTCGGATGAAGTGCCAAAGGGTCGGACGACATGCCAGACAACATATGATTTATGATTGTAATCAATTGTGTCTTAATTGAAGTAGTCTAGGTTGTAATTAAGTTAGTTTTGAACGTAATTAGGCCAACTCAATTAGGAGCCCATTGGGCCTGATCTAGGATAGATTTGGGCCTATTAGGAGGCTCATTCAGTGACCTAAAAGTTGGGTCAAACGATGGCACCACCAAACCAAATGATATAACTGCTCAGTCTTTGAGAGCCTAGTCTCCGAGGCTGTTAGGTGGTGGTATTGCCAGATTGGGCGGTGGTATCGCCTAGTATTAGTTTGCAAGTAGTGGTACTACCCAATATTAATGGTGGTATCACCAGTACCCTAAAGACCTAGGATGAGACCATTTTGGCTCCAAATTTGAATATATTTGGGGCCTATAGATACCCCACTCATCCCTGTTCGGTCAAGACAAGAACTTGAACAAAAATAGTATGAAAACTCTACTATAATTCCTTAAGAATCCCCGTCTAGCTCTAAGTTTCAGTTTTAGTTTAAGAGAAGGGTGAGTGGCTTGTAAAGGTTATCTTCTGAACTTGAGAAAAGGAGAAAAGAGTTGTAAGA
This sequence comes from Musa schizocarpa, assembly GCA_900464855.2. Classification (NCBI taxonomy): domain Eukaryota; kingdom Viridiplantae; phylum Streptophyta; class Magnoliopsida; order Zingiberales; family Musaceae; genus Musa; species Musa schizocarpa. The sequence continues at coordinate 30,330,102 of LS990915.1, forward strand.
GGGTAGTTGATCATCGTCCATTGAAAGAATATCGATAGTGGAAGTCGGTGGCCTCGACGGAGGAGGAATCGAGAGTGGATGTAGGTCATGATGACCATAGCACTATAAATTCGGTGTGCTCTCTTCTTTGCTATTTATCTCTATTGCTTACTGATTTTATTGCTCACTGCACTTTGTACTTACTTTAAGTCAAGCGCACTCAATATCGGTTTTCATTGAATGAGATTTATTTTGAATCGAATGAAATTTTTCAAACCATCAAAAATTTTATGAAAGCACTAATTCACCCCCCCTCTTAGTGCTGAAATGGTCCTAACACCATCTCTACAAATACCACATTCTTAAAGCTACCACTATTAGTAATCACTAAGCACACCTTGTCGTGAGAAGTGCATTAGGTGTGAAAAATGTTTTTTCTCACCTAACTTTTAACCTCAGCTACATAGGATATTTTTAAGCTATGTTATACCACAATAGACATAGCATGATTAGCATAAGTCACCTCTTCCTTATCATCATCATCATATTCTAGTTCGTTACTGGCTTCATCTCCTTCTCCATCATTATGATCTTCAACTAAAGTAATAATCCTCCTATTTGAACAATTTGAAGTAATATGCCCAAAACCCTGACATTTAAAGTATTTCGGCTACTTGGTATAGAAGAATTAGATGTTTGTTTGTTGCTAATAGATCCTTTACCCTTGTCTTGCACCTTTGACACCACCTTGCTTTGGAGAGTATGCTTAGAATTTCCTCCTCTTATATAACCTTCTTTTGGCCCGTATTGAGAATCCTTTTTAAACTTCTATTGCTTCTCAACTTTTAAAGCCAACTCACTTATATCATTTAAAGAGGTTAGAGTTGTACCACTTTAGCAATCTAATATTTCAGACCTCCTAAATATCTTGCAATGGTTTACTCATTTTGTTCCACAAGCTCTCCTTTTAACATGAGATTATCATACTATGCTGTGTACTCCTCTACACTAAGATTTTTTTACTTGAAATCATATGTTTTGAAAAAGATCTCTTATCTATAGTTGTTAAGCAAGTATTTTATCTTCAACTCCCTTTTCATTTTCTCGCATGATGTTACTCTTCCCCTCACATTCTCTTTGCTTATTTAGGTTTTCCCACTAAAAAAAAATATTCCATCCGAGTTTGAGTGCTACAAGCTTTATCTTCTTTTGTTTTGGTAGTTCATGAAACTCAAACATTTTTTCCATCATGTTAAACCAATCAATAAAGTTATTAATATTGATTTTACCTTCAAACTTTAGAATATCTAACTTTGGGTTATATTTGTTCTGCCACTCATCTTGGTCTCTATACCTTACTTGATATCCTCCTAACTCCCTTGTAGACTATGAAACAATCTTTGTAGCTACAATCTCAAGCACTTAACGTCATTTTCATAACCACTATCTTTACTAACTATATTTTTTTTCATTTCGTCTTATCATGATCTCTAGCTTTTAGCTCTGATACTAAATTGATACTGGGATAATGAGGAGCAGAATCTGATTGTATTTATAAAAATTCTTAAAATTTTCTTTTTTAACTCTGTATCTCTTTGGTTTATCATAAAGTAGGTTTAGTCTTTGTATCTCTTAGATATTTCCTTTAAGTGATGAGTTTTTTTTTTTAAGTTATGTATTCTTGTTTAATTATTGATGAGTTTTTGTATCTCATTGTGATTTTAAACTTGATGAATCTATTTATCTTCGTTCCTCCAACAAATAAAATTATAAGCTCTTCAAATTTCATTTCTCATTATCCCGGTATCATATATAATACCTTGATTCTAGTTTGATCTCAAAATTAGAGTATCAACCTCAAGGAATAATCTAAATGCTATCAAATTTTCAAGAAAGCTTTCAATTTTGACCTGGACATCTATAACAAAATTTCTAATTTAGAGATATTTTTTGATATTTTTTATTTTTTAAATCAAAATAATTTAGTTTTTTATTTTTTATTTTTTCTCATTTCCACCAAAACATAATGGATCTATGTAATGTTTTTTGATATTTCAGCTTCTAAATAGGTCTTTATTTTCATAGATTACTAAAATACATTGTAACGCTATTAAAAAAATACTGTAACTCAGTTCAAAAACACTCTTGCTTAATCTTAATTAATTCAAATTCTTATAAACAATAAATATTAACCTTGCTGTATGTATTAAGATTTCAAAAAATATTTTATTTGAGAGGTATTAAGTAATTTTAAATAAAAATTAAGAATATTTTAATATTTTTCAAAATAATGGATGACAAGTGCTTATATTTTTACACAACCTTAAACTATAATTTTAAAAATCTAATTATATTTATTTAATTTATTGGAGAATGATGACAAAATATTTTAGTTAAAATATTTTTAGTGGACTTACAATGCTTTGTTACAAAACCAAAACAATGTAACTCAATTTCAATTAATTAAAATTTTCATGAACAATAAATATCAATTTTACTATAGGTTTGGAGATATCATAAAATTATCAATATGTGAAATGGAATGATTTTGGATGAAATTGTGAAGGCCTTGACATATTTCAAAGTGAACTATAATGAAAATTATAATTTTGTTCATTTTATCTTAAATTTAGGTCTAATATTTTTTAAAACTTTAGAATATTTTATAATCATTTATTATGAGTGAATGATAATTAAAAAATGAGATGTTATTCAATTATGGTGTATTCATTAATAAAAAAAATATAAATTTATTAAAAAAATACTGTAAATGAAAAAGACTATAACTCCATCCTAAAATATTATCAAATCTATTCAAAAATATTGGATCAGTTTAGAGCAAACTAGATTTTGCCATAAAATTATTGTTTAGGGGTATTTTTTGGTCTTTTCATAAGGGGGAAGAGCTCACTTTGAAAAATATAGAAATGATAGAGCTATTTGAAAAAAATCCAAAACTTGGAGCTTTTCCAGAAAAATTACCCTTTTTATTTTCTACCCAATCCCATTATAAAAAGTCTATGAGAGTGCCTAAAATATGAAAAGAATATGAACTGATAATTTTGCATGGTGACAAAAGAAAATCCTATATGAAATTAGCGATTTTTGCATCAAGCGAGATAAAAGGTTTTAAGATAGAGGATAGGTAGCATCATTTTCTTTCACCTTAGTTTCAAACACCTGTCATGGAATGTCGTTTGGCATGATAAGAGTTGGTCAAACCCACATCAATCCAGAAATTATCATCCACAAAAACCTTTTCAAATACTATGTTTTATACAAATCAATTTCATGTAAAAAGTTAATGATTGACAAAATACTGTCCCTCGTATGATGCAGTAACTACTTAGGTTTGCACATCAACTCATTATCATCAGCATTCATAAATGCAATGAGTGTATTCTCCGGCACAATCAATCTGATTATTACTGTCTATAAAGATATTGATGTAACAGCACAAGCTCCATATCATCAGTGAAAAAATAGGTAGTGTTAACAATTTTCCTACCTTCTTGTTATGTCCAGCTTTCGTGCAATTTCTTCCTTCTTACTACACGGGCAACCCTGCGTTGGAGTAGTTTTGTCCTCAATAATGAAGTAATTACTTAGAGGGATGCAAAAAGATAGCCTGCTGCCAGTAATTGTCACGGTGCTTCATGACTGTTTCCGCTGTTCCGTGTAAACAAAATATTACTGGTGAAAGTTCAAATGCTGATAGCATAGATCGTCCTCCATGAAATCTTGATGATATGCTTCAGGTAAATGAATCATTGAAGTCAAAGATGAAGCTGGCAAAATATCCAAGTTCATCTAGCAATTCTCACCCTGATACAGCAGCAAAGCTCAGCAAAGTTTGTACAAATGAACCTTAAGTAAAGCCATGAGAAGAACCTCGATTTTTGTTTAACTTGATGCAGCATGATCATTTACCAGAAAAGAAAAATCATGCTGCAGTATAATCATGATCTTTTTTTTTATATCAGACTAGTGATCGAGAAATATTAGCTGATTTGGGATTTGCCATTTCTTCAGGCACATCCTCAAGCTAGGATCATAGTCCCAAAGGCCAGAGAACACTTGACGTTCTAATTTTTTCTTCCTTCCACTGATCCAATTGTTATGAAGTATTAAGCATCCCAACTTCATACAGGAAGACCTAACATCATGTTTTTCCCATAGGCCTCTGTAAGCTCCATTTGGAAATAGGTTCCTGTCCAGGAAAATCACAGTCAGATTTGTATTGGGCTCTTGACACTTATCATCACCCATGCGATTGACACCGCCTTCCCCACATAGAACATCATAGAAACTTGGTTGTTCAGATAGTCCTGAGGTGGATGCATGCTTCACCACCATCTCAAATGCAGCAATTGTTGACATCTCAGAGCGAGCAAAGTAGAAACCAGAATTTAAACGCCGTGGCAAGTTTATAGGCCCTGCCATATACAAATAAATGAAGGCAGAATTTAAGAAAAAGCTTCCATGGCTATAAAATAAAACATAAAATTTCAAAATAATGATTCAAATAATCATATCCTTAAGTAGCTATTTCTTAGCAAATGACGCTATCATATAATCTGCTATCGTCAACTTAAAATCTAAGTATCATGATATAAATTCTATATTCCACTAACAAGAACAGAATATCCTGTTGTTACCATGTGTACTTGATGAAAATCAAATTTAGCTTTAATAAACCATAATGCAATCCTTGGATCGAGTAGAATGAAATGCACATCTGCATGTCAATAATATAAATCTGCAACCACATAATAATTCTCTTCCAACAAATGTTAATGTAAAAGATGCATGACAAGATGCTAATCAATCAAGGATCTTTACTAATCCACATATTCATCACAACACCATAAAGCAATGAATTACCAAACTGCATAACTAACATTTCATAGAGGTTAAGTTAGGACATAAGACTTCACTCATGCATGCAGTTCCACAATCAAAGACCTACCTGTCTCATTATATTCATCAGACTGTGCCACCAGTGTACCTGGACCAAATGACACAAGGAACGGCAATGGATTATTAAACCAATAGACATCAACATCACTCATTAGCACATTATATCCCAGTTTTAAAATCTGCAGAACTATTCTGGATTTCACTTTTGTCACTCTTCGAAAGCACTCAGTGCCAAAGTGGCAATCATTGAAGCTGATATTGGTTGGAGCCTGTGGGTTCTTGAAGACTGGTAGTCCCTGTAACACAGAAACATTGCAGCAATAAGCATAAGAAAAGAACTGATAATGATCTGCCTGAACTGTGATTTAAATTACAAGTTTTTTCTCATAAGAAAGAAATGGAAGATGTAAGCATCAAAAGTACATTAAAAAGGAATGGAGACAAGATACCTGCAATATCGAGAAATGGTAAATTTCAGAATCAAGAGCACATACGACAAAATTTTTGACTGCCAGATGCCGCAAACGGCATACCCAATTCATAAGCATGTCCCGATAATTGTTTCCAGCTATTGCAAGGACAATAGACTTATCCTTGTCTGCAATATTTCGAAGGAGCAATTCTATTGAGAATGGCAAAGACAGAGCTGAAGACACTTCAGAATTGTCTTCATTCAGTTTCTTGACTATAGGTTGATATGACAAATCCAACGCATCAATATTATTCACACAGGCCTTCCATTTCTTGTCTCTCTGTGAGTGTGAAAATATTGTGAACATATGTGACTTCTGCTCTCTGCTTGACAAATGAGGATCCGTGCTATAAGTTGCAATTCCATCAGATACTTGTAAGGAGGAAACGTCATCTTCTACTCGATTGATTAAATAATATTTCCCCAAGCACCTTACTAGCTTACTGGGGTTTTTGCAAAATTTACTTTGTTGGAATGAAAATGATCCATACAGTGCAGAAAGTTGGTAATTTCCTCTGTGCCTCCAAACCAATTCATCTGCACTCCCAGCATCCTTGGAGAAGTTGCTAAACCATTGGCCCAAACTTTGAGGATACAGACTAGACAGAACCAAGCTGGAATCAAAAGCAAATCTCAAGTCTGAGGCTAACACCTCATTAACAAGCCATTCATTGTGAAGTCCCTCCCCATATACAAAAGGAGGAACAATCCCAGCATGCAAAGGCCGAACTCCATTGTTCCATGCCATAAGAAGTCTCTCACCGCAAGTACTCCAATTCCCTTTCTGAATCAGATGTTCCTGCAACTGATGGAAGAAGAAATGCATTTTATCGTATGCCACTGCTGATCCGAGATATTAGATTTGACAACAATAGGTTCCACAATACCTTCTCAACTTCTATAACTTCTCCATCTTCTTGTAACCAATGCTTCCCGGTGCCCAACAATTGAAAAGGGAAGTGCAAAACACAATGGGGCTTGGCAAAAAGGAACCAGCCATGATTTAGATTCTGAGAATAATGCAGAATACCAAGGAAGTCAGGTAGGAGAATGGTCTCAGGGTCAATAAGAACAGAAATTCCAGAATTAAAGGCCTGTGACCTGGAAACCATGGAATGGAAAAATGGGGTCCCCATGAACCTAAAACAAAAATAGCAGTCAGTATAAATAAGTCAACATATGACTACTGACATAAATATTAAAGCGCACATATAATCCATGTTACAGTGTCTAATTATGTAGGTTATAATAAAAATTCTCATTGAACTCCCTAAACTATAGGAATCTCAATAACTGATCCAAAATTATATAATGCCTTGAAGCACATATCTATATCTTTTCTTTCAGTTCTTAGGACCAAACAATGGAACATACTCAGATATGCACAGGAAAAGCAGAGAGAAGAGGAGACATGTGAACTAGTTTCTGCGTACGTGAAATCGATGGCGGACTCAACGGTAACACGCGGCCCAAGGGAGCGAGCTAAGGCGAAGATGGACGGGTGCTGACCGAAGAGGACGACGGAGACGTCCGGCGACACGGCCAGCCACGACCGAACAGCCATGTCCTGTCTCGCGCCCACCAGATCCGGCTTGTCCGTCGAGAACCGTCGCGGGGCGGCGAAGATGACGATGCTCGGCGAATCTGGCCGATTAAGAGAACCATCATCGGGATGGAGCTGCCGGTCCTCCGGCTGTTGTTGTAGTTGGTTCAGAACGAAGTAAATCGAGCCAGTGAGTGAAAAGAAGATGATGCAGACGCATCCAAATCCTCCGAGCAAGAATGGCATTCCCTGCGTGTGCGTGCGTTATTTGAGTACATACAAAAGAGGAAGAACAAGAAGAACGGAGAGATGGATGAATGGTACCGTGAAGTTAGGGCGGGGACGGCGGTGGGGGCCGCGGAGACGAGAGGGGGCGGAGGGGAGGGAAAGGGAGAGGTGACGAAGGGTGTCATTTGTGGTGGGCGCCGTTGCGGGGGGCACCAACATCGCGATTAGGGGGAGGAGAATAGGTGAAATAGAAGGAAACGATGAACCTGGTAAAGAAGTGGCCGGCCGCCGCGTGAGAGACAGAGGAAGAGGGACTTCAACCGAAAAGATACCAATATGTAAGAACAATGCAAGGACCGAGAAAGCATCGACTAGGCGAGAGATGGACTCTTCGGTCAACGCTCTTCCAATCGGGAGCGCGCCACCTCCGCCCTCCGTCGCAATTCCACGCCTTACTTTGCCAACTTTCGTTGACTTTTGCCCTAATAAAAGCGGCGATCTCATGGTATAAAATTTGCATTCGTCCTTCTAAAATTAAAAATACCATGAATATATAAGTATTTATGAAGGCTTTTTTAATTTAATTTAGAGCGCCATTTTTAATATATATATAAGTAAAAATTAAATGTTAATATTCCATCACATCCAGTCCTCACATGTTACTACTGTACAAATAAATATCGACATCTTTGTTCTATATATTTTTAATTAAATAATTTATTAATCGTAATCACTTAACAATGTAGATCGGATTATGATCTTACTGTCTATATTTGGATATACCTCTTTGAATAAAAGCTTAGTATTATTGCATTTCCATTGTCCCTGCTAAGGCAACACACCTTTTATATAGATTGATCAATTTATCATCTCTTAATGCCCATCTACGTAAGCCCCATCCCCGTGAGAGATCACATCACCCATAATTAAATGAAATCATAATCAAATAGAACATCAAGATATACAAAGAGTAAAAATCACAAGACAAACTAAAGATAATCTATTATAAGAATAATGAATATACAAATCTCAATCTCTTATTCAAAACCCTAGCAACAATCACAAAAGAATAACTGAGATACAAGGATCACGTCGCACAATATTTATTGTAGATTTGAGCACAACTAGATGATTGAGAATAGTCTCTATGTGTTGTTCTTGTCTTCTTCCATTTTTTTCTCTTTTTTTCCTTGTTCTCCTTCTTTTCTTTACCTTTATTTATAGCCACCACACCCTCCCTAATATAAATTAGGGTTTGATTAAGAGGGAGACCCCCCTAATATAAATTATGGTTAAGTTAAAAGGAGATGAGCCATGGGCTGATAAAGCCATCAACTAAATATAGACCGTTAGCCCAACAAATTCACGTTCTAATTATTTTTAAAAACTCAATATATTTTAAAAAAATATGTTTTGATCCCTTTATAACCTTCAAACTGATTTGAACCGATCAGTTGTGTTAACTAACTGTCTCATGTAACCTTTCACCTCCCAATATAACTTAGTGTGGTCCCAATCAGCTTGTTGGAGTAACCGATTAATTGTAACAACTAATAGACCGAATTGTTAAAGATGTTACTTATGCAAATTAGGCAAACACGAGTGCTTAAGTAGCTTTATGTCATCTGGTTAAAAAAAAAATTTGTATGATTTGATAATAGCTACAGTAATGATATGATGTCACAATCATGTAAATATGACTGCAAGGTTAAAACCTGAATAAATAATTTTTACAGAATATTTATTAAATATTTTAATTAATAATCAATCCACTTATAAGACAAATTCAACAACTCCTTCAAAGTTCATAATATTCCAATACAAATTATATATATATATATATATATATATATATAAAATAATATAAATGTACAATAGTGCTCAAAACTCTTAAATCATTCTTTCATCTGTATCAAAAAATAAGTTATTTCTCAAATATATAAAATTTAAAAATAATTATTTGAGTAAATCATAGTTCAGTAAGTACTATGACTCATATGATGATAGCAAAACTTATCATAGATAAATATTTTACTTAAAATATATAAATTCTTTAAACATTCAATATAAGCTTAAATATCAAATATTTTCTTTATACTAATGTAATTTATATAAATTTAAGCTTCATATATATTTCAAATCATAACTTGCTAATATAAAATACTTAGGATACTTCTGAGTCCAATGTACATTTAAATATATTTTCATAATAAAAATAGAAATATAGCTAATGTCATATGTGGGATAATAAATTATTATAGTACAAAGGACTACAAGTGACTATTCACAAGTAAATGTAGATATAGCTAAAATATTTAAATATAACTAAGATATGCATATCAGAATAGAAATGATAATAATAGTAATGAATAAAACCACATTATATCCTCTGATAAAATCCAAAATCATGTTTAACTCCCATAATCTTAAAAACACATCTCTCTTTATGTCATAGCTTAAAATAAACTAATTTTTGAATATATAACTAATATATAACCTATGGATAGAGTCTAGATAATAGCCAACTACCATATTATGAAAAATAATATATCAATTATTTATTTACCAAACTAATAGTTTCAAAAAATATTTTTGCATTTCATTTCAAACCTGATAAAACCACCAATGATAATTAGAAATTTTTTTTATGCTTTTCAAATATACTATTGGAACATATATTTATATGTAAATTCAAAAAACATAAATCAATACATTATTATTAAGCAACAAATGACTGTTTAAATCATATGCTTTTCTAAACTAACAATATCATAAATTCATTTTATAATACTTTAAATAAAAAATAAATTGTAGTTCATATAAATAATATGCATTTATAAATTTTAAATACATGCATTATTACTTTTGAAAACAGACTAAATAGAATCATCTGATACTTACCCTTAATTATATGCCCTCGATAGGAGCATATAATTCTAATGTAATGGTGCTTAACTGTATTTTCTTATTTTTAAAATGCAACCAATTTTCCTTCTTTTATTTCCTTCAAAACATAAATATTATATTAATTAGGAACATCAGAATTAATTGATCATAACCATATATACTAATTTACTATGTAGGAAATCACAAAACTCAAACCTAACATAATTTTCTTGAGTTTGATCTCAACCCATTTGAAATGTCAATAAGCCATTGGTAGTATTGTATCTTATTTTTCTTTCATTTCTTTTAATTCCCTCAATTCTTCTCTTTCTTTCTATCCTCTGTGTGCTGAAGACCACTTCCTCTTTCCCTCTTCCCATCTTTTCAATCTTGCTCTATTTCTTCTCTCTTCTTCTTCGTCCATTTCTTAAGTTTTTTCTCTTTTTCTCTTCGTTTCCTCTCTTTGATCCAACTCAGATTTCAAGAAACATAGCTATATAATTGTTTTCAAAATTAATACATTGTCACAACAATTACTAACTTCTAAAATCCACATTCACTTTGAGCTCTCTCCCGATCATATAACCCTAGCTTCAAACAAATCTATAAAATTTTTTTTAGCACAATACAAAGTAGAAAATTGGATGTAGGTCAAATTAATCATATAACAATATATTGAATGAACATTAACAAATACAAGGTTCTATATCATGCATAGAAGAGCATCAACTAATAAGATTAATGGATTAACAAGAGTATGTTTCATATAGCAATATATACTCATAACAAGTTATTCATAAGTACTACATATTTATAAAATAAAAATCCCTCATATTACTCATGCATAATGCCTACTTTTCCTGAGCATTTACTTCAATTACGTATAGAGTAACAGTTGAATCTCGTATTTTGATGATGAAATCACTTGATATGTGTTTATAATTTAAACTACATTTTAAGTGATGTAGGTCTACTCGATCAAGATTAGACAGTTAACGCAGGAGGAATTGACGTTGCGCCGGAGGAGATCACATCAGGATATTGGACGGCAGAAGGCTTCGGACGTCGGGCATCGGGCCAAGGAGAGCGGAATTGCGCCAAGGATATCGGGGTTGCGGAGGTCAACCGCCGATTGGGCAACAAGCCGCAAAAGAGGACGATGCGCTGAAGAATCGGACGAAGCACCAACCAATGACGTGCCGGGCAACGGAATGTCGATTCGCGTTGTAATAATTGTCTAGATCGGAGTAGAGTTTTAGTTTGTGTGTGCAGGAATAACTATGATAATGAGAAAGACATAAAGCGAAACAAAGTGCGGCGTCAAGCGCGAAGGATTCATTAGGAGTTCGAGAGTTCGACGGAAGTCCGAAGGTTCGTCGGGAATGCTGCCGGAACTAGCCGAGAATGAGTAGGGAGCTTGCCGAAGGGTTTTTTGGAAGCTCACCGAAAGGTTCGTGGGAAGTTCGCGGAGCTCACCGAGAGAGATCAGAGCTTGCCGAAGAAGCCCGTTAGAACTCACCAAGATCAAATCGTGAAGTTTAAGAGCTTGCCGGGAGTCCGCAGAATGGTTTTCGAGAGTTTATCGGAAGACTGCCGAAAGTTCGACGGAAGCTCGCCGGAAGAAGTCTTGACTTATGGACTTTGTAATAGCTTATAAAATGTCTTTAAATTTATAGTTAGCATGTTAATTAGGGTTAGGATTAGGTATTAATCCTATAACCCAAGTAGGGGCCAATTGGGCCTGAGTTCGGACTAGTTTGGGCCAAGATTGAAGCTCAACTAGTGGGCTGAAAACACTGTAGGCGGTGGCACCGCCTGGGCTGGGCGGTAGCACCGCCTAGTGCCCGAGAGCTGGGCGGTAGTACCGCTTGGGCTGGGCGGTGGCACCGCCCAGCACTATCAGCGTCTGACACTGACAGGCGGTGGCACCGCCAGCATCAGGAACTCCAAGAAAATTCAAATTTTGGAGCCCAAATTTGAATCCTCTTGAGGCCTATAAATACCCCTCAAATCTCAGTTGAGATTACAACTTTTTGAGAAGCAATTGATTGAGAGAAAAGTCTTAGAAGAGTTTTTGCTAGTCTTGTTTTCAATTTGCTAGTGTTTACCTCCTTCTTTCTTGATGAAAATCTATAAGAGAGTGAACCACTTATAAAAGTTGTAAGAGGGGTATTTACCCTTCCCTTTCAAGAGATTTGCTAGTGGAAGGTGGGAGCCTCATCGAAGAGGGGCCTCGCAAGTGGATGTAAGTTATTTGACCGAACCACTATAAAATCGGTGTGATCTCTAGTTTGCATTTACTTATTATCATTTATATTACTGCAAACCATTTGCACTTTAATGCTATACTACTTTGTGTCCGTCTTACTTATCTCTTCAAGTTAAAACGTAATCGAAACGGTTTTAAACGAAAACGTTGCTTTTATCGTACGAAGTTTCCGAAAAGTGTTTAAATCGTGAAAAGTTTATCGCACTTCACCGCTGCACTAATTCACTCCCCCCTCTTAGTGCCGCTCCGATCCTAACAATTGGTATCAGAGCCTGGTATTTCTCATTTTGTATTTACACCCAATAGAAATGGCTCTTCATGGCTTTTCAAGAGGGCTTATCGGTTTTTCGTCCACCGTTGTTTAACGGATTGGACTACACTTATTGGAAAACTCGAATGAGAGTTTTCTTGATTTCTATGAATTTGGATTTATGGAATATTGTTGAAAACAGTTTTCAACTTCCCTCTAAATCGATGAACGAATGGTCGGATTTGGAGAAGAAGTATTTTTCTTTAAATGCAAAGGCTATGAATGCCTTATTTTGCGCTTTAGACAAAAATGAGTTCAATCGGATTTTTACATGCGAAACGACTTTTGATATTTGGCGAACACTTGAAATCACACATGAGGGAATTAGTAGAGTCAAAGACTCGAAAGTTAATATTTTAATGCATGATTTCGAGCTTTTTCAAATGAAGCCGAGCGAAACCATTGTTGACATATACACCCGTTTTATGGATGTCGTCAATGGTTTACAAACTCTTGGCAAATGTTTCTCGAATTTTGAACTTGTTAGTAAAGTTTTACGATCACTTTCTAAAGTTTGGGAATCAAAAGTTACGGCAATACAAGAAACAAAAGATTTAAATATTTTTCCACTTGAAGAACTTATCGGCTCATTGATGACATATGAAATGGTGCGCAATGCACATGATGAACACAATGAACACTTGAACCACCTTCCAACGAATAGGAAGGATTTAGAACTCCGGACAAATGAATACCACTTAGCGATGACTCTAGTGATGAGCACAATGATGAACTTGAATTTCGAACACTAACTCTTAATAAGTTCATTAAACAAAAATCTAAAATGAACAATGAACTTGAACGGAGGAAGAGGCCAAAGAAAAGGAAGGCACCCAAGGATAAATCAAGAACTTCCAAAGGTGAAACGGCGAATTGGGCTTTGACGGGCTTCGACTACAAGGTAAGTAACTCAACTCTCTTGAATTATTTTGAAATTACTTGAAGTTTTTCATGAGTGCTTAATTTAGATAGTAGGAATAGAAAATAAAAAATTATTTTTCAAAAATTATATCATGTTTTTTCTTTTTAGCATCTTTGAAAAATTAAAAAAAAATGATAATGAAAAGTATATTGCTAAGGTTCTTGTATGTTATGTTTTGAAATGTTGAATGATATATGCAACATTAGGGATGATAATTATATGATATGTGATAATGCTTAGGATTAATCTATGTATGTGTATCTTGATGATTTTATGTCATGCATGAGTTTTTGAAGTAAATGTGATTTGAAACTCTCATTTTGGATTAACATGTTTTTGGTTGAATCATTTTTATGACATATTAAGATTACATAGTATATGTATATCTATGTATGAATTTCTTGATAGTCTTATGATGATAGATGTGATATCATGATGTTTTATTTTTGATGTGTTTGGTCTTGACGGCTTTATGACGAAACTTATGTTTTGATTTTAAATGATGATACATGTTTTCATAAAAAGACTTGAACACTCTCACATGAAATCAATTGTATAAAATGGAAATAAATTTTATATCCTATTGAGGTTAATGAATTTATTTTACCATTCTTGTGAATCTCATAAAAATAAACATGATGAATATTTTGAAAATAAATGAGTGTATCATGCATTTGGTCTTAATGATTTCTCTAGAACATACTTTTTGAAATCATACTTGATAATGAATATCAAGATATTAAAAAGATATTATCATGGAATAATGCTTGATAATTTATTTTACGAAATTTACCTTTCTATCTTGAATGTTGACATTTTTTTTATGATGTGTTAAAAGAATCACTTAAAAAATGCTTTTCCCGTCTTATCGAGATTAATGATTTCATGATATTGTGTGAATCTCGAAATTGATTTTGATGAAATAGTAATAACGTTATTCGTGTTATGAATCTCAAAAATGATAATTTGATTATGATTTTTTATCAATTAACTTGAATGAAATTTTGTTTTAACCGAATCATGAACTTTCTCTTGACTTATTGACTTAAGAATTTTGAAGAAACATGTTGATTACTTGATATTTGATACTTGAAATTTCTTGTAAAATGTGATCTTGATAAGAATGTTTCAATTTGCTCTTTGTGCTATATCTTTTCAAATGAATCATGAGTCTTGATATCATATATTTCATAATATAGAAATAATAAGATTTCTTTGCCTTGTATGTCTTGTGTGATGATTGTATTTCAATTTGCTTTATTATGAATTATATGAATCTTGATCGTGAACTTGTTAAGAAGAATTTTAATGAACCATGAATCATATCTTTGGTATTCACGAATTGATCCTTATTGATATCTTTCATTGATATGATAAATTGTCATCTCATGATATATCGTATAATTATATCATGCTTTGCAATTGTATCATATGATCTTTGCTAAATTTTCACATTGATATTCTTCATGACATGATTTCTTAGCATCGTTGTCTTGTATGCTTCATGTGATAATATAAATACATGAAACACTTATGATATGATTTTTATATAATTCCGTGTATTCATAAAATATTTATCTCATCACCCAATAACTCTTCTTGATACTCCTAATGTGATGAAGTAAAATTATGCATGAAATACAAATGGGGAGAAGTTTTAATCATGCATGGTAGGATATAATTTGACAAATTGATACCATCATGATATGAAACATTTATGATTCGCAATGATGTATACAATACTTGTGCTTTCTAATTATGATGTGATGTATTACATATGTTGTAAATCATGATTTAAAATACTATGGGTTGTTGCTAAAATGATGTATTATAAATATTGATTTAATGTTTTGTATCATGAATACTCTAAATGATGAATGTTTGGTATCATGATCAAAATGTTGACAAATGGTTAAAAATTTTAGTATCATGTATGATATCCTCATAATGTTGATTGATTTATTCAATATCGTGTATGAATGAAGTATAAGGTTTATCAAATAGTAAATGTTTTAAATTGAAAATATAATGATGCACAAATTATATTGATACTTACCTTTGTCATAATTGATGTAAAGGGTCTTTCCTTCTTTTTAACAATGACAAAGGGGGAGAAATATTGCTCGCTCAAGATGCAAAATTTGAAAACTTGCACATTGCAAAAGAAGCAAAACTTGCAACTTGCACATTGCAATAGGAAGCAAGAATCGTGAGCTTACACAAGAAAGCTATCTTGTATTTGCTTTCGTAATTTTTTGCTAGCTTGTATGTAGTAAAACTTGCATATCGTAAAAATTGCTAGCTTATAGTCTAAAGAGAAGTAATCAATAGCTATCTCAAGAAGACCAAACATGCTAAACTTATACATCTTTAATCATTAGATTGCATGATGATAAAACTTGATATTATGTTTTTCATGCAATGAGTTGAACCCATATAACAAATACTTGATTGTGGTACTTCTCCTTTTTGTTGATGACAAAGGGGGAGAAGTATGTTGATGACATGACATGTGATGCATAAGTTTTATGCATATGTTCATGATGATGTGTTGCAAGTATTCATGATAAATATTGCAATAACTTGAATTCTGCTTGAATTCAAGGTTCTATCAATATGGCATATTGATAGGGGGAGTTTGTTTAAACTCCGGGAGTTAAGATTAACTCCGTCATCAAATGGTTGTCATCATAAAAAATGGGGAGATTGTTGAATCCCGTATTTTGATGATAAAACCACTTGATATGTGTTTATAATTTAAACTGCATTTTGAGTGATGCAGGTCTACTCGATCAGGATTAGACAGTTAACGCAGAAGGAATTGACGTTGCGCCGGAGGAGATCACGTCAGGATATTGGACGGCAGAAGGCTTCGGACGTCGGGCATCGGGCTAAGGAGAGCGGAATTACGCCAAGGATATCGGGTTATGGAGGTCAACTGCCGATTGGGCAACAAGTCATAAGAGAGGACGATTCGAAAGAATCGGACGAAGCCCCAACCAATGACATGCCGAACAAAATGTCGATTCATTCGTTGTAATAATTGTCTAGATTGGAGTAGAGTTTTAGTTTGTGGGTTCAGGAATAACTATGATAATGAGAAAGACATAAAAGCGAAACAAAGTGCAGAGTCAAGCCGGGATTCATTGGGAGTTCGAGAGTTCGACGGAAGTCCGAAGGTTAGTCGGGAATGCCTTTGCGAACTAGCCGAGAATGAGTAGGGAGCTTGCAAGGGTTTTTTTGAAGCTCACCAAAAGGTTAGTGGGAAGTTCATGGAGCTCGCCGAGAGATCGAGCTTGCCAAAGAAGCTCGTTGGAACTCGCCAAGATCAAATCGTGAAGTTTAAGAGCTTCTTTGGGAGTCCATGAGAATGGTTTTCGAGAGTTTATCTAAGATCTGCAAAAAGTTCAGCTGAAGCTTCACCGAAGAAGTCTTGACTTATGGACTTTTTTTAATAGCTTATAAAATGTCTTTAAATTTGTAGTTAGCATGTTAATTAGGGTTAGGATTAGGTATTAATCCTATAACCCAAGTAGGGGCCAATTGGGCCCGAGTTCGGACTAGTTTGGGCCAAGATTGAAACCCAACTAGTGGGCTGAAAACACTGTAGGCGGTGGCACCGCCTGGGCTGGGCGTCTGACACTGACAGGCGGTGGCACCGCCAGCATCAGGAACTCCAAGAGAATTCAAATTTCGGAGGCCAAATTTGAATCCTCTTCAGGCCTATAAATACCCCTCAAATCTCAGCTGAGATTACAACATTTTGAGAAGCAATTGATTGAGAGAAAAGTCTTAGAAGAGTCTTTGATAGTCTTGTTTTCAATTTGCTAGTGTTCACTTCCTTCTTTCTTGCTGAAAATATGTAAGAGAGTGAACCGCTTGTAAAAGTTGTAAGAGGGGTATTTACCCTTCCCTTTCAAGAGATTTGCTAGTAGAAGGTGGGAGCCTCATCGAAGAGGGGCCTCGCAAGTGGATGTAGGTCATTTGACCGAACCACTATAAAATTGGCGTGATCTCTGGTTTGCATTTACTTATTGTCATTTATATTACTGCAAACCATTTGCACTTTAATGCTATACTACTTTGTCTCCGTCTTACTTATCTCTTCAAGTTAAAACGCAATCGAAACGGTTTTAAACGAAAACGTTGCTTTTATCGTACAAAGTTTTCGAAAAGTGTTTAAATCATGAAAAGTTTATCGCACTTCACCGCTGCACTAATTCACTCCCCCCTCTTAGTGCCGCTCCGATCCTAACAATTGGTATCAGAGCCTGGTATTTCTCATTTTGGATTTACACCCGAGAGAAATGGCTCTTCATGGCTTTCAAGTGGGCTTATCGGTTTTTCGTCCACCGTTGTTTAACGGATTGGACTACACTTATTGGAAAACTCGAATGAGAGTTTTCTTGATTTCTATGAATTTGGATTTATGGAATATTGTTGAAAACAGTTTTCAACTTCCCTCTAAATCGATGAACGAATGGTCGGATTTGGAGAAGAAGTATTTTTCTTTAAAGGCAAAGGCTATAAATGCCTTATTTTGTGTTTTAGACAAAAATGAGTTCAATCGGATTTTTACATGCGAAACGACTTTTGATATTTGGCGAACACTGAAAATCACACATGAGGGAATTAGTAGAGTCAAAGACTCGAAAATTAATATTTTAATGCATGATTTCGAGCTTTTTCAAATGAAGCCGAGCGAAACCATTGTTGACATGTACACCCGTTTTATGGATGTCGTCAATGGTTTACAAACTCTTGGCAAATGTTTCTCGAATTTTGAACTTGTTAGTAAAGTTTTACGATCACTTTCTAAAGTTTGGGAATCAAAAGTTACGGCAATACAAGAAACAAAAGACTTAAATATTTTTCCACTTGAAGAACTTATCGGCTCATTGATGACATATGAAATGGTGCGCAATGCACATGATGAACACAATGAACACTTGAACCACCTTCCAACGAATAGGAAGGATTTGGAACTCCGGACAAATGAATACCACTTAGCGATGACTCGTGTGATGAGCACAATGATGAACTTGAATTTCGAACACTAACTCTTAATAAGTTCATTAAACAAAAATATAAAATGAACAATGAACTTGAACGGAGGAAGAGGCCAAAGAAAAAGAAGGCACCCAAGGATGAATCAAGAACTTCCAAAGATGAAACGGCGAATTGGGCTTTGACGGGTTTCGACTACAAGGTAAGTAACTCAATACTCTTGAATTATTTTGAAATTACTTGAAGTTTTTCATGAGTGCTTAATTTAGATAGTAGGAATAGAAAATAAAAAATTATTTTTCAAAAATTATATTATGTTTTTTCTTTTTAGCATCTTTGAAAAATTAAAAAAAATGATAATGAAAAGTATATTGCTAAGGTTCTTGTATGTTATGTTTTGAAATGTTGAATGATATATGCAACATTAGGGATGATAATTATATGATATGTGATAATGCTTAGGATTAATCTATGTATGTGTATCTTGATGATTTTGTCATGCATGAGTTTTTGAAGTAAATGTGATTTGAAACTCTCATTTTGGATTAACATGTTTTTGGTTGAATCATTTTTATGACATATTAAGATTACATAGTGCATGTATATCTATGTATGAATTTCTTGATAGTCTTATGATGATAGATGTGATATCATGATGTTTTATTTTTGATGTGTTTGGTCTTGACGGCTTTATGACGAAACTTATGTTTTGATTTTAAATGGTGATGCATGTTTTCATAAAAAGACTTGAATACCCTCACATGAAATCAATTGTATAAAATGGAAATAAATTTTATATCCTATTGAGGTTAATGAATTTATTTTACCATTCTTGTAAATCTCATAAAAATAAACATGATGAATATTTTGAAAATAAATGAGTGTATCATGCATTTGGTCTTAATGATTTCTCTAGAACATACTTTTTGAAATCATACTTGATAATGAATATCAAGATATTAAAAGGATATTATCATGGAATAATGCTTGATAATTTATTTTACAAAATTTACCTTTCTATCTTGAATGTTGACATTTTTTTTATGATGTGTTAAAAGAATCACTTAAAAAATGCTTTTCCCGTCTTATCGAGATTAATGATTTCATGATATTGTGTGAATCTCGAAATTGATTTTGATGAAATAGTAATAACGTTATTCGTGTTATGAATCTCAAAAATGATAATTTGATTATGATTTTTTATCAATTAACTTGAATGAAATTTTGTTTTAACCGAATCATGAACTTTCTCTTGACTTCTTGACTTAAGAATTTTGAAGAAACATGATGATTACTTGATATTTGATACTTGAAATTTCTTGTAAAATGTGATCTTGATAAGAATGTTTCAATTTGCTCTTTGTGCTATATCTTTTCAAATGAATCATGAGCCTTGATATCATATATTTCATAATATAGAAATAATAAGATTTCTTTGCCTTGTATGTCTTGTGTGATGATTGTATTTCAATTTGCTTTATTATGAATTATATGAATCTTGATCGTGAACTTGTTAAGAAGAATTTTAATGAACCATGAATCATATCTTTGGTATTCACGAATTGATCCTTATTGATATCTTTCATTGATATGATAAATTGTCATCTCATGATATATCGTATACTTATATCATGCTTTGCAATTGTATCATATGATCTTTGCTAAATTTTCACATTGATATTCTTCATGACATGATTTCTTGGCATCGTTGTCTTGTATGCTTCATGTGATAATATAAATACAGGAAACACTTATGATATGATTTTTATATAATTCCGTGTATTCATAAAATATTTATCTCATCACCCAATAACTCTTCTTGATACTCCTAATGTGATGAAGTAAAATTATGCATGAAATACAAATGGGGAGAAGTTTTAATCATGCATGGTAGGATATAATTTGACAAATTGATACCATCATGATATGAAACATTTATGATTCGCAATGATGTATACAATACTTGTGCTTTCTAATTATGATGTGATGTATTACATATGTTGTAAATCATGATTTAAAATACTATGGGTTGTTGCTAAAATGATGTATTATAAATATTGATTTAATGTTTTGTATCATGAATACTCTAAATGATGAATATTTGGTATCATGATAAAAATGTTGACAAATAGTTAAAAATTTTAGTATCATGTATGATATCCTCATAATGTTGATTGATTTATTCAATATCGTGTATGAATGAAGTATAAGGTTTATCAAATAGTACATGTTTTAAATTGAAAATATAATGATGCACAAATTATATTGATACTTACCTTTGTCATAATTGATGTAAAGGGTCTTTCCTTCTTTTTGACAATGACAAAGTGGGAGAAATATTGCTCGCTCAAGATGCAAAATTTGAAAACTTGCACATTGTAAAAGAAGCAAAACTTGCAACTTGCACATTGCAATAGGAAGCAAGAATCGTGAGCTTACACAAGAAAGCTATCTTGTATTTGCTTTCGTAATTTTTTGCTAGCTTGTATGTAGTAAAACTTGCATATCGTAAAAATTGCTAGCTTATAGTCTAAAGAGAAGTAATCAATAGCTATCTCAAGAAGACCAAACATGCTAAACTTATACATCTTTAATCATTAGATTGCATGATGATAAAACTTGATATTATGTTTTTCATGCAATGAGTTGAACCCATATAACAAATACTTGATTGTGGTACTTCTCCTTTTTGTTGATGACAAAGGGGGAGAAGTATGTTGATGACATGACATGTGATGCATAAGTTTTATGCATATGTTCATGATGATGTGTTGCAAGTATTCATGATGAATATTGCAATGACTTGAATTCTGCTTGAATTCAAGGTTCTATCAATATGGCATATTGATAGGGGAGTTTGTTTAAACTCCGGAGTTAAGATTAACTCACATCAACCGGTTGTCATCATAAAAAAAAGGGAGATTGTTGAATCTCGTATTTTGATGATAAAACCACTTGATATGTGTTTATAATTTAAACTGCATTTTGAGTGATGCAGGTCTACTCGATCGATTAGACACAGCTTAACGCAAAAGGAATTGACGCTCTTGTACAGGAGATCACGTCGATATTGACAGCAGAAGGCTTCGGACGTCGGGCATCGGGCCAAGGAGAGCGGAATTACGCCAAGGATATCGGGGTTGCGGAGGTCAACCGCCGATTGGGCAACAAGCCGCAAGAGAGGACGATGCGCTGAAGAATCGGACGAAGCGCCAACCAATGACATGCCGGGCAATGGAATGTCGATTCGCGTTGTAATAATTGTCTAGATCGGAGTAGAGTTTTAGTTTTTGGGTTCAGGAATAACTATGATAATGAAAAAGACATAAAGCGAAACAAAGTCTTGGAGTCAAGCGAAGATTCATTGGGAGTTCGAGAGTTCGACGGAAGTCCCGGGGTTCTGTCGGGAATGCTTCTTAACTAGCCGAGAATGAGTAGGGAGCTTGCCGAAGGGTTTTTTGGAAGCTCACCGAAAGGTTCGTGGGAAGTTCGCGGAGCTCGCCGAGAGAGATCGGAGCTTGCCAAAGAAGCTCGTTGGAACTCGCCAAGATCAAATCGTGAAGTTTAAGAGCTTGCTGGGAGTCCGCAGAATGGTTTTCGAGAGTTTATCGGAAGACTACCGAAAGTTCACCGGAAGCTCGTCGGAAGAAGTCTTGACTTATGGACTTTGTAATAGCTTATAAAATGTCTTTAAATTCATAGTTAGCATGTTAATTAGGGTTAGGATTAGGTATTAATCCTATAACCCAAGTAGGAGCCAATTGGGCCCGAGTTCAGACTAGTTTGGGCCAAGATTGAAGCCCAACTAGTGGGCTGAAAACACTGTAGGCGGTGGCATCGCCTGGGCTGGGCGTCTGACACTGACAGGCGGTGGCACCGCCAGCATCAGGAACTCCAAGAGAATTCAAATTTTGGAGCCCAAATTTGAATCCTCTTGAGGCCTATAAATACCCCTCAAATCTCAGCTGAGATTACAACATTTTGAGAAGCAATTGATTGAGAGAAAAGTCTTAGAAGAGTTTTTGCTAGTCTTGTTTTCAATTTTCTAGTGTTCACTTCCTTCTTTCTTGCTGAAAATATGTAAGAGAGTGAACCGCTTGTAAAAGTTGTAAGAGGGGTATTTACCCTTCCCTTTCAAGAGATTTGCTTGTAGAAGGTGGGAGCCTCATCGAAGAGGGGCCTCGCAAGTGGATGTAGGTCATTTGACCGAACCACTATAAAATCGGCGTGATCTCTGGTTTGCATTTACTTATTGTCATTTATATTACTGCAAACCATTTGCACTTTAATGCTATACTACTTTGTCTCCGTCTTACTTATCTCTTCAAGTTAAAACGCAATCGAAACGGTTTTAAACGAAAACGTTGCTTTTATCGTACGAAGTTTTCGAAAAGTGTTTAAATCGTGAAAAGTTTATCGCACTTCACCGCTGCACTAATTCACCCCCCCCTCTTAGTGCCGCTCCGATCCTAACAGTAACAATACTTTAAAAAAAAAGTAACATATCATATTTATCACATATCATACAATAAGGGTCAAATCCATATCATATGTCATCCATCTTTTTCATTTCTTTTACCTTCATTTTTTCCATATTATATGCCCTGTCATATATATATATATATATATATATATATATATATATATATATATATATATATATACTATTTTTATTTATATAAAAATAAAAATAATTATGAAATTTAGGTGCATACTAAGTCTGATGAAATCAATCTTACCCTATGAAGAATATTTTGATGAACTTCAATATTATCTCCAATGTTGGGTAAAGGGTTTATCACCCAAGGACAAATTTTACATGAGATGAATACACATCACCCTTATTCACATAATATATATGAAAATAAACTCATTTTATGAAAAAAATATTTGTTTAAATTCTCTTATGCTACTGTTGGGTAAAACTTGTGTATTGTCTCTATCTTAAATTCTATTTCTTTGTTGGTCCAAAGGTTTATCTCTATTAGAATCCATAATGAGGTGTAAGCTTATATCGAGAGAATTACTAATAATTGTTCATGTAAATTCTAGTTGTCCAAGTTGAGGTGGTGATTCTGATCCAATCGAGATCCATTCCAAGTTAGTCTTAGTTCAAGTCACTATTCAAAAAATGTCAAACCTAAAAAATTAAGTTAGGGGTATTCCCGATAAATGTCCCTCTAACGGTTAAGTCAATTTTGAGTTTGGTCCAATTAGACTAGTTGGCTAATACTAAAAAAAGAGTGTATAAGAATGTACCTGGGGTAACTTTTATAGGTGACTCTAGAAATAGTTATGCTTGAAATGACAACAATAGTAAAAGGATGTGTGATATTTTGGGCCAAGAGATGCATAATGTCTACCACACCATATGCCCATGTTAGTTGACTATGCTAATCATAGGGTTTGAACGATCAACCTTTTGACCATATATTGCCCATGATGGTAACATGTTGCTTGATCCGACGACCATGTGGCCTATGGTAGTTAGCTAGTCAGCCACATACTACCATGAGGTGGCTACATGTCCACCATGTTATTCTTTACCAATCACTAGCTCTTCTGCTACTAGGTAGTTAGGTTGCAAAGCTATATGTAACATCCTTCATTTTTTAAAATTTAGTAAATACTTATTTATAAATATGAGAATTATTTAATAATTTTGTTTTATATTAAATGATATTATATTAAAAAGTTGGCTAAGGACCGAAGAGTAAATATTAAAAAATTGATATGATTTATGAAAGATTCAGATTTAAATTAAATATATATATATAGAGGACATGTGCCACTAGCTAATCTAAGTACGGTGCCACCCATGTTGGTTCTATGGATGACACATAAGTACGGTGCCACCCTTGCAACTCTTGTATTAGCCAAACCCAAATAATTAGATTAAAGATTAAAGAAAACAAAACTTAAGTTTCTACGACCAGCGTGGGTTTGAGAAGAGAAGAGAAGGGAAGATGAAGAAGAAGAGCTTAAGGTTTTGCATCAATTTCCCCACATTTGGGAATCAAACTTTGCGAAGTCAAGTATTCTAACCCCATTCCACATAAATCCTAATCTCTATTTTCATCTTAATCTTACGTAATTCGAAATATTTCAGCTTAAAACCATACATTTCTTTCGTTTTGATATAAAACCATGAATCTATAATTTTTTAGTAATATGACATCTATGTATTGTTTCAGACCTAACTTTTAGTACTAAACTCTGATTTAGGCAAAGCCTAATCCATTTGAAATTAAACTCAAATATCTTTATTTTGATTTTGAGTTTAAATGCCTACTCAAATATATGTTTCAAAGTGTTTGACTTGACAGTAAATCAAAGCAGAACACCAAAGACCAGGAGATTTGTTGCAACCTTTAGGTATTCCTGAATGGAAATAGGAATGTGTTATCATGGACTTTATTTCAGGACTACCCTGAACTTCTAGAAAGTATGATGCTATTTGGGTTATCATTGATAAGTTAACAAAATTTGCACATTTCCTACCGATCAATATAACTTATTCTTGATAGGCTTACAAATTTATATATCAATTAAATAGTAAGACTTCATGATGTTCAAAAGGAGATCATGTTAGAACCCTTGCAGATTCTAAACTTGGGGTTGATCTCTTTAGGGGATCGGCCTCCTTGGAACTCTATAGGGGTTCCTCCCTCTAAGTTGCTGCTCAAAGGCTGCAGAAAAGATTCATCTATTGCTTGTGAAAAAAGAAGGAATACATGGCTATTTATAGGGCTTTTAAACCCTAACTCCTAATAGGACTCCTACTTAAGACTCTTACTTCTAACCAACTCCTAATATGACTCATACTCAAGACTCCTATTCCCTTACAACTCCTAATTCTTCTCTAAGAAAAAACCTCCTAACAGAATATCCCTCTCAATTAGGACTCTCCTAGTTAGAGTCCTAACAGAGTATCCCTCTCAATTAGGACTCTCCTAACTAGAGTCCTAACAGACCCGCCCTCTTCAAATCAGCCTTGTCCTCGAGGCTGAGATTCCATGAACTCAGGGAACCGGGTCTTCAGCTCCTCATATGGTTCACATATGGCGTCTTCAAGTGGTAGATTATTCCAATGCACTAGTACTTTAGTAGAGGGATGTCGGCGACGCATCACGATCCTGCGATCGAGGATAGCCTGTGGTTGGGCTTGAATAACTCCATCCTCAGTTGTGTTGGGCAGTTGGATCTGGGGTGACTCGTGTTCTCCCAACTTGGGCTTTAGGCATGATACGTGGAAGACAGGATGAATTTTGGCATCCTCAGGTAATTTAAGTTTGTATGCCACGGCTCCAATACGCTTTGTGATCTGATAGAGCCCATAAAAACGTGGGGATAGCTTCATGGAGGCTCGAGTGTTGATAGAGAGTTGCTTGTATGGTTGTAGGCGAAGATAAACCCAATCTCCCACTGAAAATTCTCTTTCACTTCGTTGTGTGTCAGCTTGCTGCTTCATTCTGGCTTGAGCGGTAGAGAGATTATCTTTTAACAGTTGTAAGAGTTTGTCCCTATCATTCAATTCTTGGTCAACTTGATCTACCTTGGCCGAGCCAATTACATACTTTGGAATCACAGGTGCTGGTCGACCATACAATGCTTGATAAGGGGCACATTTTGTAGATAAATGATATGTAGTATTATACTACCATTCGGCCCAAGGAAGCCATTTCGCCCACTCTTTTGGTCGGTCGCTAGCGAAACACCGGAGGTACGTCTCTAAGCACCTATTTACCACCTTTGTTTGGCCGTCAGTTTGTGGATGATACGCTGTGCTCATCTTGAGTTTGGTGCCTTGTAACTGAAATAACTGTTGAATATCGTATTTTGATGATGAAACTACTTGATATATGTTTATGATTTAATCTGCGTTTTGAGTGACGCAGGATGCTTCGATCAGGATGAGACAATTAAAGCAGGAAAATCATGTTGTGCCGAAGGAACATGTCAGAAGATTGGACGTCGGGCCGGTGGATCGGGTCGACGCATCGACCGAGAAAACTTCGGGCCGTGGACTCGAACATCGGGCCAAGAAGAGCGGGTATTGTGCCAAGGATATCGGAGTTGCAGAGTCAACTGGCCGATTGGGCAATAGGCTACAGGAGAGGACGATGCGCCAAAGAATCGGACGAAGCATCGAGGGACCAATGACATGCCGGACAACTTGGTTAAATTGCTTAGGATTAATTGTCTCGATCGAAGTTTTGTTGTGCAGGATTAACTATGATAACGATGAAGACATAAAGCGAAACAAAGTGTCGGAGTCAAGCGCGAAGGATTTGTTCTGAAGTTCGAGAGTTCGACGGAAGTCCGAAGGTTCGTCGGAATGCTACCGAGAGCTCGCCGAGAAAAGATCGGAGCTTGCCAAGAAGCTCATTGGAACTTCGCTAAGATCAAATCGTGAAGTCTAGGAGCTACCGAGTCCATGAGAATGGTTTCCCAGAGTTCATCGGAAGACCGCAGAAGTTTGCCTAAGCTCGCTAGAAGAAGTCTTGACTTCATGGACTTTGTAATAGCTTAGAAAATGTCTTTAAATTCATAGTTAGAACGTTAATTAGGGTTAGGATTAGGTGTTAATCCTATAACCCAAGTAGGGGCCAATTAGGCTCAAGTTCTTGGACTAGTTTGGGCCAAGTTTGGAGCCAAACCAAGTGAGCTGAAATAGTAAAAGAGGTGGCACCGCCAGGGGTTGGAGGTGGCACCGCCCAGGCTATGTCTCCCAGCGAGACCCATGGTGCAACCGCCCCACCAAGAGGTGCAACCGCCCGGGGCTCGATCTCCGGCGAGGCGGGCGGTGCAACCTCCTCTGTCGGGTAGCACCGCCAGAGCTCAAGTTTGAGCTCGCCCGGCGGTGCAACCTCTCGATCGGCCAGTGCAACCAACTTTGAGCTCGGGTTCGAGAGCTCGGCGAGAGGTGCAACCGCCTCAAAGAGGTGGCACCGCCTTTGGCTGGGCTCGATCTCGAAGCGGACTTCGGGCGGTGCAACCGCCCGACAGAGAGGTGCAACTGCCTAGGCTCAGTCTCCGAGCTTTGCCAGGCGGTGCAACCTCTCCAGTCAGGAGGTGCAACCACCTGATCCCGGAATTCCGAGATTTGATCGTTTTGAGCTCCAAATTTGAACTGGGTTGGGGCCTATAAATACCCCACCCATTCAGCACTGAAAGCACAGCACATACACTTGAAATCTTGCTATCTTTCTGTGTTTCTTAGAGCTCAAAACTGCTAGTTCTCCTCCTTCTATTCTTCAAGTTTGAATTGTAAAGAGAGGAGAGAAAACTTCTGTAAGGGTTGTCTCCTAAGCTCGTAAAAAGGAGTGAATCTGTAAGAGGGTGGTTGGCCTTCGCCTATTGAAGGAAGGCTTCTAGTTGACGTTGGTGACCTCGTCGGTGGAGGAAGCCAAAAGTGGAGTAGGTCAAGATTGACCGAACCACTCTAAATCTCGGTTTACATTTCCTTTGAGTATTTTACCTTCACTGCAAACTTCTCAATAGCTTACTGCCCTTTGTAATTTTACGAACGAGTTTCAAGTTTTAGACGAAAATCTGCATTAGACGTAAAACTGCATTTAGACGTAAATCGGCTTTCCTCGTACAATCATCAGATTTCAGTTTATGTTTACGTCTTGATTTCAACTGCATACTGCCTTCTGCGATTTTACAAACGAGTTTCAAAGTTTAGACGTAAATCTGTGTTTAGACGTAAATTTGCGTTTAGACGTAAATCTGCGTTTAGACGTAAATCTGCTTTTTGCAGATTACTTTTTGAGCTGTACAATAGCAGCACACTGTCTTTATACTTCTGCTTAAACTACGTTTTATCTAAACAAGTGATTTACGAATCGACACTTAGACGTAAATCTGTTTCTTCGCATTTAACGTCGGATTTCAGTTTATGCCGATATTCTGGTTTTCATCATTGCTGCAAACTGCCTGCATAGATTGATCTGTAACCTTGCTTAGTATCAACTCTCATACAGAGTTGTCCTTATCGTTCAAACGCAGCTTTTCGATTTTAATTGCAGAAAGTTTTCCGCTGCACTAATTCACCCCCCCTTTAGTGCTCTCGATCCTAACAATTGGTATCGAGCGGGGTATTTCTCATTTTGGATTTACACCCCGAGAAAATGGCTCTTCAAGAGGGCTTTTTCGATCTTTAGATCCCGCTCTTTTTAACGGATTGGACTACACTTATTGGAAAACTTCGAATGAGAGTTTTCTTGATTTCTCTAAATCTGGATTTATGGAATATCGTTGAAAACGGTTTTCAACTTCCCTTTAAACCGATGAACGAATGGTCGGATTTAGAAAAGAAGTATTTTTCTTTAAACATAAAGGCTATGAATGCCTTATTTTGGCGCTTTGGACAAAAAATGAGTTCAATCGGGTTTCTTTGTGCAAAACGGGCTTTCGATATCTGGCGCACTCTTGAAATCACGCACGAGGGAACTAGTAGAGTCAAAGACTCGAAAGTTAATATTTTACTGCATGATTTCGAGCTTTTTCATATGAAACCAAGCGAAACCGTTGTTGACATGTACACCCTTTTACGGATGTCGTCAATGGTTTAAAATTGCTTGGTAAAAGCTTTTCGGATTTTGAACTCGTTAACAAAGTTTTGCGCTCACTTTCTAAAACTTGGGATTCAAAAGTAACTGCTATTCAAGAATCGAAAAACTTGAACCAATTTTCACTTGAAGAACTAATTGGTTCATTGATGACATATGAAATGGTGCACAATGCACATGATGAACATGTTGAGCACAATCACCTTCCAAAGAACAGGAAGGATTTGGAACTCTGGACAAATGAATGCCACTTAAGCGATGACTCAAGTGATGAGGACAATGATGAACAAAACAACCTTCCAAAGAACAGGAAGGATTTGGGACATAGAACATTTGAAGACCACTCGAGCATAAGCTCAAGTGATGGTGAACTTAAACTACAAATGAAACGAAAATTAAAAAGTAAAAAGAATGGAACTACTTGCTTTGAACGCAAGAAGAAGAACAAAAATTGGGATGAATCAAGCTCCTCCGAAGACGTGGAGAAAATCAACAAAGGCGAGGTGGCAAACTACGCCTTTACGCCTTTCGACGCTGAGGTAATCAAAATGTCTTTAATTTACTTTGAAATTACATGATGCTTTTCATAAAGCATTTTTTTATTATTTTCTTGAAAATTGCATGTTTAATAATCTTATAATGAAAATACAAACAATTAGGAATCATGCTTATCATTCTAGTAATTTTGAAAATAATCATGAAAATTACATGTTTATGATAAACAAAATGATTTTGATTAAAAATACCTTATGAAATCATGCTATATGTGGTTGAGAAGTAATAATGTGTATCATGTTAATTTCCATTGTTATTTCTCGATGAAATCATGAATCTATTTATAAATTTTGTGAGCCATAAAAATGATTTTGATAATTTAAAATTGAAATAAGTTTTATCAAAATCATGATCTTGATTTATCAAATTGAATGAATTGAAAATGAATAATGAATTTTCTCTTGAATGATTGTGACTTGTATTCCTTGTATTCATGATATGATTTTTATGCAATTCTTTGTACTCATGAAATATTTATCTCATCACCCAATTATTCCTTTTCAATACTCCTCAAGTGATGATATGAATGCATGAGATATTCATGAATTTATTTTGATGTATGCAAATGAGAAGTTTCGATCATGCATGGTAGGATGCAATGTGACAAATTAATATCATGATGATTTAAAATATTTATGATTTGGAATGATGCACATGTTTTTTTTTTTTTATGTGTATCATGAATGCTCTAAATGATAAATGTTTGGAATCATGATTAAAATGAAGTGATAAATACTGATTTAATATTCGGTATTATGAATACTTCATTATCATACATTAAAATAGTGATAAATATTTTGAAAATAAATGATTATATCATGTTAGATGATTTTATATATTGTGCATGATAAGCTATAAGTGGTGATTGAAACAATGATTGAAATAATATGAATGATGATTTGGAATCATGCATATAATAATGAGTTTATTTGTTTTGAAAATGTGCATGTTTTAATTTGAAAATATAATGATACACAAATAAGATTGATACTAACCTTTGTCATGATTTAAAAATTGATGTAAAGGGTTTTTCCCTTCTTTTTGACAATGACAAAAGGAGAGATAGCTAGCTTGCACAATTCAAGAAGAAAGCAAAAATTGCACTTCTCAAAAGAGAAGAAATTGCTATCTTGAACATCACTAAGAAGTGCTATCTTGTAGATCTCAAGACACACAAATGTAATCATGCAAAATTTGTAATTTTGCACATCATTAAAATTTATGATGCTTTGATGATTATGCATGTTCTAAAATGTTATAAAATTCACTAGCTTGCATGATGTAGAACTTAGCTATATTGAACATCACCAAGGAATGCTATCTTGCCTATCTCAAGAAGCAAAAAGTTAACTTGCACATCTAGCAAAACTTATATTTCAAGAAGCAAGAGTTGCTTTCTTGAATATCTCAAAATTGCTAGCTTGCGGGCCTTAAAATGTAGAAATTTTTTGCTAGCCTGTATATGGTAAACTTGCTATCATACCACCATGATGATGAGCATGCCTTATCTTCATGATTATATTTGAAAAACTATGGCAAAAATATGTCCGAATGATTAAACGTGTTAAAATTATTTTTAGGATTTTTTTGATTAAATGATCAAATCACTTGATTGCCATAATGACTTTACACAATTACTTGCCATGTTGGAAATTATGTGCTTGAATACAAAAATTTTCATGATAATAAGCATGTTTTACCTTCATGATTGTAATTGAATATCTCTAGTAAAACCCTGTCCGAATGTATGAAAGTGTCAAATTTCATTTTTGGATTTTCTTAATCCTAACAATTGGATTTTCTTGATACATTGTCCTCTTCCGAATTTAACAAGCATATGTCATATCAAGTTTAATTCACATCATTGATTTTTGACATATGGAATCATCTAGCAAATGCACTTATCATGTGAAAAATATTTTTCGAAAAACATATTTGATGATTCCCTCTTATAAAAGGAAGATATTTTCACATACAAAGATTTGACTCACTTACATATCTTAATCCTTGCAAAAATGAAGTGTGCTTTAATATCTTATCGATTTGAACTTCACATATGGCTTTCCTCCTTCATGTAAAAAGATAACAAATAAAAAGGAAGAAGCAATAAAAGCTATCTCCATGTCATGTTTTCCTCGAGATGTTTGCATTACTGGTATCCTATCACTCACTGTTGGAAAATGACATGAACCAACTTATGGCATCACACTTATATTTAAAATTTGCTTATATCGTTCTCCTTGTTGTTGATGACAAAGGGGGAGAAATATATGAATTGATATGTTTGCTATGGTTGCTATCACTGATGCTATGATTAGGCCATACTTGCATCACCAAGAAATATATGATTGCTATCATTGCTATATGCCCTGTATCAAGATATCAAACAAAAATTTGCATCGTACGAGCTGATATCTTACCATGTGATGCAATGCTACACTTGCTAAAATATTCGAAATGTGTACATCATGAAATGATATCAAAATCTTGCTTCACAGCTTTACATGTCGATATCATGCCATATGATGAAATGCTACAATTGATAAACACTTGAAATAGTTGCGTTACGATATCAAAAGCTAACACTGCAAAGGAAGCAAAAATTTGCTAGCTTGCAACTTGCATATTTCAAGAAGCAAGAGTTGCCTTCTTGAATATCTCTAAACTGCTAGCTTGCAAGCTCTAAAATATTGTAACATTCCTAGCTTGCATGTGCTATCTTGTATGCCGTAAAACTTGCATATCTAAAACTTGATAGCTTGAATATTCTAAGCACGATGTAACATTTGCTAAATTTTCTGGCTTCAAAACTGCATGATGATAAAACTTGATATTATGTTTTTCATGCAATAAGTTAAACTTACATCACAAACACTTGATTGTGGTACTTCTCCTTTTTGTTGATGACAAAGGGGGAGAAGTATGTTGATGACATGACATGTTATGCATAAGTTTATGCATATGTTCTTGTTGATGTGTTGCAAGTATTCATGATGAATATTGCAATGACTTGAATTCAGTTTGAATTCAAGGTTCTATCAATATGGCATATTGATAGGGGGAGTTTGTTTAAACTCCGGGGGTTAAGTTTAACTCCGTCATCAAGTGGTTGTCATCATCAAAAAGGGGGAGATTGTTGAATCTCGTATTTTGATGATGAAACTACTTGATATATGTTTATGATTTAATCTGCGTTTTGAGTGACGGGATGCTTCGATCGTGATGAGATAATTAAAGCAGGAAAATTATGTTGTGTGCCGGGAACAACATGTCAAAAGATTGACGTCGGGTCGGTGGATCGGTCGACGATCGACAAAAGGCTTTGGGCGTGGACTCGAACATCGGGCCAATAAGAGCGGTATTGTGCCAAGGATATCGGAGTTGCAGAGTCAATCGGCCGATTGGGCAATAGGTCGCAGGAGAGGACGATCGCGCCGAAAGAATCGGACGGAGCGTCCGAGGGACCAATGACATGCCGGACAACTTGGTTAAATTGCTTAGGATTAATTGTCTCGATCGAAGTTTTGTTGTGCAGGATTAACTATGATAACGATGAAGACATAAAGCGAAAACAAAGTGTGGAGTCAAGCCCGGGATTTGTTGCGAGTTCGAGTTCGACGGAAGTCCGAAGGTTCATCGGGAATGCTACCGTGAGCTCGCCAAGAAATATCGGAGCTTGCCAAGAAGCTCATTGGAACCGCTAAGATCAAATCGTGAAGTCTAGGAGCTTGCCGGAGTCCATGCAGAATGGTTTCCCAGAGTTCATCGGAAGACCGCCAAAGTTTGCCTAAGCTTCGCTAGAAGAAGTCTTGACTTGTGGACTTTGTAATAGCTTAGAAAATGTCTTTAAATTCATAGTTAGCATGTTAATTAGGGTTAGGATTAGGTGTTAATCCTATAACCCAAGTAGGGGCCAATTAGGCTCAAGTTCGGACTGGTTTGGGCCAAGTTTGGAGCCAAACCAAGTGAGCTGAAATAGTAAAAGTGGTGGCACCGCCAGGGTTGGAGGTGGCACCGCCCGGGCTATGTCTCCCCAGCGAGATCTGGCGGTAACCGCCGCCCTAGCCAAGAGGTGCAACTGCCCGGGCTCAGATCTCCGGCGAAGCGAGGCCGGGCGGTGCAACCTCCTCTGTCGGGGAGGTAGCACCGTCGTCGAGCTCAAGTTTCGAGCTCGCCCGGCGGTGCAACCCGCCCTAAGCTCGGTCTTCAAGCTCTGGCGAGAGGGTGCAACCGCCTCACCAAGAGGTGGCACCGCCTCCGGCTCGATCTCCAGAAAGTTCACTTCGAGTGGTGCAACAACCCCACACAGAGGTGCAACCGCCTGGCTCGATCTCCGAAGCTCGCCAAGCGGTGCAACCTCTCCTGTCAGGAGGTGCAACCGCCTGATCCCGGAATTTCGGGATTTGATCGTTTTGAGCTCCAAATTTGAACTGGGTTGGGGCCTATAAATACACCACCCATTCAGCACTGAAAGCACACACATACACTTGAAATCTTGCTGTCTTTCTGTGTTTCTTAGAGCTCAAAACTGCTAGTTCTCCTCCTTCTATTCTTCAAGTTTGAATTGTAAAGAGAGGAGAGAAAACTTCTGTAAGGGTTGTCTCCTAAGCCCATAAAAAGGAGTGAATCTGTAAGAGGGTGGTTGGCCTTCGCCTATTGAATGAAGGCTTCTAGTTGACGTTATTGACCTCGTCGGTGGAGGAAGCCAAAAGTGGAGTAGGTCAAGATTGACCGAACCACTCTAAATCTCGGTTTGCATTTCCTTTGAGTATTTTACCTTCACTGCAAACTTCTCAATAGCTTACTGCCCTTTGCAATTTTACGAACGAGTTTCAAGTTTTAGACGAAAATATGCATTTAGACGTAAAACTGCATTTAGACGTAAATCGGCTTTCCTCGTACAATCATCAGATTTCAGTTTACGTTTACGTCTTGATTTCAACTGCATACTGCCTTCTGTGATTTTACAAACGAGTTTCAAAGTTTAGACGTAAATCTATGTTTAGACGTAAATCTGCGTTTAGACGTAAATCTGCATTTAGACGTAAATATGCTTTTTGCAGATTACTTTTTGAGCTGTACAATAGCAACACACTGTCTTTATACTTCTGCTTAAACTGCGTTTTATCTAAACAAGTGATTTACGAATCGACACTTAGACGTAAATCTGTTTCTTCGTACGAACGTCGGATTTCAGTTTGCGCCGATATTCTGGTTTTCATCATTGCTGCAAACTGCCTGCATAGATTGGCTGTAACCTTGCTTAGTATCAACTCTCATACAGAGTTGTCCTTATCGTTCAAACGCAGCTTTCGGTTTTAATCGCAGAAAGTTTTCCGCTGCACTAATTCCCCCCCCCCTCTTAGTGCTCTCGATCCTAACAATAACTCGGTCCAAAATTTACTAGTGAAGATCCTGTCACGATCACTTATGATGGACCTTGGCATCCCATGCAGTTTAACAATATTTTCTATGAAAATCTGGACAATACTAGCAGCAGTGTAGGGATTTCTCACAGCACAAAAATGAGCATATTTCGTAAGTCGATCAACCACCACGAGAATCGTGCTTTTACCTTTAGAAGATGGCAGCCCTTCAATAAAGTCCATGGAGATGTCAGTCCACACCGAGTCTGGTATGGGTAGTGGTTGTAGCTTCCTGGATTTGCCATAGTTTCACCCTTGTCTTTGTTGACATATATCACATTGTGCCACATATTCAGCAATAATTTTTTTCATCCCTCTCAATAAAAAAAATTTTGCTTCACTCTTTTGTAGTTCTTAGGAATCCAGAGTGCCCCTATTGAAGGTATAGAGTGCATTTCATGCAAGATGATTCGATCAAAGGGGAGTCGGTATAAGCACAATGCGACCTTTGTAGCGTAAATCCCTCGAATCCCAGTGTAGTGGGCTATTGCACTTGGATCCTCCTCCAATTTTTTATGATCTTACTGATCTCTGGATCCTTCTTCCATTCTTCCCTAATGTCCTCGTGGAGACCGGTGGTAGGAAGGGGAGATGGTCAAAACCTTAGCTTGTTCAGTAGCCGTGAGAGTGCATCTCAACAACGTTTTCTTTCCCCTTTTGTAAATAATTTCATAATCAAATCCAAGAAGTTTGGTTACCCATTTTTGCTGCTCAGGGGATGATATCTTTTGCTCCAAAAAGTACTTGAGGCTTTTATGGTCAGTTTTAATTTGAAATCGCCGACCGATCAGGTAGGGTCTCCACCTCGTTATTGCGTGTACAATGGCAAGTATCTCCTTATCATATACTGATATATTTTGATGGGAGGGAGATAATGCCTTGCTAGTATATGTGAGTGGTTGACCATTTTGCATGAGAACGGCTCCAATTCTGACTCCAGATGCGTCGGCCTCAATGATGAAGGGTCTATTGAAATCTGGTAGCGCAAGTACCGGCGTCGTTGTCATGGCTACTTTAAGTTTGTCGAAGGCAGCAGAGGCTTTGTCCGACCATTGGAAAGCATCTTTTTTCAGTAAAGAAGTGAGTGGTGCACTGATCTTCCCATAGTCCTTAACAAATTTTCGGTAGTAGCCCGTTAGTCCAAGGAACCCCCCGCATTTTTCACGTTTGTAGGTTTCGCCAAATTGCATTGCCTCAATTTTTGTTGGGTCTACCGCCACTCCTTCTTCTGATATTATATGCCCAAGGTACTCTACTTTTTGCTAGAGAAAGCTGCACTTTGGTTGCTTAACAAAAAGAGTATTCTCCCGAAGGATCGTCAAAACAATCCATAAATGCTAAAAGTGAGTCTCAAGAGAAGGGCTGTAAACGAGAATATCATCGAAAAATACCAGCACAAATTTACGAAGAAAGCTCTGAAATATATCATTCATAAGACTTTGAAAGGTTGAAGGAGCATTAGTGAGTCCAAAAGGCATTACCAAGAATTCATAATGGCCATCATGTGTGCGAAATGCAGTTTTTGGAATGTCATCGTCACATACCTGAATTTGGTGGTAACCGGATCGGAGGTCCAACTTCGTTAAGACTCGAGCTCCTTTCAATTCATCAAGAAGTTCATCCACCACTGGTATTGGGTATTTGTCCTTGACGGTGATGCCATTTAAAGCTCGGTAGTCGATGCACATCCGCCAAGTTCCGTCCTTCTTGCGTACAAGTAGCACCGGTGAGGAATACGGGTTGCAACTTGGTCGAATCACCCTTGTTTCAAGCATCTCCTTTACGATCTTTTCAATTTCATCTTTCTGGAGGTGAGGATATCGGTATGGTCGAGTGTTCGCTGGTGGCTTGCCCGGAAGGATTGGAATTCGATGGTCATGTTGCCGAGAAGGAGGAAGACCGTGCGGTTCAGCAAATATGTCGGCAAATTCAGTAAGCAATTGGGCAAGATTTTGATCTTCAAATTCTATTTTCTTCCCCTTTGGTTGCTGCTGGAGGTGCATCAAAAAGGCACCATTTACCTTATGTAAAACTTTCTCCATTCGTTGGGTCGAAACAGTGGTAACGTTGCTTCCACGCTTCCCGCGTAGGATGATCTGTTTGCCCTTACAGTAGAATTTCATAATTAATTTAGAAAAGTTCCAAGAGACATCACCTAGTGTAGTCAGCCATTCTATACCAAGCACTGCCTCATAGTCATCGATAGGTAGGAGGAAGAAATCGGTGATAATTTCTTGGTCTTGCAGTAATAGTTTCACCCTGTGGGCATCTTTGGTCGCACTTTAGGATTCTACCGTCGACAACCTTTACGTCGAACTTACTGCAACCTTCAATATGCAGTGCCATCCGAGCAGCAACCTTACTATTCAGGAAGTTATTAGTGCTACCCGTGTCGATGAGAACAGTGATCGACTGTTGTTTGAGAAGGCCTCCAACTTTCATCGTTTGCGGATTTGAGTAGCCGGCTAGTGCGTGTACCGTAATGTCGGTCGGCTGTGGCTCTTCTTCCATATCTTCTTCTTCATGTTTAAGGCTCTCTTCTAGATGTTTAATGACCTCTTCTTCTACTGGTTCAATCATAAGAAGTCTACCTTTTTTACAGCGATGCTCGCGGCTCCACGGCTCGTCGCAATGCCAACATAACCCCTTCGCAGATCGCTCCCGAAGTTCTTCTCTTGTTAACCTTTTCGGTGCAGGGACTCGGTTGATAGTAGGGGGAGCTGAGGGCTTTAGTATTGTAGGTCGTGGAGTGATCCTAGTCCTCCGGGCTTCATGGTTCAATCGCTCCTCTTGAAGTCGTGAGAAAGAGATGGCTGCCATAAGCGTGTATGGTTGTCGCGCCTTAACTTCTCCCCGGATCTCCGGCTTTAGGCCCTCAATAAAAGTCCCCAATAACTATTTTTCAGACTAATCACGAGTTTGATTAGATAACCTTTCAAACCTGGTTTGGTACTCCTGAATGGTGGAGGTTTGTCGGATCTTTGCTAGTTGTCCGTCAATGTTCTCGTAATAAGTTGGTCCGAAGCGGATCAGTAGTCCTTCTTTGAATTGTCGCCATGAAAGGACTCCATAAGTATGTTTAAACCAGTCAAACCATTGTATGACATCCCCTTTAAGATGTATAGATGCAATTTCCACCATGGATGCATCCGCAGTTTTATGGTACCGAAAATATCGCTCCGCGCGCGAGATCCAACCAATTGGGTCTCCTTCTTCCCATCTAGGGAAGTCCACTCTCATGCGTGAATAGTTGGGGTCGGTCATAGAGCCTCCCCTCTCTTGGAAGTAATCTCTTTGGGCATGATGTGATTGGTTAGAGCTCTCTCCTTAATGTGATTTCTTCGGGCTTGGTGGTCGGCCCAGACTGAATTCGGTAAGGAGAGTCCGAATCTTATCCTCCATTCGTGCCTCAAAGGCTTCAAATTTAGCATTGATTGCCTCCTCAGATGCCATAGTATATGACTCCAAATCTGTGATGTTAAGATCTCTCATTTGTTGACGAGTTAAAGGCATGTATAGGTTTGATAGAAATCAATAAAAGTTTGCTGCAGAATTGTGTTGTCTTCTAAGAGCAGAATTATCGTCGAAGAAATAGCGGTTTCTCGACGAAATCTCCATAAAAAATTTGAGAGATTTGAGGAGAGAGTTGACAGCAATATCTTAGTTTATATGTGTTGGGAAATCATGGGGGGCGACATCATATGCGCAGCGGAAGAACAAGAAAACAAAAATCCCCGATTCCCAAAAGGATGTTCGTCGTCGTGCGAAGATTGGTGTGTAAAAATCCGCAAAACACAAAACTGCATATAGAGATTGTGTTACCTAGGGAGATCGTATATCCCTGTTTCCTTGCAGATCCTTAGGAGAGGGTGAAGGAGGTCAAGCGTCCTCCTCTCTAGCGGTGATCCACACAGCAGGGTTACGACGACCCTCGTCAAAACTCCAGGCCTCTGAGGTGGAGAGGGAGAGGAGAATAGGAAAGGCAAGCAAAGACTCTAGCCTATGAGGTTGTGAATCCCTCCTATTTATAGAGATCCCGTGTCAAACCCTAATGGGTCCTTCCCTAGTGGGTATTGGATCTGCATCCAATAAGACAAGGGCTCCGTCGGATATCTCATATCCGAACCTCTACTCATCGCAATGCCTACCATATGTGTGTGACCCTCTAGGCCCAATATCGAGCTGGCCGTGAGTCATACCTGTCAGAACTCCTTCTAACTCAGTGAATTATTATCTCTGTAATAATTCACTGACTCATCGACTACTTTAACGTATTAGGCCACTACATGCCAGAGTCCCCGCAGATAATCTGGGGAATCCAATCCATTGGACCTGTCTATCCTCGCCACCATGTACCTATAGTCCCTCATCCATCTAATATCCCGAGACCGTATATCGAGCATGGTGTTGTCGGACCCATACGGTTTCTACTCGAAGTCTTGCTCTCTAATCGGATTCTCCCGGAGAACTCTTTCTCTCTCAACCCGAATGACCCCTGCCCGGGATTTGTCTCGGCAAGAACACATGGGATATTCCTCTCATGATGCCGAAAGTGGATGATCCTTTATCGACACTCAATAACCCTCGTAAGGTCGACTACCACTCCCAATGACCAGCTGTACTTGATGGGGACAGCCAAACCTATAAGTCTGGTATCAAAGAGTGGAGCACTCATATAGGACATCCTTGGTGTCTCAAGTCTAAGGACCAGATACACCACTAGGACTACGGAATCACTGTTTGACAATAAGGCATCATCAACCATCCAAAGATTCCGTAAGCGGATCAATCAATGAACTCATTCTCCAATGAGCACCTGTCTTCAGATCCCTAGTGTCCCTACACGAGCAAATATATGAGACCAAATGCATCCATCATATGGATTTGGTATACAAAGACACCAGGTCTATCCGGTTATCACGATGTCCCTCTCGAAAATAACCTATGACCGGGATTATTTAGGATATGTGTTTAAAGGTGAATCGATCTCATTATCGTGATCTCATCACGATCCGATTCCCATTGCACAAATCCAAGGACATCACAATATATATATATGCATTTATGCAATAGTTATAAAGTGATATACGCCAAAATATAATAAGCAAAAAGATTCTGTATCAAGTCACACGTGCCATCACTCACGTGATTGGCTTGCTGGGCACCTATGACTAGCAATATGACAGCAAGGATGTCCATCAAGAAAATTTTGGTAGTAACAGCAAGAAAATTGGTGTAAGTTGCGATAGCAGAATTCTCGTCGAAAAATTTCAGCAACTTACGATGAAAATTTGCAGCAATATAGGAACGAATTTTTTTTTTTTTTGGATTTTCGGATAGGGATAAATAAATTGCAGCAGCAGTAAGGTAGGAAACCAGAACCTATTGTAATTCACGGGGAGATCAAAGGATGATCTGTGGTGGTGGAGATGATGGCGGAATTCGGCGACGATCTTTTAAGCAATTGTGGGAATTGCTTGTGAAAAAAGAAGGAATACATGGCTATTTATAGGGCTTTTAAACCCTAACTCCTAATAGGACTCCTACTTAAGACTCTTATTTTTAACCAACTCCTAATATGACTCATACTCAAGACTCTTATTCCCTTACAACTCCTAATTCTTCTCTAAGAAAAAACCTACTAACAGAATATCCCTCTCAATTAGGACTCTCCTAGTTAGAGTTCTAACAGAGTATCCCTCTCAATTAGGACTCTCCTAGCTAGATTCCTAACATATCATCTCTGATAAAGACTCTAGATTTCTATCTAGATTCTGGAAGCACTTCTTATCACCCTCAAATTGATGGTCAATCAAAAAGACCCATTCAAACACTTGAGGATTTGCTTAGAGCCTATGTTATGGATTAGAAAGGTGAATGAGATAAAGATATATCTCTTATTGAGTTCACTTATAATAATAATTATCATTCAAGTATTTAGATAGCTCCTTATGAAGCATTATATGGGCGAAAGTGTAGAACTCCTATATGTTGGAAAGAAGTTGGTGATAGAAAGTTATTAGTACTAGACAAAGTATAAGAGATTACCGAGAAAATTCAAGTTATAAGAAAAAGTTTAAAGACTGCTCAGAGTCATCAAAAGAGTTATATTTGTTGAATCTCGAATTTTGATGATGAAACCAATCAATATGTGTTTATATTTTAATCTACGTTTTTGAGTGACGTAGGATGCTTCGATTAGGATGAGACAATTAAAGTAGGAAAATCATGTTGTATCGGAGGAACATGTCAGAAGATTGGACATCAGGCCGGTGGATCGATCGACATATCGACAGAAGGCTTCAGGCTGTGGATTCGGGCATCGGGCCAAGAAGAGCAGAGATTGTGCCAAGGATATCAGAGTTACGGAGTCAACTGGCTGATTGGGCAATAGGCCGCAAGAGAGGATGATGTGCCGAAGAATTGGACGAAGCGTCGAGGGACCAATGACATGCCAGACAACTTGATTAATTGCTTAGGATTAATTATCTCGATCAAAATTTTGTTTTAAGTATGCAGAATTAACTATGATAGCTTGAAGACATAAAGCAAGTCTACCGGAGTCAAGTTTGATGGGTGTTCGAGAGTCTGCCAAGAGTTCGAAGATTCGTCGGAAGTGCTACCGGAACCAACCGAGAAGAAATCGAGGACTTACCGAAGTTTTCGAAAGTCCGCCGGAGAGATCGTCGGAGGTTCGCAGAGATCACCGAGAAGGTTCGGCTACTTGTCAAAAACTCGCTGAACTCGCCACAAGACCGAGAGCCTGCTGGGGTCCATTGGAAGAAATATGAGGGTGTATCAGAAGTCCACCGGAAGTTCGCCAAAAAGCTCGTCGGAAGGAAACTCGATGTTGCTGGTTAAAAACTTACTTAGGACTATGTCTTAATTTTACAGTTTGCATATAATTAGGGTTAGGATTAAGAGTTAATCCTATAATCTGGTTAGGGGCCAACTGGGCCCGAATTTGGACCGGTTTGGGCCAAGTTTGGAGCCCAACCAGTGATATGAAAAGTCCAAGCGGTGGCACCGTCGAACTGGGCGGTGGCACCGCCCTGCACCCGAGAGGTCCGGTGGTGGCACCGTTGGACTGGGCGGTGGCACCGCCAGTACACTATTAGTGTCAGACACTGACAAGTGGTGGCACCGTCAGCATCGGGAACCCAAGAGGATTCAAAATTTGGAACCCAAATTTGAATCCTCTTGGGGCCTATAAATACCCCTCAATTCTCAACAGAGAATATAACCTTTAAGAAGTTAGAGATTAAGATAAAGCCTTAGCAAAGTCTTTAGCAAGTCTTGTTTTCAATAGCTTAAGTGTTCACCTCCCTCTTTCTCTTTGAAAATATGTAAGAGTATGAACCATTTGTAAAATGATTTGTCCTTCCACTTATAAATTTGTGAACCACTTGTAAAATATGTAAGAGGGGTATTTGTCCTTCCCCTTCAAAATGATTTGCTAGTGGAAGTTGGGAGCCTCATCGAAGAAGACTTCGTAAGTGGATGTAGGTCATTTTGATCGAACCACTTTAAATTGGTATGTTTCTTGAATGTGTGAGTGTTTACCTTTCTTAAACTATTATTTACATAGCAGCAAGCTTTCAGTTTTTATCTTCTCACTTTACTCGAGCTACTTTCACCAAATCATTCATTGTCGAATCGAAATCTCTACACATTTACGAAATCGTTTTCAAACTTACGAGTTTTAATCCACTATACTAATTCACCCCCCCTCTTAGTGTCACTCCGATCCTAACAATATTGATAACAGAAGATGAGATATTGAGTTTCAAGTTGGGGATTTTGTATTCCTGAAGTTCTCCCCTTCTAAAGGAGTTGTAAGATTTGGGAAGAAAGGAAAGTTAAGCCCAAGTTTTATTAGACCTTTTGATATAGTTTATGAAAGATTCAGATTTAAGTTAAATATATATATATATATAGAGGACATGTGTCACTAGCTAATCTAAGTATGATACCACCCATGTTGGTTCTATGGATGACACATAAGCCTTTTCATGCATGTTTGACACCTTGTAACCCTTGTATTAGCCAAACCCAAATAATTAGATGAAAGATTAAAGAAAACAAAACTTAAGTTTCTGCAACCAGCGTGGGTTTGAGAAAAGAAGAGAAGGGAAGAAAAGAAGAAGAAGAAGAAGAAGAAGAAGAAGAAGAAGAAGAAGAAGAAGAAGAAGAAGAAGAAGAGCTTGAGGTTTTGCATCAATTTTCCCACATTTGGGAATCAAACTTTTCTAAGGCAAGTGTTCTAACCCCAGCCCACAGAAATCTTAATCTCTGTTTTTATCTTAATCTTACATAATTCGAAAGATTTCAGCTTAGAATTATATATATTTTTCATTTTGATACAAAGCTATGAATCTGTAATTTTTTAATAATCTGACCTCTATATACTATTTCAGACCTAACTTTTAGCACTAAACTCTGAATTAGGCACCATTTGAAAGTAGACTCAAATATCTTTATTTTGATTCTAAGATTGAATGATTTAGAGTTTAAATGCCTACCAAGACATCTGTTTCAATTAACCCTACAAATTCTACAAAACAGTGATTATAATTTTTGACCTCTTGTTGCTTAACTGCTTATAACTATCTGTTGGGAACTCCGATTCATGCAAAGTATAATTTATTAGAAACTAGACTCAAAATGGTTTCTGTTCTTATCTAATTTGAAATTTTTGGAGTACAATTGCAAGCTAAAACATCCATTTTCATCGACCCTGTGGACTTAGTAGAATAGAGCTAATGTTTTCAGATCTTATGCTACGAAATTGTTTGTAACTTCCTATAATAAATTTTAATACATACAAAGCTTAATTTACTAAAACTAGATTAATACATCTTTCAAATGACACTAATTTTGTATAAATTGGAGTATAATTGGTTATCCAGATGTCTCTCAAATTCTGCCAGAATCGAGCTTTGGTCGATTTCGGCTCTTCTTGTTTCTTCTTTTTGGAAATTGATTTCAGTAAGAACTCTTACTTCAGTTGAGATTTGCATTATTATCTTAAATTTTTGTATACTCTTGTCCTTTAATTATTTACATACTTGATTTTATTATGTAAAGTTCATGTTTGTATCGTAATATTTTGTATAGGCACATGCATTCCATATTTCCACATGTATTTTGCTTAAATTCGCCTCTTTTTGTTTCTTCTATTTAAAAATTGATTTTGGTAAAAACTCTTACTTCAGTTGAGCTTTATATTACTACCTTAAATTTATATATACTCTTTTTTTTAATTATTTATATACCTAATTTTTTTTATGTAAAGTTCAAGTTTGTATTGTAATGTTTCGTATAAGCACATGCATTCCATTGTTCCGTATGTGTTTCGGATATGTCTCAATTTTATTGTTCACTATCCTTTTGTACTCCGGTGTTTGTGGGATAAATGTGAACCTTTGCTAGAAATGGTAAAGGGAGTTATGCTTAGAACCCACAATGCTCTATAGGCCCCCTATGACTTCACTAAGACATGGGTGGATGGAGCTCCAAAATGTGGGAGACTTATGTTTGGTGGTCATTCAGAAATGGATGAACCATATTATGTTATGATCCCACTTAACCTTCTATGTATTTGACATGATATCCAAAGCTTTGGTTGTGTTTTCTATGTATGCTTTGGATAAGAATGAAATGAATGCAACGTCATGTGACATTTGAGCTTCTGTTTATGTTTTATTCTTTGATATGTTTCCGAAATTTTTATGTCTTTAT
The DNA here is from genome assembly GCA_900464855.2 of Musa schizocarpa. NCBI lineage: Eukaryota > Viridiplantae > Streptophyta > Magnoliopsida > Zingiberales > Musaceae > Musa > Musa schizocarpa. Next base: position 30,374,937 of record LS990915.1, read on the forward strand.
TATGCCTTGAAATATACCATATGTCATAGATATACTCCTTATACCAATGATATGCTCCAATTACCTTTCCTCGATTGTATAAATAAAATTTGCTTCTAACGATATGACATTGTAATTTTGTATTTAAACAAAACATGCTTTTGTTTCAACCAGTATCTCTGCTTTGTATTTTAATACTTTATTTGTTTGAAAACTATCCTCTTTGCTATGGATATGTTAGTCACTTGCTGAACTTTATATGCTCACCTTGTTGCTATATAAATTTTTCAGGATAACTTATCGCACGCTAAAATGTGTAAATTGAGTTGAGGCAATGGAAAGCTAGAAGGTTTTGGGGCAAATATTTCATACTTGATAAGTTGATGTTGTATAAGTTCCTTTTGTGTATATCAACGATAAATTTAGACTGATGCATCTTGTAAATATTTGAAAAGTACCCTTCATATTGGGATTTTAGGAATGTTAAGTTTAAATTATGTAATGATATAAACATATGGTATATGTTAGTTTTGTGATTATATAGATTCCCATGCTTATAAATTTATGATGTGTTTAGAGTTTAGTTTAGTTGAGTTGGCTTAGATTTTATGAATCATTAAGTGATATGATGGTATGATGATAAACTGCACAGGTTTTATAAATTATGAATTATAGTGGTCAATTTTGATTTGAATGTTTTCTTAGTGGCCTCAAATATGTATTTGGATCATGGATTATTGTTGAATTATAATATTATTGATTTTGAGTTAGGTTCACACCTCTTGAATGAGGAGTAAAATTTAGGGGGCGTGACAAAGGTGGTATCATAGCATGATTTGAGAATCACTAAGATTTTTAATATACTAGATATGTAATAAAAAAATTTGAAGGTTTAGTGACTTTTATTTAGAGATTGATCAAAAAATTCTCTTTTGTTGTTTTTAGGAAGTGAAGATGACAAGGTCTTCTGGTTCTCCTATTGCATCTACTACTAATCAATTGAGTGGAATTATGAGAACTCTGGAGACTATGACACAAGTGATACAATAATAAGTCTGATAAGGAAGAAATGATGGAACGAGGACATCAAACCAGACTGGATTGGGAATTGAACAATTTAAGAAGTTTAGTCCTCCCAGTTTTAGTGGTAAGCTTGATCCAATGGTCGCAGAACGATGGATGAAGCATATAGAGAAAATATTTGATGTCTTAAGTTGTCCTAATGATCAAAAGGTTTCTCTTGTAGCCTTTATGTTGGAAGGAGAGGCTGAGCACTGGTGGAGAATGATTAAAAGGATTTCTGAAATCAAACATGAGCCAATCACATAGAAGGTATCCGTAGAAAATTTCAACGATAAATATTTTCCAGATTATATTAGAGAGTAGAAAGAATTGGAGTTCTTGGATCTCATCCAGGGAAATTTGACTGTTGCAAAGTATGAATCTAAATTCACTGAGCTCTCTAGATTTGCCACTCATATAACTGATGATGAAATTAGAAAAGCAAAGAAATTTGAAAGGGGCCTAAGGCTAGCTATAAGAAGTCAGATATCAGCATTAAAACTCCAAGCTTATGCTAATGTGGTTGAAAGTGCTATGATAATCGAAAGAGACTTGGAGGAAATTCAAGAAATCAGGGACAAGAAAGATAAGATGTTTATCAGTAAAAGTAAGAGAGGGAATGAATTTGAAATAAGTTATAAGAGGATCAAGATGTCTATATTTAAGAAAGGAAAACCACCACAGAGGACTCAGTCATGTGCTAAATGCAGATTAAATCATGAAACAAGTCAATGTTTTTGGACGATTGGAGCTTGTTTTGCTTGCGGGAAGTTAGATCATAAAGTAAGAGATTGCCCACTGAACAAGAAAAAAGAGCCACTGCCTCCTAAGTCAACAGCTCATGCTAGAGTATATGCTATTACTGAATAAGATTCCAAAGCATCTAAATCAGTGAAGGTATTCTTCATGTTTCTAAAAGAAATGTAAAAGTTTTGTTTGATCCTGGTTCCAGCTTATCTTTTGTTTCACAATACTTTGCTTGTTACTTGGGCATTCAACCTAGACCCTTGGATTATATGTTATGTGTAACTACTATTGTTGGGGATTCTTTGATAATAAACTTGGTTTATCCATCTTGTTTGATTTCTATCGGAGAATATGAACTTCTTGCTAATTTAATTCTCCTAGAGACCTAGGGTTTTGATATTATACTTGGCATGGATTGACTATCTTCCTATCATGCTAGTATTGATTGCTATATGAAAATAATTATTTTCTGCATACCAGATCAGCCTATATTTTACTTCGAAGGTATTAGGCATGATTTACCTCCTTACTTGATATCAGCACTTCAAACTTATCATCTATGCAGAAAGGTTATTTTTGTTATATTGTGTGTGTAAAGGATCATTCAAATCAAGAAACTCACCTAAATGAAATTTTAGTGGTCAAAGAGTTCCCTGATATATTTTCAAATGACTTGCCCGATGTACCTTCAGATAGAGAGGGTGAATTTGCTATTGATTTGGTCCCCGAGACAACCCCAATATCTAAGCCTCCTTATAGAATGGCACCACTCGAGCTAGAGGAATTGAAGAAGCAACTATAAGAACTATTAGATAAGGGTTTTATTCGACCTAGTGTTTCACCATGGGGTGTTCCGGTGCTATTAGTTAAGAAGAAGGATGGAACATTGAGGTTTTGTATTGATTATAGACAATTGAATCAAGTGACCATAAAAAACAAGTATCCCCTACCCAGAATTGATGATTTATTTAATCAATTACAGGGTGCATAAGTATTCTCCAAGATTGATCTGAGGTTAGGCTACTATCAGTTGAAGATCAAGAAGGAGGATATTCCAAAAACAGCTTTTAGAACTTGATATGGTCATTATGAATTCTTAGTAATGCCTTTTGGTTTGACTAATGCCCCTGCAACTTTTATGGAACTGATGAATAGGATATTTCAGTCACTCTTAGATGACTGTATAATTATATTCATTGATGACATATTAGTGTATTCAAGGAGTAATCAAGAGCATGAGGAACACTTAAGAAATGTATTATCTATACTAAGAGAAAAGAAGCTATATGCAAAGTTCAGCAAATGTGAATTTTGGTTAAATGAAATTACTTTCTTAGGCCATGTGATTTCAAAGAAGGGCATATTTGTTGATCCAAAGAAAGTGGAAGCTGTAGTTAAGTGGGAAGTACTAACAAATACGACGAAAGTTAAAAGCTTTCTGGGCATGACAAGTTATTATAGAAGATTTATGGAGAGATTCTCGCGAATTGCTCAACCTCTCACTAAACTCACTTAAAAGAATGTAAAATTTGTTTGGGGTGATGATTGTGAGTAAAGCTTTCAAGAGTTAAAAAGAAGATTGACTAATGCCCCGATTCTCACTATTCTAAGTGGTAACGAGGGATTTATAGTTTATACCGATGTATCAAGAAAGGGCCTTGGATGTATTTTGATATAAGAAGGGAAAGTGATTGCTTATGCTTCTAGACAACTAAAGAGTTATGAACTGAATTATCCAACTCATGATTTGAAATTAACAACAATTGTTTTTGCTCTAAAGATTTGGAGGCATTACTTGTATGGGCGAACATTTGAAATCTTTACTGATTACAAGAGTTTAAAGTATCTTTTTACTCAAAAAGAGTTAAACATAAGGTAGCAGAGATGGATAAAACTTTTAAAGGATTATGATTGTATCATTCGTTATCACCTGGGTAAAGCTAATGTTGTAGCTGATGCACTTAGTATAAAATCTATAAGTTTTATGATGACTTTGGTCGTGAAGCAATGGAAGTTATTAGAAGAAAATTATAATTTGAATGTTATGAGAAAAGGGTAAGACTCAATGATATTAATGGCCTCCATCCAAGTGCAATTTGATCTCATTCAACAAATTAAAGAAGGACAACTACGAGATCGACGCTTAATCTACCTAAGGAATAAAGTAGAAAAGGGATTGAAACTGAATTTTTAAGTTTCAGAGGATGACCTATTGAGATTTGGGGATAGAATATGTGTTCCAAATGACCCAGATATCAAAAATCAAATCTTGAGGGAAGGTCAACACCTAAGAGAAATGACTCTTTTCGGCTTTCAAAAGGGTCACTCTCTCATTCGTTCTCCCTTTTTCAATGGGACGATCTACACATATTGGAAAACTTGAACGAGAGTTTTCTTGCTTTCGTTAGATTTGAATTTATGGAATATTATCGAAAGCGATTTTCGAATGTCTTCTCTTCTAAAGAACCATTGGAATGATTTAGAGAAGAAGACTTTTTCTTTAAATGCTAGAGCTATGAATGCTCTATTTTGTGCTTTAGATAAAAAAAAATTCAATCGAATTTTTATATGCGAAACGATTTTCGATATTTAGCACACTCTTGAAATCATATATGAAGGCACTACTAGAGTTAAAGATTCTAAAGTTAATATTTTAATGCATGATTTCGAGCTATTTTCAAATAAAACCGAGCGAAACTATTGTTGACATGTACACCCGATTTATAAATGTCATCAATAGTTTAAAAGCTTTTGGCAAATGTTTTTTGAATCTTGAACTTGTGAATAAAGTTTTACGCTCACTTTCTAAAAATCGAGATTCTAAAATAACGACAATACAAGAAGCAAAAGATCTTAATATTTTTCCACTTGAAGAACTTTTTGGTTCATTATTGGTATATGAAATGACTTGCAATGCCCATGAAGAGCTTGAGAACCACCTTCCAAAGAACAGGAAGAATTTCAGACTTAGAATAATCGAAGACTACTCGAGCATAAGCTCAAGTGATGATACTTCTCACTATGAAATTTAAAAAGTTTATGAAACAAAAATTAAAGAACAAAAAGAACGCAACTACTTACTATAAATGCAAGAAGAGGGAAGCACTTTGGAACGAAACGAGCTCCTTCGAAGACGAGGTGAAAATCAATAAAGACGAGGTGGAAAACTACGCCTTATTAGCTTTCATCAACAAGGTAAACAACTCAAACAAGACTCCTTTAATTTATTTCAAAAATACATGATGCTTTTATGAGTTATTCTTAATTTAGTTTAGAATAATTATTTTTCATGAAAATTGCATGTTTAATAATGTAATGAAAATGCAAAAAAATTGGGATCATGCTAGATGTCTAATGAAATCATGCTTAATGAGTTTATCTTTTTAAATTATGCATGATGATTCTTATGATTTATAGATTATCAATTTTTACCATAATGAAAATGGCTTTTTCGGTTTTAAACATGATACATGTTTTTATTTGGCATAAATGAAATAAATCATATGAATTGAAACAACTAAAAAGAGGAAAATATTTTTCTTCAAAATTCTTTTTCTCTATCTTAATGATTTTGATGAGTCTATTTGTATTATTTTTATGAATCTCTTAAAAGTGACTTTGTTGATTTAACAAGTTGAATGATTTGAAGATAAATGATGATTTTTCTCTTGATTATAACTTGTGATATTTTGATTTCTCGATTTTGATTGGAGATGCTCTATGATTAATAAAATCGTGTTTGATTTGAAGCAATGCATAATGATCATGTTTAATAAGTTTATCTTTTGAAATTATGCATGATGATTTGAAGTAATGATAATTTTTGGGTGATTTATGCCTTATTGATCTTTGTCATAATAAATCTTGCACTTTCAATTTTTAAACGATGATGTATGGTTTTCATACGAAAACGACAAAGACATGCTTATATGAAACAAACAACTTCAAATGAAACACATAAAAAGGAAAATATATTATCATTGGAATTAAAATAATGAATCTACTTATGTTATGAATTTTATGAATCTCTTGAAAATGATTTTGATTTAACGATTTGAATTTGAATGAGCTTTATCTTGATATTTTGAGATTTATAACTAGAGATTTCTTATGCATCAATCAAGATATTATATCATTTATTTCTCCTATGTTTCTTTTTGTAAATTGCTAAAGAGAAAATAAATGATCAAAATGTTGATTTTTTTATGAATGTTTGGTATCAACAATCATGAAGTGATAAATGGTTAAAAATGTTAATTTAATGTTTGGTATCATGAATGCTTTATTATCATGGATGGGAGTAATGATGAAGGTTTTGAACACAAATGTTTGTATCATGTTTGATGATTTTACATTTTAAAATTATGTATGATGAGTTGAAGTGATGTTGGTTTAAATGTATAAATCAACAATCTTTTTGTCAAATAAATCATGATTTTTGTTAATTCTTGAATTATAACTTGAGTTTTCTTTTTTGAATCAAGATTGTTTCCTATCATGCTTTCTATTTATAAAAAGAAGAAACTTGTCAAAAATGAGATATGATCATTTGACATTCATTTTTGTTGTTTACCTTTGTCATGATTTGAAAATTGATGTAAAGAGAAAAGAATTACAACATTGTATTCGTCCTTTCTATTTGACAATGATAAACGGGGAGCAAAATTTGCTAGAAAGCAAAATTGATAACTTGCACTTCTCAAAAGAGAAGAAAGAATGATACTATATTGTGAATTTTGCTAAGTTACACATTTCAAGAAAATGCAAAAATGATGCTATCTTGTACATTTCAAAAACTTGCTAGTTTGAATAAAGTAAAGAAAAGCAAATATGCCAACTTACACCTCTTTAAATTTGCTATCTTACATGATGTAGAACTTGCAATCTTGAATATCACCAAGACTTGCTAGCTTACAAAAGAAGCAAAAGTGCTATCTTGCCTACCTCAAGAAGCAAAACATGCTAAACTTGCACATCTAGCAAAATTTACAAACTTGCAAAACTTAAAATTATTGCTAGCTTGTATGATGATAAAACTTGAGATTATATTGCCACGATTTGAAATTATGTCTAAACACTTACTAGTTGTACTTCTCTTTTTGTTGATGACAAAGGGAGAAAAGTTATGATGACAATCGTGCATGTAATGATGTATTGAATGATTTAATTATGCATGATTTTATGATAACATATTGCAAATATCCATGATTAAATTTGCCTTAACTTGAATTCAATTTGAATTCAAGAGTTCTCTCAAATATGGTATATTAATAGGGAGAGTTTATTTAAACTCGAAGAGTTAAGATAAACTCTGTCATCCATTAGTTGTCATCATAAAAAAGCGAGAGAATATTGAATCTTAGATTTTGATGATGAAACCAATTGATAAGTGTTTATGATTTGATTTATGTTTTGAGTGACGCAGGAAGCTTCGATAGGATGAGACAATTAAAGTAGAAAGCATCATGTTGGGTCGGTGAAAAATATGTCAGAAGATTAGATATCGAGCTGAAAGATCAATCGACGTATCGACAGAAGGCTTTGGGCAATGGATTCGGGCATCGAGCCAAGAAGAGCGGATATTGCACTAAGTAAATCGGAGTTACGGAGGTCAACTGGCCGATTGGGTAATAGGCTGCAAGAGTGGACGATGCGCCGAAGAATTGAATGAAGCATCAATGGACTAATGACATGCCAGACAACATGATTTATGCTTAGTAATAATTGTCAAGATCGAAGTGTATTTTATGTGTGTAGGATAAACTACGATAGTAAAGCATAAAGCAAAATAAAGTCCCGGAGTTAAGAATGCGATTTCATTGAGAGTTCGAGAGTTTGTCAGAAGTCCAAACATTCATCGAAAGTTCTGCAAGAATTGACCAAGAAGTCCAGGAGCTTGCTAGGAGTCTGTTGGAACATTGGCGAGAGATCATCGGAAGTTCGCCGGAAGAAACCTAGACTTACGGACTTTATTTAGCTTAGTAAATATCTTAAAATTTATAGTTAGCACATAATTGAGATTAGAATTAGGCCAATCCAATTATGGGACAGTTGGGCTAAGTTTGGGCTATGTTGGGCCAAAAGAAAGGCCCAAATAGTGACTAAACAAGTGAAACCGTCGTGGCACAGTCTCCGAGACTATGTCAAGCGATGGTACTATTAAATCTCAGATTTTGATGATAAAATCAATTGATAGTATTTATGTTTTGATCTGCATTTTGACTGACGCAAGATGCTTCGATCAGGATGAGACAATTAAAGTAGGAAGAATCATGTTGGGCCGGTGGAACATGTCAGAAGATTGGACGTCAGGCCAGAGAATCGGTCGACGTATCGATATAAGGCTTCAGGCCATGGATTCAGGCATCAGACCAAGAAGAGCGGATATTACGTCAAGGATATTAGAGTTGTAGAGTCAACTGGCCGATCAGGCAATAGGCCACAAGAGAGGACGACCGCCCAAACTGGCGGTACCATCGCCTGACACAGTCTCGAAGACTATGTCACGACAGTGTCACTTCTTGGGGCACTATTTGGGCCTCTTATTGGGCCCAACACAGTCCTTACATGGGCCTAGCTGGCCCCTAATTGGGTTGGCTCAAATCCAAACCCAATTACAAGCTAACTACAATTCCTAAGACATTTGCTATGCTAAATAAGTCCCTATGTCTTGGTTTCCTCTAGCAAGCTTCCGATGATCTTCCGACGATATTTTGGTAGACTCCCGGTAAGCTCCTAGACTTCATGACGATCTTCTTGGCGAGTTTCGACGAGCTTCTCGGCTGGTTCCGCCAGAACTTCCGACGAACGTCTCGGGTTCTAATGAACTCTTGAACTCCCAATGAAATCGCATCCTTGACTCCGGGACTTCATTTTGCTTCATGCCTTGCTTTTGTAGTTAATCCTGTACATATAAAAACATACTTCGATCTAGACAATTAATACTAAGCATTAATCATGTTGTCCGGCATGTCATTAGTCCCTCGACACTTCGTCCAATTCTTCAACGCATCATCCTCTCTAGCGGCCTATTGCCTAATCAGCCAGTTGACTCCGCAACTCCGATATCCTTGGTGCAATATTCATTCTTCTTGGCACGATACCTGAATCCATGGCCCGAAGCCTTCTGTCGATACGTCGACCGATCCTCCGGCCCGACATCCAATCTTCTGACATGTTCCACCGGCCCAATATGATTCTTCCTGCTTTAATTGTCTCATCCTGATTGAAGCATCCTATGTCACTCAAAACGTAGATCAAAACATAAATACTATCAATTGGTTTCATAATCAAAATCGGAGATTCAATAATCTCTCCCTTTTTGATGATGACAACTAATTGATGATAGAGTTAACCTTAACTCCCGGAGTTTAAACAAACTCCCCATATCAATATGTCGTATTGATAGAGACTCTTGGATTCAAAAATTCAAGCAAACATGTCATGATAAAATCATACATAACATCAACATACTTCTCCCCCTTTGTCATCAACAAAAAGGAGAAGTTCCAACTATCAAGTGTTTAGGCATACAAGTTCAAATCATTATACAATAAATCTTAAGTTTTATCATCATTGCAAGCTAGCAAAAATTAAAGATGTGCAAGTTTAGCATATTTGCTTTTCTTGAGATAGCAACTGTTTGCTTCTCTTTAGATTACAAGCTAGCAAAAATTTTAAAAGCAAATGCAAGATAGCTTTCTTGTGTAAGCTAAGGATTCTTGCTTCCTATTGCAATGTGCAAGTTGCAAGTTTTGCTTCTTGAGATAGGCAAGATAGCACTTTTATAATTTTTGTTTCTTAAGATAGGCAAGCTAGTGATGTTCAAGATAACAAAGCTCTTTCTTCTCTTTTGAGAAGTGTCATTTTTGCTTCCTTTGCAAAGTGCAAGCTAGCAAAATTTTGCTTCATTCTTGAATTGTGCAAGCTAGCATCTTTCTCTTTGAGATGTGCACATTAGCAACTCTTTCTCCCCTTTTTCTATTGGTAAAAAGAGGGGAAGAATATAATTTTGTAGTTCTTTTCCCTTTACATCAATTTTCACATCATAAGAACAATAAATTTGTATTATAAACATGACACTAGCGGTGGTACCGCCCAACGTAGGCAGTGGTACCGCCCGTGCCCGGAAAACCCTTACAAGTACTCACTCTCCTATAAATACCCCTCTCATCCCTAGTTAAAAGACACAAGCACAAAGAGTTTAAAAGAGAAGAAACGTTACTGCAATCTCTTTAGAAATTCCCTCCTCCACTCTAAGTTTAGAATTCTATAAGAGGAAAGTGAGTACTTGTAAGGGTTGTCTCCTAAACCCGGTAAAAGGACAAGAGAGGTGTAAGAAGAAGGTTGATCTTTGCCTATTAAAGGAAGATCGATAGTGGATGCCGGTAGCCTCGACGGAAGAGGAATCAGAGGAGTGGATGTAGGTCATGACGACCGAACCATTATAAATCAGTTTGCATTTTACTTTGAGCAATTTATCCTTACTGCAAACCTCTTTAATAGCTTACTACCTTCAATACTTTTCCATACACTTTCAAGCTATCTTTACAAAACGTTTTTTTATCTAAAAAAAAAGTTTTTGAAGACGTGATTTTTACCGCTGCACTAATTCACGCCCCCCCCCCCCTCTTAGTGCTGACCCCGTTCCTAATAGTTTACCTTTGTCATGATTTGGAAATTGATGTAAAGGAAAAAGAATTATAATATTATATTCTTCCCTTCTATTTGACAATGACAAAGGGGGGAGCAAAACTTGCTAGAAAGCAAAATTGATAGCTTGCACTTCTCAAAAGAGAAGAAAGAATGATGGTATCTTGTGAATTTTGCTAAGTTACACATTTCAAGAAAATGCAAAAATGATGCTATCTTGTACATTTCAAAAATTTGCTAGTTTAAACATTGTAAAGAAAATCAAATATGCCAACTTGCACATCTTTAAATTTGCTAGCTTGTATGATGTAGAACTTATAATCTTGAACATCACCAAGACTTGTTAGCTTGCAAAAGAAGTAAAAGTGCTATCTTGCCTACCTCAAGAAGCAAAATATGCTAAACTTGTACATCTATCAAAATTTACAAACTTGCAAAACTCAACATTATTGCTATCTTACATGATGATAAAACTTGAGATTATATTGCAATGATTTGAAATTATGTCTAAACACTTGCTAGTTGTACTTCTCCTTTTTGTTGATGATAAAGAGGGAGAAGTTATGATGACAATCATACATGGAATGATGTATTGAATGATTTAATTATGCATGATTTTATGATGACATGTTGCAAATATCCATTATTAAATTTGCCTTAACTTGAATTCAATTTGAATTTAAGAGTTCTCTCAAATATGGTATACTGATAGGGGGAGTTTATTTAAACTCCGGGAGTTAAGATAAACTCCATCATCAATTGATTGTCATCATAAAAAAAGGGAAGATGATTGAATCTCAGATTTTGATGATGAAACTAATTGATAAGTGTTTATGATTTAATCTGTGTTTTGAGTGATGCAGGAAGCTTCGATCAGGATAAGATAATTAAAGTAGGAAGAATCATGTTAGGCTGGTGAAAAACATGTCAGAAGATTGGACGTCGAGCCGAAGGATCAATCGACATATCAACAGAAGGCTTCGGGCTATGGATTCGGGCATCGGGCCAAGAAGAGTGGATATTGCACCAAGGAAATCGGAGTTGCAGAGGTCAACTAGCCGATTGGGCAATAGGCCACAAGAGATGACGATGCACCGAAGAATCGAATAAAGCATTAATGGACCAATGACATGCCGGACAACATGATTCATGCTTAGTAATAATTGTCTAGATCGAAGTATAATTTATGTGTGTAGGATTAACTATGATAGTAAGGCATAAAGCAAAATGAAGTCCCGGAGTCAAAAATATGATTTCGTTGGTAGTTCAAGATTTCATCATAAGTCCGGATGTTTGTCGGAAGTTCTGCAGGAATTGACCGAGAAGTCCAGGAGCTTACCAAAGACGCTCATCATTCTGCAGGAATTGACTAAGAAGTCTAGGAGCTTGCCAAAGAGGCTCATCGGAAATCGCTTACAAGATCATCATGAAGTCTAGGAGCGTGCCAAGAGTCCATTGGAACATTGCCGAGAGATCGTCGGAAGTTCGACGGAAGATCGCCGGAAGAAACCTAGACTTACAAACTTTGTTTAGCTTAGTAAATGTCTTAAAATTTATAGTTAGCATATAATTGGGATTAGAATTAGGCCAACCCAATTAGGGGACAGTTGGACTAAGTTTGGGTTGTGTTGGGCTAAGAGAAAGGCCCAAACAGTGACCAAACAAGTAAAACCGTCATGGCACAGTCTCCGAGACTATGTCAAGTGATAGTACCACTAGTCTGGGCAGTGGTACCGCCCAAACACAGTATTCTAGATAGTGGTGTGAGAGGGATACCTTGTAAAAGGTTGTCTCCTAAACTTGTGAAAAGGAGAAGAGGGTGTAAAAGAGTAGTTGGTCTTCGTTCATTAAAAGAAGACCGATAGTGGATGCCGGTGGCCTCAATGGAAGAGGAATCAGCGGAGTGGATATAGGTCAGGAAGACCGAACCACTATAAGAATCTAGTTTGCATTTCTTCTTGAGTAATTTACTTTAATTGTAAACTACTTTACTTGCTTACTGCTTTCAATATATTTACGAACGTGTTTCAAGTTAAGATCTTTACAAAACAATTTTCGTCGGAATCAGTTTTATTCGAAACGAAGGTTTTTTAAACCGACGTAATTTATCACTACACTAATTCACTCTCCCCTCTTACTGCCGACTATTCCTAACAGATATGGATGACAATCTATTGGCATTTTGTATAGAAAAATTTTGGACATGTTATGTTATGTCATATGAAACTAGTTTAGACATGTTATGTTTGGATTTTTCTTTTTGGTTAAATGTTATAGATTTTTGTACAGGTGTGAAAAATATGATATAAAGGGGAAACCCTATTGTTTTGTTTCAAACATTAACACGTTTTAATTTTATGATTATATACCTTCCGCTGCATTTGTATCGATAATAGTAATGAATGAAAGAAATATGGCATCCCACTGGTATGGATGAGACTAGGAGTGGCGTGCTACACTTACTCAATTATCAAGCCACTAAAGATGTTTTACAATAATACAATAATAATTTTTTCCTTAAGAATGAGTAGTATTTTAGTAGTTCTAGGTATATCGAGATAAAGTACTTAGTAGTAATAAAAAAGATTCAAAAATAAATAGTATTAGTTGAAAACCTGAGTTTCACTATATAGATTACTAATGTCTTATATTCTAAAGTATTTGAGCAATATGTTCTCATAATAAGATTTATGAGTAACCAATAAGAGAATGCATATTTGAGTGGATATAATTGATATTCTTACTTATAAAACTAAAATTATTTATTTTAACTATTATATTTTCATTTATATATGTATATATAATGGTTGAATGTGTTAAGATCAAGTCAGCACTAAGAGGGGGGGTGAATTAGTGCTTTCATAAAATCACGTCGATTCAAAAATATCGTTTGATGAAATCGTATCGAAAAGATGTTTAAACTTGAAAGTGATCGTAAGCGTAATAAAAGTAAGAAATCAGTTTGTAATGAAAATAAAAAGCTCAAAATAAATATAAACCAGATTTATAGTGGTCCATCATCGTAACCTACATCCACTCCCGATTCCACTTCACTCAAGGCCATTGACTTCCACTACCGATCTTCTTTCAACGGGCGATGATCAACTACCCTTACAACTCTTTCTCCTTTTTACAGGCTTAAGAGATAAACTTTACGCCTCTCTCTTTTAGACCTAGATCTCACTTCTCCTGTTAGAAGAACTTTCTAAATATTAGGAAGAAGGAACTCTAAATCCTAAGAGATAATTTTACTCTAAGTATACCTTCCCCTTTCAACTCAATTTTTTGCTACTCCATGTAGGAATAGTTGGGGTATTTATAGACTCTAAATGGTTTTAAAAATGAAACCAAAAAAGTCTCATCCTGGATTTCTCATGTCCTAGTGGTACCACCGCCTATGTTGGGCGATACCACCGCTTGACACTATCTTAGATATTGTGTCTTAGAGATTGAGCCTCTGGTGATGCCACCATCTGGATTGATGGTGCCACCGCTTAACCTAACTTTTGGGTCACTGAATGGGTCTTTCTCTTGGCCCAAAATATTCCCAACATAGGCCCAATTGGCTCATAATTGAGTTGGCTTAATTACATTCTAAACCAACCCAATTACAACTAAAACTACTTCGATCTTAGCAATTATTATAAAATATTAATCACATGTTGTCCGGTATGTCATTGGTTCATCGGCACTTTGTCCAATCCTTCAATGCATCATCCTCTTTTATGGTCTTTTGTCTAATCGGAATGTTGACATCTGTAACTCCTCTCTCCTTAGCACAATGTCAACTCTTCTAGACCTGATGTCCGAAGTCATGGCACAAAGCCTTCTACTGATACGTCCACTAATCCTTCGGCTTGACGTCCAATCTTCTAACATATTCCACTCTGGCCCGATATTGATTCTTCCTGCTTTAATTGTCTCTTCATGATTGAAGCTAGTCCTACATTACTTAAAACGTAGATTAGATCAAAAACTCTATCAATTGGTTTCATCATCAAACTCCGAGATTCAACAGAATGAATAATATGATTATTTTAACAAGATAAAATTATAGAGATCATTATAAATTATATTAGAAAAGACTAAATGAAGTATGATATTAATGATATATAATTGTTTTGACTCATATTAGTATCAAATCTAGTGTAGTATTATTATAATTATTAAATATATTAATCTATTTTCTAAAATTTATGATCACATGTAAAATAATTTTAAAAAATTTTAGAATACAATTAGATAAAATTATTTTTAAAATAAATTTAATTTTTTTATTATGATTTTGAACCTTTTGTTTTGTTAGGATCAAGGGTCGACATTAAGAAGGGGGGTGAATTAGTGCAGCGGTAAAAGAACATCAGTTTAAACAACTTCGTACAATAAAAATCATTTCCGACGAAAATCGATCTCGAAAATATCTTAACTTGAAACACGTTCATAAATGATTTAAAGGCAGTAAGCACTTAAAGAGGTTTGCAATAAGGTAATAGCAAGAATAAAATGCAAACCAGAGAACATGACAGTTTTAGATTGGTTCAGTCATCGTGACCTACATCTACTTCGCCGATTCTTCTTTCGACAATGCCACTGGCTTCCACTATTGATCTTCTTTCAATGGGCGAAGATCAACTACCCTTTTACACCCCTCTTCTCCTTTTCATGGGTTTAGAAGACAACCCTTATAAGCACTCACTCTCCTCTTACAAAATTCTAACACTTAGACTAGAGGAGGATTCTCACAAAAGATTTCTATAGCGTTTTCTACTTTTTAACTCTCTATGCTTATGTGCTTTAACCAAGGATGAGAGGGGTATTTATAGGCTTCAAGTGGATTCAAACTTGGAGCCTAAAACTTTTCCATCCCGGGTTCCCCAAGCACGGGCGGTACCACCGCCTAGTGACAATCTAACATCGACACTGCCCTGGGTAGTACCACCGCCTAGGGGGTAGTGCTGGGTGGTACCACTACCCAGACTGACGATACCACTGCCTGACATAATCTCGAAGATTGTGCCATGATGGTGAGACTTTTTAGGGTATTGTTTGGGCCTCTTATTGGGCCCAACACAGTCCTTACATGGGCCTAGTTGGCCCCTAATTGGGTTGGCCTAAATCCAAACTCAATTACGTGCTAACTAAGAAATTTAAGACATAATCTGAGCTAAACAAGTCTGTAAGTCTATTCTTCCGATGAGCTTCCAGCGATCTTCCGGCGAACCTTCGACGATCTCTCGGCAATGTTCCGGCAGACTCCCGGCAAGCTCCTAGACTTCATGACGATCTTCTTGGAGAGTTCTGATGAGCTTCTCTAGCAAGCTCCAAGACTTCTCTACTAGTTTCGATAGAACTTCCGACGAACTGTCACAGACAAACTTCTAAACAGGATGTTTGATATAATGCTTATGTATGTCCGTGTCTTTTGGTATGTTTATGCTTTGTACAGCTTGTAGAGGGAGAGCCGAAGGCTTAATAGTCCCATTTTAGTTAGGTTGGTGGCCACTTTAGGCATGTAAATAAAGATTATTTCATGTGGACATGTGTGAGAGATTTTCGGTCTATAATGGACCATTTTACCCTTTATTGTGCAATTGTTCAAAGCTTGTAAAGTCTGTTTGTAATTTGTATTGTCTATGAAGTGTTTTCGGAGATGTTTGCTTGTGGATCCCGAGTGAGGTGTTTTCTCTATCATGTTCTCTCTTTTGTAGGTCCTAAGGGACCATGGGAGGCTTCGACGAGGCTGACCTTTGCGGACGGACACGCAAGGGTGCCGCACGACTTAGGCAAAACCAGCTAAGTCCGTGACAGATGGTATCAGAGCGGGACAAGCACTCATAGAAACACTTAGCATGCAAACGTGGGGGACCTAGCGGGGCTGCGTTGAGGGCTGTCAGCACACGCGCGACCGTTTGGGGGAAAATGGGCATGGAGATGTAGGGAAAAGGAGTCGCTCAGATGAGCGGGCATCTGAGATTGGCATTCAGAGGAATGGCCAACCCTTCGCGCAAGAGGCACCATGAGAACAGACAAGCTTGGAAGAATGCAAAGCACACAATGGTTGCGATGGCTGAGTTTGAGCTACGGCTCAACGTTGACAACTATACTTGATGGTGCTCATGGCAAGCGAGACACTTGGTAAAGGATGAGACCATGCAAGGTGGAATGAGTTGCTCAACGACTAAAAGAGTTATGCAAAGCTCACAAAGGTGAGGGGAATTGCTAGCTCGAAGAATTTGGTACTCATGCATGGGCTTGTATGCGGATGATGGAATGTTTGTGGCCATCCCAAGGTGACCAAAATTCGGTGCCATGGAGCATTGAAACTTTCTCTTTGGCATGTGAATGATACGTCCGTAGGAGGCTGAAGTGTGCAACGAGTTCAGCATGTTGTTAGGCCTTGAGTGGTGCAGCAGGGGCTGTATTGACGTGGAGTCGCAATCTAACAAGGGCGTTTGCAGGAGGCAGAACAATGTACAGTTTGTTCAGCAGATCGGAGTAGTCCAAGGGGATGGTGGTCTCCGAAACGAAGAGAGATGTTGCTCTAACGGGACAGTTATCCAAGAGGGATAAGTCCTGGCTCTCTAGAGGGAGAATCATGTGGGACGGATCACACAAGTTGAGGAGTACCTCAACAAACAACAACTCCACGAAGCTCAATGGACTGAGCAAGCGGCGAGGAGTCGTCGCATGATCTCGCTTGAGAGAATGCATTGGTGGATGCATTGCGAGATCAAGTGGGGGAGCGACCCAAAGCAACACAAATAAAGGCACACTTGGAGTCGATATGGAGATCAGACTCAAGGGAGGGCTGACCTGTGAAATGGTGGGCGCGAGGGCCACCATCAACTCAATGCAAAAACGAGGAGCAGAGTAACTTGGGTGTAACTTGGCGAAGTACCCAAGCTGCATGAAGGGAGCCAGCATAGAAGATGGAACATGGAGCTGAGACATAGTGCTTTCCTTAGACAGAGGTCAAGGACATGTACTCTTGTAGAGGCAAGAGTAAGATCATGTTGTTCCATGGGTCATTCATTCTGACGGAGCGGACTCATCTTGCATGGTGCCAAAGATGAAGGGAGCTTCTAGGCACATGCACTTTATCTCGGAGGAGCATTTGATGGAGGAACCAAGGCGACTCAATTTGTGGAGGTGAAGTTGGGTTCAGAAGGCCTTAGCACGGGACAAGAGGATGCAGAGGCAGGTACTCTTGAAGAATATGCCATAGTGTTGCCATTCAAGTTGCTATGAAGGAAGCGTTGCGTAACGAAGATTGTGCTAGTAGGGGTAGAGGCCCAGGATCCAAACAATGGTGCACTAATTGCAGTGAAGTCGGGGGACTTCGGGAGCTACTAGGCGATTGTCCTAGAGCGATGCTTCATCTAGGTGTGACCCAAGAGTGGGTGGATGAAGGTTGATTACCAAAGGAGCGAACAAAATCGAAGGTGGAAGAGACCCTACGATGTATTGGCAGAGGCCACATATGAAGGGTTCACAATTCAAGTTCATCCCACAAGGATCTGAATGCAATAAAGATGTCACCAGGAGGCAACATGGTGCAGCAGATCGTGGTGGAACAGTTCGTGGCAATGCGATACACACAATCTTGTCCCGTGAGGGACTAGATCATATGGAGGTATGATCGGGAGCTACTGGAAACTCCACTTCGGTGAACAACACGATGATAAGAAGGGCTATGGATTCAAGGAGTGAAGGCCATGGTACCGCAGAGGCGGGTCTTTCGTGCGTGTATCGAATTTTGCATCGGATGAAAACCTTGGTCATCAGCATATGGGGGCTGTGTTCCACCAAAGGAAAAGTTCGAATGCAAGTACCAGTGAGTCCCATAGGAGGGACTTGATCATACAGAGATATGATCAAAGCAGCTGGAGAGTTGGACTTCTCCAGAGCTAATATTCGCTTAAGGGAGCCCGACAAGTCAGAGGACAAGGTCGAGTAAGTGAACGTTGCTACCAAGGAAGCTAAGGAGAACAGAATTGGTGCAAACCCTACAATGTGATGGCAGAGGCCATGCATGGGAGTTGCAGTCTGTCTTTCCATCGACCAAAGGGAGCTGCTTGGAGAACACAAAGGTATTGAAGCGAGGGGTCGAAAGGGGCGAGGAAGCGATGACGAGTCCAGAGGGACTTAGCTACCCAAAATCAAGCATTAGTTAGAATGTAGGTGGACTCGGAGGAGTACCACAAAGGCATATCTACTGATTGTGAAGAAAAGGGATGCAGATGCGAGGTGACGGATAGTAGTGTCATGGGTATGGTAGTGCCATAGTACTGCGGAGGCGGGACTTCCGTGAAAGTCATTGATCCCTTGATCTGAAGGAGGGAGAGCGCTTGGTCATGAAAGGGGCCGAGGAGGTGGACCATGCAGAGGCAAACTCTAAGTACCGAGACAAGACTGAAGGGCAGAGGCCAAGGAACTTCGTAAGACCGGTGTCAATGAGTTTCTCATCAAGATAGCTGAAAGTGAAAGACTTCGGGTCATGCAAGAGTGTTCAAAGCTTATAAAGTCTGTTTGCAATTTGTATTGTCTATGAAGTGTTTTCGGAGATGTTTGCTTGTGGATCCTGAGTGAGGCGTTTTCTCTATCATGTTCTCTCTTTTGTGGGTCCTAAGGGACCATGGGAGGCTTCGGGGAGGCTGATCTTTGCGGACCGACACGCAAGGGTGCCGCACGACTTAGGCAAAACTAGCTAAGTCCGTGACAGAATGTCCAGACTTCTGACGAACTCTCGAACTCTCAACGAAGTCACATCATTGACTCTAGGACATCATTTTGCTTCATGCCTTGCTATCGTAGTTAATCCTGCACATGTAAAACACACTTTGATCTAGACAATTAATACTAAGCATTAATCAAGTTGTCCAGCATGTCATTGATCCCTCGACGCTTCATCTGATTCTTCGGCGCATCGTCCTCTCTTGCGGCCTATTACCCAATCGGCCAGTTGACTTCACAACTCCGATATCCTTGGTGCAATATCTACTCTTCTTGGCCCGATGCTTGAATTCATGGCCCGAAGCCTTCTATCGATACGTCGACCGATCCACCGGTCCGACGTCCAATCTTCTAACATGTTTTCCTCTGGCACAACATAATTCTTCCTGCTTTATTTGTCTCATCTTGATCAAAGCATCCTGTGTCACTCAAAACGCAAATTAAAACATAAACACATATCAATTTTTGTCATCATCACAATACGAGATTCAACAATCTCTCCCTTTTTTATGATGACAACCAATTGACGACGGAGTTAACCTTAACTCCCAGAGTTTAAACAAACTCCCCCTATCAATATGTCATATTGATAGAAACTCTTGGATTCAAAAATCCAAGCAACATGTCATGATAAAATCATGCATGACATTAACATACTTCTCCCCCTTTGTCATCAACAAAAAGGAGAAGTTCCACTTTCTAAGTGTTTGACATAACAATTTCGAATCGTTGCATGATAAATCTTCAAGTTCTACCATTATGCAGTTTTGCTATCATAATAGATATGCAAGGTAGTAAGATAGCAATTTCTACAACATACAAGCTAGCAAATTTTATAATATTTTAGAATATACGAGCTAGTAGTTTTGAGATGTTCAAGAAGGCAACTCTTGCTTCTAGAAATATGCAAATTTGTCAATTTTGCTAGATGTGCAACTTAGCATGTTTTTCTTCTTAAGATAGACAAGCTAGTGATGTTCAAGATAGCAAGCTCTTTTTTCTCTTTTGAAAAATATCATTTTTGCTTCTTTTGTAAAGTGCAAGCTAGCAAAATTTTACATTATTTTACAACATGCAAGCTAGCAAGATACAATGTTTTACATGAAGTAAGCAAACAATTTGGCAAGTGTTACGTTTTATCTTCTCTTTAGATGTGCAAGAAAGTAAGCAAGTTTTTGTACTTTCTTGACTTATGCAAGCTAGCTAATTTGCTTTCTAGCAAATTTTGCTCCCCCTTTGTCATTGTCAAAAAAAAGGGAAGAATACAATATTGTAATTCTTTTCCCTTTTCAACAATTTCTAAATCATGACAAAGATAAGTATTAATCTTATTTGTGCATCATTATATATTCAAATTAAAACATGAATAATTTCAAAACTATACATTTCATTTTTGATGCATGATACCGAAAAATAAATCAATCATCATTATGAGCATATTATACATGATACTAAAATATTAAAGTTTTTAAGCATTTATCAACATTTTGATCATGATATCAAACATTCATCATTTAAAGCATTCATGATACGTCATTTTGGTAACAAATCATAGCATTTCAAATCATAATGGTATTAATTTTGTAAAATTACATCCTGCCATGCATAATTAAAATTTTTCCTCTTTTATCATTGTAAATAAGAAAGAATAAGGAAAGAACAAAATAGTGTAAAATATTTCAATCATTTCACGGCATACAAGTCATAAATACAACGACATCATATCATGAAAGATAAAACATCTTGAATTACAAAAGATATGATTCATTTTATCAAATCTCTTCTTTTTATAAATAGCAAAAATTGTAGGTGTATAAAGAAGAGATCTTGATTAAAAAAAAATCTCATGTAATTCTAAGAAATCAACATCATAATTTTGATAAAACTCATTCAAATTCAAGTCGTCCAAATCATCAAAAATATTTTCAAAATCATTTTTAAGAGATTCAAAAGTGATACAAATAGATTCATTAATCTCATTCTTGGAAAAATCGATAAAGTAGAGAAATTTTTCTAAGAAAAGCTTTCCTCTTTTTAGTTTGTTTCATACAAGCATGCCTTTGTCCTTTTTATGCTAAAAAAAATATATATCATCAATCGTTTATGATCAAAAAATAAAATTCATCATAAAAACCATCAAGATCAATAAACCATAAATTACTTGAAAATCATCATGCATAATTTCGAAATTTATTAAGCATAATCATTATGCATGACATCAAAACATAGTTTCAAAATATTTAATATTTTTATTATATGTATTATCGAAATTGATTTCATAAAGCATTTTTCTTTTTAGGTGAATCAACTTTTTATGCTTAGTTTTCCATACAAAACCTATGCATCATCATTAAGTATGATATCAAACTTCTTAATATTTTCATCAAGTATGGTTTCACTCAAATTCGGAAATCATCAAAATACACATTATTTATTCTTAAACAAAAAACATATATATGATTATTATTAGATTTAAATCTAACATTTTATTTCAGTATAAAACATATAATTTTTATTATCATTTTTAAAATTACTAGCATAATCATAATTTTTGTTTTTTTTTATTTTTAAATATGTAATTTTTAAGAAAAATAATTATTCTAAAAAAAATAAATGCATCATGAAAAGCATCATGTAATTTCGAAATAAATTAAGAGGGTTTCGATTACCTCATCGTCAAAAGTCGTTAACACGTAGTTTGCCACCTTACCTTTGTTGATTTTCTCCTCATCTTCGGAGGAGCTCGATTCATCCCAATTTGTGTTCTTTATCTTACATTCAAAGTAAGTAGTTGTGTTCTTTTTATTTTTGTTCTTTAATTTTTGTTTTATTAACTTTTTGAATTTCATGAGCAGTTCAAGTTCACTATCACTTGAGCTTATGCTCGAGTGGTCTTCAATTGTTCTATGTCCTAAATCCTTTCGGTTCGTTAGAAGGTGGTTCTCAAGTTCTTTACATGTATTGCACATCAATTCATAGGTCATCAAAGATCAATAAGTTCTTCAAGAGGGAAATGGTTCAAATCTTTTGATTCTTATAAAGCCGTTACTTTTGAATCCCAAGTTTTAGAAAGTGATCTTAAGATCTTGTTAGTAAGTTCAAAATCTGAAAAACACTTTTACCAGGTGCTTTTAAACTATTGATGACATCTGTAAAACGGGTGTATATGTGGTTTCACTTGGTTTCATATGAAAAAGTTCAAAATCATGCATTAAAAAGTTAATTTTTGAATCTTTAACACTACTTGTGCCTTTGTGTGTGGTTTCAAGAATGTGCCAAATATCGAAAGCTGTTTCACATAAAGAAACACGATTAAACTCGTTTTTGTCGAAGGCGCAAAATAAGGCATTCATAGCCTTTGTATTTAGGGAAAAAATCTTCTCCAAATCATTCCAATCTTTCATTGAAAAAGAAGACATTTTAAAACCAAATTTGACTATGTGCCATAAATCGAGATTCAATGAAAGTAAGAAAACTTTCATTTGAGTTTTCCAATAAGTGTAGTCCGTCCCATTGAAAAAGGAAGGACGAATGAAAGAGTGACCCTCTTAAAAGCCGAAATGAGCTATTTTTCTTAGGTGTTAATCCAAATGAGAAATCATGAGGCTCTGATACCAATTTTTAGGATTAGGGGTCGGCACTAAGAAGGGGGGGTGAATTAGTACGGCGATAAAATAACGTCGGTTTAAACAACTTTGTATGATAAAAATCATTTCCGACGAAAATCGATCTCGAAAATATCTTAACTTGAAACATGTTCATAAATGAATTGAAGGCAGTAAGCACTTAAAGAAGTTTGCAGTAAGGCAATAGCAAGAATAAAATGTAAACCAGAGAACACGATAGTTTTAGAGTGGTTCGGTCATCGTGACCTATATCCACTTCGCCGATTCCTCTTCCGTCGATAAAAATCATTTCCGACGAAAATCGATCTCGAAAATATCTTAACTTGAAATACGTTCATAAATGAATTGAAGGCAGTAAGCACTTAAAGAAGTTTGCAGTAAGGTAATAGCAAGAATAAAATGTAAACCAGAGAACACGACAGTTTTAGAGTGGTTCGGTCGTCGTGACCTATATCCACTTCGCCGATTCCTCTTCCATCGAGGCCATCGGCTTCCACTATTGATCTTCTTTCAATGAGTGAATATCAACTACCCTTTTACACCCCTCTTCTCCTTTTCACGGGTTTAGGAGACAACCCTTATAAGCACTCACTCTCCTCTTACAGAATTCTAACACTTAGACTATAGGAGGATTCTCACAAAGGATTTCTACAGCGTTTTTCTACTTTTGAACTCTTTGTGCTAATGTGCTTTAACTAGGGATAAGAGTGGTATTTATAGGCTTTAAGTTGATTCAAACTTGGAGCCTAAAACTTTTCCATCCCGGGTTCCCCGGGCACGGGCGGTACCACCGCCTAGTGTCAGTCTAACACTGACACTGCCTTGGGTGGTACCACTGCCTAGGGGGCAGTGCTGGGCGGTACCACTGCCTGGCACCCTGCTAGGGGCAGTACAACCACCCAGACTGGCGGTACCACTGCTTGACATAGTCTCAAAGACTATGCCACAACGGTGAGACTTCTTGGGGCACTGTTTGGGCCTCTTATTGGGCTCAACATAGTTCTTACATGGGCCTAGCTAGTCCCTAATTGTGTTGACCTAAATCCAAACCTAATTACGTGCTAACTACGAAATCTAAGACATAATCTGAGCTAAACAAGTCCGTAAGTCTATTCTTCCGGCGATCTTTCGACGAACCTCCGACGATCTCTCGACAATGTTCCGGTGGACTCCTAGTAAGCTCGTGGACTTCACGACGATCTTCTTGGCGAGTTTCGATGAGCTTCTCTGGCAAGCTCCGAGACTTCTTGGCTGGTTCCGACAGAACTTCTGACGAATGTCCAGATTTCCGGCGAACTCTCGAACTCCTAACGAAGTCGCGTCCTTAACTCCGGGACTTCATTTTGCTTCATACTTTGCTATCATAGTTAATCCTGCACATGTAAAATATACTTCGATCTAGACAATTAATACTAAGCATTAATAAAGTTGTCCAGTATGTCATTAGTCCCTCGACGCTTCGTCCGATTCCTCGACATATTGCCCAATCGGCCAGTTGACTCCGCAACTCCAATATCCTTGGCGTAATATCTGCTTTTCTTGACCCGATGCCCGAATCCATGGCCTGAAGCCTTTTGTCGATACGTCAACCGATCCACCGATTCGACATTCAATCTTCTGATATGTTTTCCTCCGGCACAACATAATTCTTCCTGCTTTAATTGTCTCATCTTGATCGAAGCATCCTGCGTCACTCAAAACGCAGATTAAAACTAGTTAATAGGCCAACCATGAGAATATTAAATTATATGACATAATAACAGAATAATATATATTAAAATTTTAGTTAGATCATGATTAAAATTATCACCCAAAATAGAATGAAGTTCTAATCTTAAAAAGATTATCTTGTTGTGAGAGAGACTCTCCAAAGTTGAATCTATATAAATCTTTTCCTCTATCCCCTTCAGTTTTTATAATCAATCTCTAATATCATCATTCAAATAGTCCCGAGCTAGACTTTGTTTCTTCTGGTGTAGATCTACAAAGGCTTCATGATGCCTGAGGTATTTGGTTGATAATATTATCAAAAGTATGTATCCTATTCTTCATCTATGATAATCATCCTATCTTAATTATATTCAGCATGAGTATTCAATCTTATAGAGATAGGATGTGACGCCAAATGTAGACAATTATGTTATTCATGTTTAATGGTCTCCAAGAACTTTTTTTCCTTTGCCATTGCAATGATTTAATTCCAAGGAAGAAAGTATCCTCTTATTGTTCTTCTTTTATTAATTTATTCAATTTATTATTATTGTTATTATTATTATTATTATTATTATTATTATTTACATATCCTTGTTATTATTACTATTTTCTACATATTCCTCTTGAGATATTTTTGTTTCATCCTTATTAAATTTTAATTATATTGACTAATTCCTTCAATCTGATCTATGTTCCTTGCCTTATTTAACATGTATATTTATATTAAAAATCAGCAATATTCTGTCAGGTTATTTATCAGTAGGTTCGGGCAAACCAATGTCTGTATGAGTTAACATTACTACTACATAATTAGTTTGCTACTAACGTTAAGCTCACTGTATACACTACATTAGACATATGGTATGTAAATAACCAAGGGTTAACTTCAATTCTCCTGTGTTACATCTTCCCGTTATATATATTAGTGATGAAACCACTACTAAGGTTCCATGATCCGTGTGGGTTCATATGAGATGAAATCAGAGACATACAAATTGTGAAGAGGCCCAAAACCTCTGTGATTCGGCAAGATCATGTATACTTGTCATAAGTTGAAGTTTCTCTCACTTGCAGATTTAATTGTACGTAGCAGTGTTGCCATACTCTCTATGAAATTATGGGTTGGAGATATATGCGTGCTGTTCAATGACAGGTACATGTTTTGGACTTATTCGAACCTACAAAGCTGATGACCTCTTTGTGGTTGTCGAGCTACAAGTTTCCTTCTCTCTCTTTTCTTTCTTTTGATGTTTTCACTTCCATAACTCAAGCTACTATGATCTAATCTCATTAACAGAACTGGCAAAAGACTCGATCGAACAATCTTGAATCTCAACAAATATCATAAGCAAATGAAATATAACTCAATCTTGAATCTCAAAACAAATAATTTTCACTTTTATTTACATAAAATATAACCCAATCAATATCATGTTCACAATCCTTTATAAAAAAAATTGATTAAAAGAGCATTTTGTTGATAGGGGAGAAACTAAAATATAAAATATCTAAAAGGATCTCTACATCTTATAATCGATTATAAGATAAAAAATAAAACCAAAGAGTCAAATCGCTTTAGTCTTTTGTGGATCATCATTGCCTATCATCTGCGCTTTCCTACTAGCGAAAGGTATTCTTAACCCTAGATTCACTTATAAAATCAAATTATCAATTTATGATTAATTAAAATTATGTTACTACCATCCTCTTTTCTCTTCTTCC
Source organism: Musa schizocarpa (assembly GCA_900464855.2). NCBI lineage: Eukaryota > Viridiplantae > Streptophyta > Magnoliopsida > Zingiberales > Musaceae > Musa > Musa schizocarpa. Next base: position 30,401,171 of record LS990915.1, read on the forward strand.
CCTTCACTTTTGGCCAATACCAGAGAAAGCAAGGCGAAAGAAGAGTTGGTGAGCTGTGTTTGTACTTTTACCATTCATTCCCTGGTAATTTCTATATTTATGCTCAGGTTCTTAGATAAAAATATGGATATGACGACTACACATGAACCATTTTTGAAAAAACAAGATGTTGAAAATAAAGATATAAGTGAAGCGCACTAAGTTTAAATTTCTGCAACAGCTTTGGCTCCATCTGATAGTTTTGCACCACTAAATAGCTGTCACATCTGAGTACAGCAAAATGATACAGTGAAAGAAAATAACAAGTCACCATATTACATGACCTCGTTCTTTACCATCTACGCCCAAAGATCACAAAAAGTAAACATCAACGTACAATTGGCAAGGATTTTTCACTTAAATACACAACACCAATAAGACAACAATGATATCGCACAGCATATTCTTCGTAGTAATTGTATCACTCTCGAGCTTTCTCTTGCATCTCTGGACACGTGCAATTAGCTTGTTCTTGTTTTAGTTTCTGAGAAAAAAAAACCAGTATTAAGAACAGGGTAATTTCAAGTCAGTGTTGTTAGTTTCTCTTAAAAATTCTGAATTGATTAGTATATTATTACACAAGTAATATGTTCCATATTTAAATCTACGTATGAGCATCATATATTTAATGTAGTAAAATTAATTTTAATGAAAAAAAAAAAAAAGGGTTAGTGTTGCTATGATATATCAGTCACTCATAACACAATGTGTTCTCTTTTCTGTGAGCTAAGTGGTCAGTTCTTGATGAAACCTATCTAAAGATAGGAGCAACATAAATAATATAATATATCTTGTCTCATCAGGAAGTGAAATTCATACAACTGAATCATGCCACTTGGTTGTCATACAAATTAAAAAATCAAAAGCTTTTCGGATTTGGACTTCGTATTTTATTCTCAATAGAATATTTAGCAATAATATAATATACCCCATAAGGGAAAAAAAGAAAAATAGGTAGCAAGAAGGATATCAGTAAGTTTCCATTTAATTTTTTCACTAATCTTCGTAATTGATGAAGACCCAGTTTCTACAAGAACTAGTACGGTTTGAATTTGCACGGTGACTTTTACATGCATAAATACCAATTTAAGTCGAAACCACTCTAACAGTGTTATAGGTAGATAGGGTGAAATAAAAGCAATAATGGAACAAACATTGACAATGCTTTAAGTAGCTAGGAAAATGTATCTTAAGATGAAATAAATAAAGACAAGTACCTGGAAGACAGCATATGCTGCTGTTCATTAAGTTCTTCCCCCCAACTTGGTAATATTTAGGAAAGCATATTAATTAAAAAAACAATCTACTAATACTTGACAGTCTTTGGAGTTTGGATATTATGTTTATATAACCATACTTTTCAGAAAAAAATATTGCCTTACGGTACGCACCTGAACTTGGCTCTGCAGCTCTTTGATGTGCTGAATTGCCAACTCCAACATGTCTGAAGTGCTCGTTTGCTTCAATGAAATTGACAATAAAATCATCACTTTTTCAGAAGAACAGATTTGCAGTGAAAAGGTATGCACAAAAATGAAGTGATCAAAGGAGACAGACTTTGTGGAGAATCCATTTACTGGAGAATTTGTATTCGTCTAACTTATGATAGAAGGATATAACTTTCATCACTAAACAAAATACTCTTGTGTTTGTTTTACCTTGTCCATGTTAGGCACAAGATCTTGCAATTTTTGCAACCTTTTGCTAATTCGAGTTCTCCTCTCCTAAGTTCAGAACAAAATTAGAAGTATAAATAGCACATACAACATAAAGCTGGTGTAAGGAACAACAATTATGTTGCACAGAACTAGAAACCCAGGCCAATGGTAAAGATATGTTGGGTAACAAAATGTGATGCATGGTATAAACATAAACAAGTGCTAGCATATTTTCTGTGTCAGGATGCATATACAAGAAATCCAACATCACAGGGAATACTTCATTTAGAGGAAAGAAAAGAACAGTCTGTCTAACCCTCTCAGCAATGCTCCGGGGATGTGTTGCACAGCCACGCTTAGCTCGGACTCTGCAAGGGACTGAATCTTGTTGGACCTGAAGGTATTTCTCTAAAGCAGACATTTCTGATGAAGTCCTTGGCAGACTAAACTGACATATGGAAATTTCATGATTAACAGAACCATAGTGGATTAGAGAATAATTGGACATGAAGTTAAAGGCTGTGAGATATGATTAAGAATCTGGCCATGCATTACTATAATATTGAGGCAAAAAGTTATACTTTCTGAGGCCAGGAAAGTGGGTGATCAACTTAACCAGCGATGATTGTTGAACAGAGACCTCATGATGTACGAATTGCTAATAAATTAATTCCTAGAACTGAGTAAGTCTGCAACTATTGATCACAGTGTCATTACAAGGTAATAGGTAATAGGCTGTACATCCTATGGTCACTATAAAGCTACATCTTCAGTAAGATTCTTGGACTTGTCTCATTTGTGGCAGTGTTCCATCCTTCATTCTTGGACCTTTACTACAATGATGCTGTCCATAGATCAAAAATTATTTCGCCCCAGGTGACGAAGATCTGACATCGAGGTGCCAAACCTTCCCGTCGATGTGAACTCTTGGGGAAGATCAGCCTGTTATCCCTAGAGTAACTTTTTCTGCAGGACCTCTCCTACAGTATCGTCACCACAGTAGAGTTTAACCACCATGAATCGGGATCCTGATGTATATAGATACAAATGGTCCAATGAGAGTGCCCAATTACCTGAGAGTCTACATTACTGAGACCAGTAACTATATCCCCATTATTATCTTTGGTCCGTTTGCTAGGTGGAGCAGTAAACACAATTGAATTGTTATCATCCCATGAGCCCAACTGAAAATTGCCAGAAATGTATGATTGGCCAGCATGCCCAGTTGCCTCATCTGAGCTGTTGCAGCATGTATCAGTCTCCCCTATTTCGGGGATGCTCAATTCTGAGATTTGTGACAGTGAATCCTGCCTTGAAAAGCTCCATTGGGACCGCAACCTTCTATTTGCATATGCGTGGATGCCATCTGTGCCTGCTTGAGAGTAATTTCCAATTGCCCTTGTAGCAGAAAGACCTATTTATAATACATAAAATTCAATCAATAATGAAATATATTAGAATTCTCATGCTCTTTTTCTTTGAGAACCCATAAGTACAGAAGAACGCATAAGAGTTTCCTTGCTTTACTACCACCAAATTCCAAAATGTCATACAATCCGGTTCCTGGTTATCATAATTCTAGAATGCATAACTTCTATAAACAACAGAAACCCCACTAATAGTCTGTCAAACAAGCAAGCCACTTAACCATTTACCACATTGCTTTCTCTGTAGTTATATCTTAGCTTTTAATAAAGTTTAACTAAAGAAATGGAAGTTTTACAAAACAAATATGGTCCAGTAGACCCATACATTCACTCTGACTTGGATTTTAGTTTCAACTACTAGACATTGACTCAACAGTTGATGCTTCATGGTTTTGGAATTTCTATCTTTTGTTTAGAAGCCAAATTGTCAACAAGAAAACCTAGTAAAACTAATAATTGATCACCAAAACACAGAAAAGTGAAACCAGATGATTGTCATTGTTTGTCAAGCAGTACATATTACATTTCAGTGATGTCTTCAGAGCTTTCAGCTATAATAACGATAAAGAATATTTTATAATATAAAAATAAAGAAAATAAAAACAAAGTTTCATTACTACCATGTAGCTGGCATGAAATGCCTTATTGTTGCTTAGGTGTTGATGTGACATTTCATTAGTGGAAGCCTTATGCACTAGGCTACCTTTCTCTTGAATAACAATTGTTTGAACGTACAAATAACAATCTGCCCGCGAAGCCAGTGGCAATTTAATGTAACTAGATTCATGCCACAAGTACAGTAAATTACTAGGTACAATTTACTGCAAGGCGAGTGGCAAGTTCTATGCAACTAAAGGATCCACATGTGACTGGCACCTGGAAAGTTTGCCTGGTCTAGAAACTGTTATGAATACAGCAGTCAGAAAATAGTAGGAATAGGTGGGAGCTAAAACAAATCACTTGAAAGAGTAATAGAGTTTTGGAAGGCTCAAAATTTTGGTAGAGTGGAACAAAGCCAAACATTCTTTGTTGTCTAAGCGACAAATGAAGGAAATGTTCAGATATTAAATATAACAATCAAACAAATGGAAGATAATTGCTACACACCCCAATGTTACCATAAGTTCATTGTCATCCTAAACTCTTTCTAACTTGCACTTCAATCCTTCCTTACCAAAGAAATTATATTTTGTTTATTTAGGAAAAAGTTTTATCTCAGTCCTTATATAAAAGAAAATCATACCAACTGAAAATCTAGAGTATCACAAAATCAACCAAATTTATCAATCTGCACTTAATCAGTATTTGTATGCTTTTTTATCTACAGATCTTCACCACCCCAAATCATCCAAAAAACAGATCAAAATATAAGCAATCACTTTTGACTTTGACCATTTAAAAAATTGTGTATAAATATTAATGGGCTATTCATTAAAGTCGGGAAAGCTACATCTTCCAACCAAATATTAGCACTGAAGAGCAGGAAAACTTCTGAAAGATGTATCCTGGAAAGGAAACAAGCTCCATAGGCTCAAGGTAGCCACATGACATTTTTTCTTACGCAACTTGCAAATTATTGATATGACACAAAAACAAACAAAAAAATTGATCCCTTTTTGAACCACAAGTTAGTCAACTGATTAGGTGAGTTAATGCTGAAAGAAAGAGTTTTATTGTTAATATAAAAGCCAAAGCATAAATCCTAAAATGTTTGAAATATTAACAGAATGATTCATGCATTTACTGATGCAACTTTCCAGTTTTCCTTGCAAGAGCGTAATTAGGAGTTCAGAAGTGCAAATTAGGCTTTGGTCAGTGAATCAAAATTAGATCTGTAAAAAATAAGCATTTGCTTATGATGTTGATCACATTGGCGTAAGGTTTGCACACGTTAATCACCTAGTAATGGTTTAGCAGGTGGAATCTAATGGCCAACCCACTTGCATTTTATATGACAATCCATCATCATCAACTCGAGATCTTTCTTTTTTGTTAGCTAAGGTAGACTAGCAAGTGCAACTTGAGTGACAAATAATTCTGAGCATAGATAGCATCATTTCATCACTGCACATACATCCAATTATAAGCTTCTTATTTCTTATCATTTGATCCATATGTTGCAATTCGGAAGCTAGCTATGGTAGACCTTAATAATTATCTCTTCCGTGCAGCACCAGCTATGCAATGCCATCATGGTCCACATGACACATGAGGTTGGGGATTCATATCCGCTTGTGGGCTCCTCTCCAGGTTCATTCCCCCCGGCACAACACACCCCAAGCCTTCTTCGTATTTATCTACCCTAGTTCGGATGCCATGTCCCCGTCGTGCAGATCGTGGTCAACGCACGACCACAGTAATGTTCACTGGACTTAGACATGGCTATCAGCTGCTCTTCAAACGAACATAATACAGAACTGAGGGCCAGCTATTGGACGACACGGGATCCGTTCTAAATCGGAACGACACGTGTCGCAAAAGAATCGATTAGATGACGAAATTGGTATAAGGGCAAGAGAGGCTGACCGTGATCCGTTAGGAGATGGGAGAAGAAGCCAGCGGGCGAGCTGCTGTGCCGTACCAAGGGCGACCCGGCGGCCGACACTTGGAGCTCCTCGGGGGCGTAGGGCCCATGAAGGCACGCCCCGCCGGTTGCCGGAGCCCCCGGGGTGTCACGATCAGAGCCCCGGCAGGCGGCCCGGCAGCTCGACTCGGACGTGAGGCACGGGGAGTCGCCCGAGAAGAACCGGCCGATCATCCCCTCCGACCCGGCGGCCGACAGCTCCTCTCCTCCCCCGCCGGTGGCGACCGAATCGGCGAGCCCCGATAGGAACGAGCCGGGCGCCGAACCGTATCGGGAGAGCCCCATCGGCGGCCCCATCGACTCCGGTTTCCTCTCGCCGGACGCCGATTGGTTCATCGCTTCCAACTGCTAAGAGAGACAGAGAGCCGGTGGAATCGATGTGAGGGGCCGAGGGGAATAGTGAAGGGTATAGCTGGTTTATATTAGAAGGGAAAAGAGCTAAGGATTAAGATTAAACGCTTAGTGGGTCCCATGCCAAAGCGCTTGGATTAGTGGGGGGTTGCATCTGTGGAGTTGGGAGTATATTACTACCTCACAATTTGCGAGGAATAAGCAGAGTTGGCGTTCTTTTTATTTTGATTGGCTTCCCATGTGATGGCTTGTGGGGCGCATCAGAAGAATCTTTCACGGGAGACATTGAACTCAGTCATGGATTAAGATAACTTATTTGCCTTTGTAAATAATATATGACATGTGAATTTTGGGAAGGATGAAGAGCTGGCTTTGGGGAGGACGAAGGGTTTTGTTTTAATGTTTTGGAACTGACTTTGATGGTAAATTAGGCACATTATTATAGGATGCAAATCATTTTGTTTGTTTTAGGATTTGCCAATTTCATTCCAACTCAAATCCAATCCATCAGATCTAGTTTGTCATTTGTCACTGGTAATTGAGTCTATCATATAAAATTTATCAAATGAGATTTGATATATTAAATGGATAATTAGGTATCAAGTTATGAAACGAGGTTTCGAATTATTGAGTTTGATATATTATTATCAAATTAATATTTTATATATCAAATTTATTATATAAGATAAGATCTTGAATCATCGATCCTTTAATATATTATTATTATATTAATATTTTATATGTAAAATTTATAGGATAAAATTTTAAATCTTTACTTCTTGATAATTAAGTTTGACAAATGTTAAGTATTTGATATAGGATATTCTGGTACTATCCCGTTGGTAGTCATATCAAATCACACGTCGTGCCACTTCATAGTGCACATATCTCAAAGTAATTCAAAATGACATAGATTGATATAGGAACAGTTGCATCCTAAAGCGATGCGGTCCAACTCAGAAGCAACACAACTTGGCTCTAAAGCGATGCACAATAAATCCATGTTATTTGGAATTGCATAAAGCAACACTTGCTATCAAGGATATAACCGTACAAAGCATAGAGTCAGGAGGATGGCCTCGAAACAAACGAATTACCCACTTGAAATGTTGGCGAACGCTAGCAAGCATAGGACGAGCCGACTCCCTATGAAATATATAAAAACCACCTGGGGTAGATGCTAGGGGACAAGATTCATTGTCCACAAATACTGACTTAAGCTTCGGAGGGGTTAAGCTGGAACTCCCCTCTCTAGTGTTGACTAGTTGTGTAGGGACTCAAGACTAGAAGCCCTTCGTGGATCTGCCAAAAAAACACCTTAGGAGGCGGCGACCATGATTCTTCATTCCTTCTTCATGAAACACTCCTTCCGAGTAACTATGTAGAGGACCTTATACTATCGAGATCAAACCAAACCACGCCATTTCCCAAACTATGACATGAAGAATCATAATATTTTTTGCGCTAAAAGAATGGCTCGATGTCACATGAGCGTCCGCCAATGAACAACCTTAGCGAGCGTTCTTCCAAGGAGGTGCCCACTACCCATTCTACCTTCTATCTCGGAGGCCAATCATTTGCTCCTTAGTAGATAGATAGGAACACCTCCACCCATACCTTTGCGCGCTATTGACATTCATTCAATGACCCCAGGCTCTCGTCTCGTGAGATTGGCACGGGATAAATGGTGGTCCCCGTAGAGACATGCTAGTCATAGGTGCCCAACAAGCCAATCACGTGAGTGATGGCACGTGTGACTTGATACAGAATCTTTTTGCTTATTATATTTTGACGTATATCACTTTATAACTATTGCATAAATGCATATATATATTGTGATGTCCTTGGATTTGTGCAATGGGAATCGGATCGTGATGAGATCACGATAATGAGATCGATTCACCTTTAAACACATATCCTAAATAATCCCTACCATAGGTTACTCGAGGGACATCGTGATAACCGGATAGATTGGTGTCTTTGTATACCCGTCCATATGATGGATGCAACCGGTCTCATAGCTGCTTCGTGTAGGGACACTAGGGATACAATCATGTGTGCTCATTGAGAATGAGTTCACTGATTGATCCGCTTACGGAATGCTGGATGGTTGATGATGCCTTATTGTCGACAGCGATTCCGAGTCCCTAGTGGTGTATCTGGTCCTTAGACTTGAGACACCAAGGATGTCCTGTATGAGTGCTCCACTCTTTGATACAAAGACTTATAGGTTTGGCTGTCCCGGATCTAGTACAACCGGTCATTGGGAGTGGTAGTCGACCTTACGAGGGCTATTGAGTGTCGATAGAGGATCATCCACTCTCTAGTTATGAGAGAGGAATATCCCATGTGTTCTTGCTCAGACAAATCCCTCGGCTAGGGTCATTCGGGTTGAGAGAGAAAGAGTTCTCCTGGAGAATCCGATTAGAGCGAGACTTCGAGTAAAACCGTATGGGTCCGACAACACCATGCTCGATATATACGGTCTCCGGGATATTAGATGGATGAGGGACTATATGTATATGGTAATCGAGGACGACAGGTCCAATGGATTGGATTCCCCTCAGATCGTGCCTGGGGACTACTTACAGAGTGGCCTAAATACGTCCAGTAATGATGAGTCGAGTGAATTATTACAGAGATAATAATTCACTTTGAAGTTAGAAAAAAGTTCTGACAGTATGACTCACGGCCAGCTTTCGATATTGGGCCTAGAGGGTCACACACATATGGTAGGCATTGCGATGAGTAGAGGTTCGGATATGAGATATCCGGACGGAGCCCTTGTCTTATTGGATGCAGATCCAATACCCACTAGGGAAGGACCCATTAGGGTTTGACACGGATCTCTATAAATAGGAGGGATTCACAGCCTCATAGGCTAGAGTCTTTGCTTGCCTTTCCTATTCTCCTCCTCCTCCACCTTAGAGGCCTCGAGTTTTGAGGAGGGTCGTCAACAACCCCCGCTGTGTGGATCACCGCTAGAGAGGAGGACGCTTGACCTCCTTCACCCTCTCCTAAGGATCTGCAAGGAAACAGGGATATACGATCTCCCTAGGTAACACAATCTCTATACGCAGTTTTGTGTTTTGCGGATTTTTGCGCACCAATCTTCGCACGACGACGAACATCTTTTTGAGAATCGGGGATTTTTATTTTCTTGTTCTTCCGCTGCGCATATGATGTCGCCCCCTTGATTTCCCAACAAGACATTCCTTAGCCACACCCATCAGGTGCAAGCATTGGTAGAGATTATGCAGACCATCGCACCTCATATGCCATAGCTCGTTCAAGAAGAGGCCCCTCCCCCACCGTCATCACCCGTATCTTAGGTAACCTTTGCTCTCCCAAGGCATAACATTTCTCTAGTTGGTTTGTTGCCTATGGCTCCTAACGATGACCCTCCAACCGAGGATGACCAAGAAACTTAGAACCAACATTAGGGCATGATACTCGACATACCATTCCTGCCTTTCTCGAGGCAAATGCACTGTCATTTGACTTAATGGAGGACTCATTATGGGCTCAACTACGGAGGATGAACTGATGCTTACACAAGGTCTAGAAGGAAGTATATAAAATCAAGGAGGATTACGGGGATAGCATGACAAGAGAGTCCCCCTACACTGAGGAAATTCAAGACAAACCTATCTTGCTCAACTTCCACCTCCCGATGCTAGAGGTCTATGATGGTGGTACTGATCCAATAGAACATGTTGCTGCCTTCTAGGTTCAAATGGCCTTGTATGACATAGCCAACGCTTTGATATGCCGAGTGTTTCCCACCACCCTTCAATAACTAGCTCGAGTGTGGTACAATCGGCTACAACCATTTTCGATCATGTCTTTTGACCAACTTGCCAAGGAATTCGAGTTACACTTCGTGGTCAATGTATGACCCAAGCCATCTATAGTGACACTCCTCAAGCTAAGACAAAGGGAGGATGAGTCTCTCTCTCTCTCTCTCTCTCTCTCTCTCTCTCTCTCTTTGTCACTTGCTTCGCCATAGAAATTCAAGAGGTAACCGATGCTCACCCCTTACTGATTATACAAGTGTTCATAATAGGGCTGCGGTCAAAGAGGTTCTTTTGGTCATTAGTCGAAAGGCCCCTAGCAATAGTCTCTGAGATGTTCCAAAGGGCTCATCAATTCATTACAATTGAAACAATGGTGGCAGCCAGGCCCGAGGAGATGAACAAAAGGCCCTACTGTGGAATAGCCTTAAGGTTCGTCCTTAAGACTACACAGGAAGAAATTCAATAAACTAGAGCCTTCGCTCTCAAGGTCACCACTGCCACCTCTCAATTCATCTAGGATATAAATCTTTCTCTAAATCAAGGAAAAGGGGCTCTTAAGGGAGCCTAGACTATTGAAGATCACGTTTGAGTTCAAAGACAAAACCAAATATTATAGGTACCATTGAGACTATGGCTATGACATTGAAGAATGTCGAGATTTGAAATACCAAATTAAGGACCTTATCCATAGAGGACACCTCGGCTAATACCTTCGAAGGACTTGAGAGCCCTCTCCTTACCCTTATGGCTCTATCAAGAATAGATTGATATAATTATTGTTAGTCATAAGTGCCCTACAAGCTAATCACGTGAGTAATGACACATGTGACTTGACATGTAGTCTTTCTTGCTTATTATTATTTGGTATTTTATCACTTTATATTATCTATTGCATAAATATATTGTGATGTCTATGGATTTGTGCAATGAGAATCATATCGTGATGAGATTACGATAATGAGACCGATTCACCTTTAAACACATATCTTAAATAATCCTAGTCATAGGATACTCGAGAGAGATATTGGGATAATCAAACAAACTGGTGTGTTGTATACCCGTCCATATGATGGATGTAACTGGTCTCATAGTTGCTTGTATGAGGACACTAGGGATATAGTGCAGATCGGAGAATGAGTTTACTGATTGACCTACTCACGGAATGTTGGATGGTTGATGATGCCTTATTGTCAGACAACGATTCTGTCATCCCAGTAGTATATCTGGTCCTTAAACTTGAGACACCAAGGATGTCTTATATGAGTACTCCACTCTTTGATACTGGACTTATAGGTCTAGATGTTCCAGATCTAGCACAATCGGTCATCGGGAGTGGTAGCCAATCTTAGAAGGGCTATTGAGTGTCGATAGAAGATTATCTGCTCTCGGTATCATGAGAGGAATATTATATACATTCTTGCTCAAACAAATCCCTAGCTAAGGTCATTTGGATTGAGAGAGAAAGAGTTCTCCGGGAGAATCCGATTAGAGTGAGACTCATGTAGAAACTATATGGGCCTAATAGTATCATACTCGGCATATGATCTCTAGGATATTAGATGGATGAGGGACTACAGATATATGGTAACTGAAGACAGATAGGTCTAAAAGGATTGTATTCCCTTATATCTTCTAGGGATTATGGTGTAGTGACATAGTATATCCGTAGTCAATAAGTTGAGTAACTTATTATATAAATAATTCATTTAGCCAGAAGGAGTTCTGACAGGTATGACTCACGACCAACTCGATATTGAGCCTAAAGGGTCACATACATATGGTAGGCATTGTAACAAGTAGAGATTCGGATATGAGATATCCGTTGAAGCCTCTATCTTATTGGATATCGAATAAGCTCCTGAATTTTTGGATTTTATAGATGAGATCCAATAAAGGCTAATAAGAGATTATTGGGTAGAGATCCACTAATCTAAGAGGCTTGGGTAGTTGGATGAAGATCCAATACCCAATATGGTAGGATCCATTAGGGTTAAGTTGATAAGGGGCCTCTATAAATAGGAGGGAACCAAAAACTTATAGGCTAGAGGTACTTTTTGTCTGCCTCCTCCTATTCTCTTCTCTTCTTCTCCTCTTCATATTATAGCCCCTATTTGGGGTGTGTGGATAGCAAGAAGGGGCAGCCTATTCTTAATTGCGTGGTGTGCGCGAGGAAGAGTTTTGGGCAGCAATTTGAGGAGCATCGTCATAACCCCTACCATGTGGATCATCGTTAGAGAGAAGGATAGTTAACCTCCTTCATTCTCTCCCATAGATCTATAGGTTTTCAGGGATATATGATCTCCCTAGGTAATTATCTTACGTGTAGTTTTTTTGTTTCATAGATTTTTGTAGACCAACTTTTTTCACGACGATGAAACATTCTTTTCTATGGGAATTCTAGGATTTTGGTTTTTCCGTTCTTCCACCGCGCATATGATATTACCCCAGATTTCCCAATAGTAGTATCAGAGCTAGGTTGCTTGTGTAAAAGATTGGCTTTTAAACTACGTGTGTTATGTTCAATCGCATTGAAATTATTTTACGCAACTGCTACGATTTTTTATTGTAGTTTTCAAATATGTACTGTACCTTTTCTTACTGCTAAGAGATGTCTTAGATAGGGCTTTTGATGTCAAATTTGTTAACACAAAAGAAGAAGACAGGGTAGCAACTATTGTTGCCCCTTGGGGGGCGAAGATTACTTGTAACCTTGGTCGAGAGCTCCAATTTATTGCCCTCAACCTGCTGTATAGTAGCCCCTGCAGCCAAGTTTCCTAGCTACATGAGGCACCCTTAGCGACTAGGGTTTCCTAGCCATAAGGGTTGCCCAAGCAGCTAGGAGTTCTGGCCGCATAGGGTACTTGTAGCCCATGCAACCTTACAGCCATAGTTTCCTAGCTACAAGGGACTCCTTGGTGGCTAGGGTTTCTTAGCCACGCAAGGCAGTCCAGTGGCCTAGGATTTTTAGTTTTTGAGGAGTCTCTATATGGTAAGATTTCCTTGCTTAAGAAGGAACTACTTGCCATGTGGGGAACCTGCCATGTGGGGCACCCTATGGTAGAGTTCCCAAAATACTACATATAATTAATTAAAATAGTTTATTTAATTATTATTATCTAGTTGTCCTATATGGTGATGAGTACATGTGATGTATGATGTGAATGGATGATCATGGACTATGTGATGTGTGTACGTGTGATGTGATTATTATTATTATTAGGGCTTGCGAGCCTCCAATTTATTTCTCATTTATTGTCGGGCCTACGTGCCTGTGATTAAGTTGTAACTATACAAAAATATGCAGTGGGAGCGTGGAAATGATATTGCAACCCATGAGGCCGAGACAGACGATCGTAATGCATGGAGTGATTGCTCATTGGCTTGGGCTTGATCATATATGATATGGTTTATGATCATCTAGTGTGATGGCTTATATAGTGTGTGATTGATTATATACCTACTATATATATATATATATATATATATATATATATATATATATATATTTGTATGTAATATATATATAATAAATATGTATGTGTGTGACATGTTATATTAGGAGACCGAATCAAAATCTCCTCTCTAGATAATATTAAGTTGATAAATGTAAGGTAATTAGATTAACCCATGTGGCCTTCCATCGTTATAGGTAGAGACTGATTCCCGACGTAGGTTGAGTTGGTCGACTCCCTCGAGGCTCACCTATGTCACGAGTCGCTATCTTATCTATAACATAGAGATGTCACTAATGACATGAGGATATGATATTCTTGGTCGAGTCCCTCGAAAGTATATCATCGAATCAGACTCATCTTGTAATGAGAATGTTGATTTAACCGAATATCATAGTTGGTCGAGTCCCTCAAGGCCATGATGGTTCGAAGGCCGAACAAGATGAGAATCACAAGGAGTTATGATCGACAAGAGTTACTTACCATTTAGGCTTAGTGTGACTCGTCGAGTCCCTTGAGGTTACACTAAGACACTAATTGGATCTCGATCTCTACTAGTAATCTATCGAAGACATCCATTTTACGTGCTGAGGGTATCGCATGACTCGCTAGAAAAATAGTGGGAGTAAATTAAGATAGAAGTCTATATCTTATTTGTTTATTTTTTTTATAAAATCTATATGTTATTTATTTCTACTGTATCTTTATTTTTAGAAAATGTCACTTTCAAATCTCTTACGTGGCATACTTGATGTCAACCACCTCACTAGTCTGAATTATACGGATTCCTAGTCATAGGTGTCCTGCAAGCCAATCATATGAGTGATGACATATATAACTTGACACATAATCTTTTTACTTATTATTATTTGGTATTTTATCACTTTATATTGCTTGTTGCATGAATATATTATGATATCCGTGGATCTGTATAATGGGAATCAGATCGTAATGAGATCACGATAATGAGACTGATTCACCTTTAAACATAGATCCTAAATAGTTCTGGTCATAATTTACTCGAGAGGGACATCAAAATAATCGGATAGACTAGTATGTTGTATACTTATCCATACGATAGATGCTACTAGACTCATAGCTACTCATGTGGGGATACTAGGGATATAGTGCAGGTGCTTATTGGAGAATGAGTTCATTGATTGATTCACTTACGAAATGTTAGATTATTGATGATGCCTTATTGTCAAATAGCAATTATATCATCCCAGTGGTGTATCTGGTCCTTAGACTTGAGATACCAAGGATGTCCTGTATGAGTACTCTACTCTTTGATACCAGACTTATAGGTTTGGAGGTTCCAGATCTAGTATAACTGGTCAACGGGAGTGGTAGTCAACCTTACGAGGGCTATTAATTGTCAATAGAGGATCATTCGCTCTTGGTGTCATGAGAGGAATATCCCATGTGTTCTTTCTTAGATAAATCCTAGGCCAGTGTCATTCAGATTGAGAGAGAAGGAGCTCCCTAAGAGAATCTGATTAGAGTGAGACTCATATAGAAACTGTATGGGCCTGATAGCACCATGTCCGGTATACGGTCTCTAGGTACATAATAACTGAGGATAAATAGGTCCAAAGGATTGGATTACCTTGTATCGTCTGAGGATTGCGGCGTAGTGGCCTAGTACATCCATAGTCGAGGAGTCGAGTAAATTATTATAGTTAATAATTCAATTAGCCAGAAGGAGTTTTAATAGGTATGACGCACGTCCAGCTCAAAATTAAGCCTAGAGGGTCACACACATATGGTAGGCATTGCGATGAGTAGATGTTTGGATATGAGATATCCGTTGGAGCTCTTATCTTATTGGATATCCAATAAGCCCCTGAATTATTGGATCCTATGGATGAAATCTAATAAGAGCTAATAAGAGATTATTGGATAGAGACCCACTAATCTAAGTGGCTTGGGTAGTTGGATAGAGATCCTATTAGGAAATCTTGGGGGCGACATCACATGCGTAGTAGAAGAACAGAAAAATAAAATTCCCAAATTCCCAAATATGTGTTCGTCGTCGTGCGAAGATTGGTGTGCAAAAATTCACAAAACAAAAAACTACATATATTAAAGATTTTTTTACCTAGGGAGATCGTATATCCCTGAATCTCTACAGATCTCTAGGAGAGGGTAAAAGAGGTCAAGCGCTTTCCTTTCTAGCAATGATCCATATAGCAGGGCTGCGACGATGCTCCTCAAAACTCTAGGCCTGCTTTAAGGAGGAGAGAGGGAGGAGAATAGGAGAAGCAACGAAAAAGCTCTAGCCTATGAACCACTGATTCCCTCATATTTTTAGATGTTCCCTATCAACTTAACCCTTATAGATCTTGTCCTTGTTAGGTATTGGATCTCCATCCAACTACCCAAGCCTCTTAGATTAGTGGATCTCTATCTAATAATATCTTATGGGCTCTTATTGGATCTCATCCACAAGATCCAATAATTCAGGTGCTTATTGGATATCCAATAAGATAGGGGCTCTAGCAGATATCTCATATAAGAACCTCTACTCATCGCAATGTCTACCATATATATGTGACTCTCTAGGCCCAATATCGAGCTAGCCGTGAGTCATACCTATCAGAACTCTTTCTAGCTCAGTGAATTATTATCTCAATAATAATTCACTCGACTCATCGACTGCGAACGTACTAGGCCACTACGTCATAGTCCCTAGACAGTACAAGGGAATCCAATCCATTGGACCTATCTATCCTCAGTTACCATGTACCTATAGCCCCATATCTATCTAATATCCCAGAGATCGTATATCAGGCATGGTGCTGTTAGAACCATACGGTTTTTACTCGAGTCTCGCTCTAATCGAATTCTCCCGAAGAACTCTTTCTCTCTCAATCTGAATGACCCTAGCTAGGGATTTGTTTGAGCAAGAACATATGAGATATTCATCTCATGACATTGAGAGTGGATGATCCTCTATTGATACTCAATAGTTTTCATAAGGTTAGCTACCACTCCCGATGACCGGTTGTACTAGATCTGGAACCTCTAGACCTATAAGTCTGGTATCAAAGAATAGAGTACTCATATAGGACATCCTTGGTGTCTCAAGTCTAAGGACCAGATACACCACTGAGACTACAAAATCACTATATGACAATAAGGCATCATCAACCATCCAGCATTTCGTAAGTGGATCAATTAGTGAACTCATTCTCCAATGAGCACCTGTACTGTATCCCTAGTGTCCCCACACGAGCAGCTATGAGACCAGTTGCAACCATCATATGGACAGGTATACAGCACACCAATCTATCAGGTTATCTCAATGTCCCGCTTGAGTAACCTATGACCAAGATTATTTAGGATCTGTGTTTAAAAGCGAATCAGTCTCATTATCGTGATCTCATTACGATCCGATTCCTATTGCATAGATCCATAGATATCATAATATATTCAAGCAATAGTCAATATAAAGTGATAAAATATTAAATAATAATAATAAGTAAAATGACTACGTGTCAAGTCACACGTGTCATCTCTCATATGACTAGCAGATCGAGTATCCAATATGGCAAAATCCATTAGGGTTAAGTTGACAAGTGTACTAGATCTTGCCATATTAGGTATTGGATTTGCTAGTCATAGGTGCCCTGCAAACCAATCACGCGAGTGATGACACATGTCAAAGGCCATGATGATCACATTTATGGTGGTCAACCTCCCTTAAGCATATAATGTAATCCTTGGCCTGCTAACTCTCAACAAGCTAAGTGCGATTATATTTGCTAATCATAGGTGTCTTGCAAGCCAATCATGTAAGTGATGGCACGTGTGACATGATATATACTCTTTTTACTTATTATTTATTTGTTATTTTTTCTCACTTTCTATTGCCCATTATATATATTGTGATATCCATAAATCTATGCAATGAGAATCAGATCGTTTTGATATCATGATAATGAGACCGATTTGCCTTTAAACATAGATCTTAAGTAATTCTGGTCATAGGTTACTCAAGAGGGACAACGAGATAACCGGATAGACTGGTGTGTTGTATACTGGTTAATATGATGGAGGTGATTTGTCTCATAGTTGCTCATGTGAGGATATTAAGGATTTAGTGTAGGTGCTCATTGGAGAATGAGTTCACTGATTGATCTGCTCATGGAATGCTAAATGGTTGATGATACCTCATTGTTAGATAGTGATTATGTCATCCTAGTGGTGTATCTAGTCCTTAGACTTGAGACATCAAGGATGTCCTATATGAGTACTCCACTCTTTGATACTGGACTTATAGGCTTGGAAGTTTCAAATTTAGTACAACTAATCATCGGGAGTGGCAATCAATCTTACAAGGGTTATTGATTATTGATAGAAGATCATCTGCTCTCAATGTCATGAGAGAAATATTCTATGTTCTTACTCAGGTAAATTTCTGGCTAAGGCCATTCAGATTAAGTGAAAAAGAGTTCTTTGAGAGAATCTAATTAGAGCAATTCTCGAGTAGATTCTATATGGGCTTGATAGCACCATATCCGATATATAGTCTATGAGATATTAGATAGATGAGGGACTATAAATACATGGTAATAGAGGATATATAGGTCCAATGGATTAGATTCCCTTGTATCATTTAGGGACTATGGCGTAGTGGCGTAATACGTCCATAGTCGATGAGTCGAGTGAATTATTATGGAGATAATAATTCGTTAAGTTAGGAGGAGTTATAAAAGGTATGACTCACAACCAGCTTGATATTATGCCTAGAGGGTCCACACATATGGTATGTGTTTTGATGAGTAAAGGTTCAAATATGAGATATCCGTCGAAGCCCCTATCTTATTAGATATCCAAGAAGCCCATAAATTATTGATCTTATGGATAAGATCTAATTAGTATCGAGAAATCTAGGAGTGACATCACATGCATAGGGAAGAACATAAAACAAAATTCCTTGATTTGCATAAAAATGTTTCATCATCGTGCAAAGATCGGTACACAAACACTCATGAAACTGAAAAATATGTGTGAGATAGTTGTGTTACCTAGGGAGATTATAAATCCCTAAATTTTTGTAGATCTTTATGAGAGGATGAAGGAGGTCAACTGTCCTCTTCTTTAGCGGTAATCTACATAGCAGGGGCTACGAAGATGCTCCTCGAATCGTTGCCCAAATCTCTACACCCCAAATAGGGGCTATTGGTTGGGGAGGAGAAGGGGAGAGGAGAATAGGAGGTGATAGCTAAAAAGACCTAGCTTATGGCCTTTTGTATCCTTCTATTTATAGAGGCCCCTTGTTAACTTAACCATAATAGATCCTGCCATATTGGGTACTAGATCTCCCTCTAACTACCCATGTCTCTTAAATTGGTGGATCTCAACCCAATAATCTCTCATCGACTCTTCTTGGATCTTATCCATAAGATCCAATAATCCAAGGGCTTATTGGATATCCAACAAGATAGGGGCTCTAACGAATATCTCATATATGAACCTCTACTCGTCGTAACACCAATCTTATGTATGTGATACTCTAGGCCCAATATTGAGCTGACCATGAGTTATACTTAACAAAACTTCTTTTGGCTCAATGAATTATTATCTCCATAATAATTCACTCAACTCATCAACTATGGACGTACTAGGCCACTACGTTATAATCCCCAAATGATATAGGGGAATCCAATACTTTGAACTTATTTATCCTCAGTTACCATGTATTTATTGTCCCTTATTCATCTAATATCCCAAAGACTATATATCGAGCATAGTGATGTCCGGCCCATATGGTTTCTACTCAAGTCTCGCTCTACTTGGATTCTCTCGAATAACTCTTTCTCTCTCAATCCCAATAACCCTAGCTAAAGATTTGTCTAAGTAAGAACACATGAGATATTCCTCTCACGACACTAAGAGCAAATGATCCTCTATCGATACTCAATAGCCCTATGTTGAATCTCGTATTTTGATGATGAAACCAATTGATAATTCTTTATGATTTAATCTGTGTTTTGAGTGATGCAAGATGCTTCGATCAGGATGAGACAATTAAAGCAGGAAGAATCTGTTAGGATCGAGAGCACTAAGAGGGGGGGGGTGAATTAGTGCAGCGGAAATCTTACAGCGATTAAAATCGAAAGGTGCGTTCGTTCGATAAAATCTATTATGATGCAAAAGCCGATTCATAGTTTGTATCTAAGTGCAGTTTACACAGTTTGCGTCTAAATGCAGTTTTGTGTCTAAATGCAGTTTGCGTCTAAATGCAGATTGCATCTAAGCGCAGTTTGCATCTAAGCGCAGTTTGCGTCTAAGCGCAGATTGCGTCTAAGCGCAGTTTACGTCTAAACACAGTTTGCGTCTAAGCGCAGTTTACGTCTAAACACAGTTTGCGTCCAAACACAGTTTACGTCTAAACACAGTTTGCGTCTAAGCGCAGTTTGCGTCTAAACACAGTTTGCGTCTAAACACAGTTTGCAGTTATAAATGGAATCAAGACATAAACGTAAACTGCACAGAAACTCGTTCGTAAAAGCGCAAAAGACAGTTTGCAGTTATAAACAGACTCAAGACGTAAATGTAAGCTGCGATGTAAAGATCGTACGAAAACACCGTTTTACGTCTGAATGCAGATTCGGAAAGATTAGAACTTAGAAACTTGTTCGTAAAAGCGCAGAGAGCAGTAGCTATGTAGGAGGTTTGCAGTAATGATAAAATGCTCAAAATAAAAGCAAACCAGAGATTTAGAGTGGTTCGGTCAGTCTTGACCTACTCCACTTTTGGCTTCCTCCACCGATGAGGTTACCGACGTCAACTAGAGGCCTTCCTTCAATAAGCGAAGGCCAACTGCCCTTTTACAGTTTCTCTCCTTTTGACGGGCTCAGGAGACAACCCTTACAGATCCTTTCTCTCCTCTCTTTACAACTCAAGACTTGAAGAACAGAAAGAGGAAAACTTTTGGACTTTACACAAATTTGAGCTCTTAGAATCACAGAAAAGATCAAGAATTGGGTGTGGATCTGTATCTGTTCAGTGCTGAATGGGTGGGGTATTTATAGGCCCCAACCCAGTTCAAATTTGGAGCTCAAAACGATCAAATCCCGGAATTCCGGGATCAGGCGGTTGCACCTCCTGACTGGAGAGGTTGCACCGCCTGGCAGAGCTCGAAGACTAAGCCTCTGGGCGGTGCCACCTCTGTCAGGGGCGGTTGCACCTCTCTGCCAGAGCTCGAAGACCGAGCTCAGGCGGTTGCACTGCCTGACTGGAGAGGTTGCACCGCTTGGCAGAGCTCGAAACTTGAGCTCTGGCGGTGCTACCTCCTGACAGAGGAGGTTGCACCGCCAAGTCTCGCTCGGAGACTGAGCCTTGGGCGTTTGCACCTCTTGGCTGGGGCGGTTGCACCGCCCAGTCTCACTGGGAGACATAGCCTGGGCGGTGCCACCTCCAACCCTGGCGGTGCCACCTCTTTTACTATTTCAGCTCACTTGGTTTGGCTCCAAACTTGGCCCAAACCAATCCGAACTTGAGCCTAATTGGCCCCTACTTGGGTTATAGGATTAACACCTAATACTAACCCTAATTAACGTGCTAATTATGAATTTAAAGACATTTTCTAAGCTATTACAAAGTCCGCAAGTCAAGACTTCTTCAAGGGCGAGCTTCCTAAGAAACTTCCCTGGTCTTCCGATGAACTCGGAAACCATTCTGGGACTCCCGGAAGCTCCTAGACTTCACGATTTGATCTTAGCGAGTTCCAATGAGCTTCTTCGCAAGCTCCAATCTTTCTCGGCGAGCTCGTAGCATTCCCGACGAACCTTTCGACTTCCGGTCGAACTCAATTCGCAACAAATCCTTCGCTTGACTCCGACACTTTTGTTTCACTTTATGTCTTCATCGTTTTTTTCATAGTTAATCCTGCACAACAAAACTTCGATCGAGACAATTAATCCTAAGCAATTTAACCAAGTTGTCCGGCATGTCATTGGTCCCTCGATGCTTCGTCCGATTCTTCGGCGCATCGTCCTCTCCTGCAGCCTATTGCCCAATCGGCCGGTTGACTCTGCAACTCCGATATCCTTGGCACAATACCCGCTCTTCTTGGCCCGATGCCCGAGTCCACGGCCCGAAGCCTTCTGTCGATACGTCGACCGATCCACCGGCCCGACGTCCAATCTTCTGACATGTTCCTTCGGCACAACATGATTTTCCTGCTTTAATTGTCTCATCCTGATCGAAGCACCCTGTGTCACTCAAAACGCAGATTAAATCATAAACATATATAAAGTAGTTTCATCATCAAAATATGAGATTCAACAATCTACCCCTTTTTGATGATGACAACTATTTGATGACGGAGTTAAACTTAACTCCCGGAGTTTAAACAAACTCCCCCTATCAATATGCCATTTTGATAGAACCTTGAATTCAAACTGAATTCAAGTTATTGCAATATTCATCTTGAATACTTGCAACACGTCAACATGAACATATGCATAAACTTATGCATCACATGTCATGTCATCAACATACTTTCATCAACATACTTCTCCCCCTTTGTCATCAACTAAAAGGAGAAGTATCACAATCAATCGTTTGTGATATTGATTCAACTCATTGCATGAAAAACATAGTATCAAGTTTTATCATCATGCAGTTTTGAAGCCAGAAAATTTAACAAATGTTACATCATGCTTAGAACATTCAAGCTACCAAGTTTTAGATATGCAAGTTTTATAGCATATAAGATAGCACTTTTGGTAATGTTTAAGATAGCAAGTTCTACATCATGCAAGCTAGCAAATTAGAGATGTTCAAGAAGGCAACTCTTGCTTCTTGAAAATTTTGTTCACTTTGCTAGATGCGCAAATTAGCATTTTTGCCTCTTGAGATAGGCAAGATAGCACATTTGCTTCTTTTGAGATAGCAACTTTTTGCTTCTCTTTAGACCAACAAGCTAGTAATTTTTATGATATACAAGTTTCACAATATATAAACTAGCAAAAATTTCGAAAGCAAATGCAAGATAGCTTTCTTGTGTAAGCTCATGATTCTTGCTTCCTATTGCAATGTGCAAATTGCAAATTTTGCTTCTTGAGATATTCAAGATAGTGATGTTCAAGAAGACAATTTTTCTTCTTAAAATAAGCAAGTTAGCAATCTTTGCTACTTAAGATAGGTAAGCTAGCAATCAAGATTTTGCATCTTCTTGACTTGTACAAGCTAGCTATCTCCCCCTTTGTCATTGTCAAAAAGAAAGGAAGAATACAGTTTTGTAGTTCTTTTTCCTTTTACAATGATTTCAAAATCATAACAAAGGATGAATAATCAAGTCATGAATGTCAAGACAATTTTTCATCATGAATATCATTGCATGCATCGTTATCATAGGTTGAAGTATTACATGTATAATTTCATATCACCATTCATAATTGCATTAATGTTTCAATATAGCAATTTTTTCTCAAAGTGTGTAACTTAGCACTCATAGCATTTTAAATCATGATTTACATCATATGCAATACATCACATCATAATTAGAAAGCACAAGTATTGCATGCATAATTGCAAATCATAAATGTTTCATATCATGATGGTATCAATTTTGTCAAATTATATCCTACCATGCATGATCAATAACTCCTCATTTGTATTTCATGCATTATTTCATTTCATCTCATAAGGAATATCAAGAAGAGTTATTGGATGAGGAGATAAATATTTTATGAATACACGGAATTGTATAAAATTCACATCATAAGTGTTTCGTATATTCATATTATCACATGAAGCATATTATCATTTTTGAGATTCATAACATGAATAACGTTATTACTATTTCATCAAAATCAATTTCGAGATTCACACAATATCATGCATTAATCTCGATAAGATGAGAAAAGCATTTTATTTTTAAGTGATTCTTTTAACACATCATAAAAACTCATTCATAATTCAAGTAATTTACAAGATATCATAAATAAATTTATCACTTGTATTTCATCAAAATCGAGAGCTCTAGAGATAGAAAATGATTGAAGCATTTAACATGATTGAAGCATGATTCATACTTAAAGTGTATCTTATGTCGTAAATACGAATCAAGCATTTGTCAAATCTGAAATCATCCTCAAAATTACATTCAATAAATTCATATATGACAATCATAGATTTATTGAAAAATCAATAAGATAGAAGATTGCATTTCAAGTGTTTATCAATTGTAGCATTTCATCACATGGTAAGATATCAATGCGTAAAATTACGATACAAGTTCTTGATATCTTAACGTATGGTGCAAACATGGCACAATGCAAATTTGGTCATCATAGCATCAATTCATATAAGCATTGCAAATATGGCAATCATATCAATTCATATATCTCTTGATGATGCAAGCATGGCATAATCATAGCATAGTGTTTATAGCATCAATTCATATATTTCTCCCCATTTTTTTTTTAAGTGTTTCATCTTAAGTGATCGATTTCATGTTAGCATGCCTTTTCATTTATGTCAAATGAAAACATGCATCAATTTTTAAAGCCACTGTTATTATCATGAAAATCGATAATCACCATAATTTCAAAAATATATACTCATTAATCATAACTTCAAATTGAACATGATTTCATATACTCAAAATCGAGAAATAACAATGGAAATCAACATGATACACATTATTACTTCTCAACCACATATAGCATGATTTCATAATGTATTTCAAAATCATTTTGTTTATCATAAACAAGCAATTTTCATGATTATTTTCAAAATTACTTAGAATGATAAGCATGATTCCTAATTTTTTCTATTTTCATTATAAAATTATTAAACATGTAATTTTTAAGAAAATAAAAAAGAAAAATGCATTATGAAAAGCATTATGTAATTTCAAAGTAAATTAAAGGCATTTTGATTACCTCAACGTCGAAAGGCGTAAAGGCATAGTTTGCCACCTCGCCTTTGTTGATTTTCTCCTCGTCTTCGGAGGAGCTCGATTCATCCCAATTTTTGTTCTTCTTCTTACGTTCAAAGCAAGTAGTTCCGTTCTTTTTACTTTTTAATTTTTGTTTCATTTGTAGTTTAAGTTCACCATCACTTGAGCTTATGCTCGAGTAGTCTTCAAATGTTCTATGTCCCAAATCCTTCCTGTTCTTTGGAAGGTGGTTCTCAAGTTCTTCACGTGCATTGCATGTCATTTCATATGTGATCAATGAACCAATTAGTTCTTCAAGTGGAAATTGGTTCAAGTTTTTCGATTCTTGAATAGCAGTTACTTTTGAATCCCAAGTTTTAGAAAGTGAGCGCAAAACTTTATTAACGAGTTCAAAATCCGAAAAGCTTTTACCAAGTGATTTTAAACCATTGACGACATCCGTAAAATGGGTGTACATGTCAACAACGGTTTCGCTTGGTTTCATATGAAAAAGCTCGAAATCATGCAGTAAAATATTAACTTTCGAGTCTTTGACTCTACTAGTTCCCTCGTCGTGATTTCAAAGAGTGCGCGATATCGAAAAGCCGTTTAGCACAAAAGAAACCCGATTGAACTCATTTTTGTCCAAAGCGCAAAATAAGGCATTCATAGCCTTTAAAAATTAAAGAAAAATACTTCTTCTCTAAATCCGACCATTAGCTCATCAGTTTAGAGGGAAGTTGAAAACCGTTTTCAATGATATTCCATAAATCCAGATTTAGAGAAATCAAGAAAACTCTCATTCGAGTTTTCCAATAAGTGTAGTCCAGTCCGTTAAAGAACGGTGGACGAAAGATCGAAAAGCCCTCTTGAAGAGCTATTTCTCTTGGGTGTAAATCCGAAATGAGAAATACCCTGCTCTGATACCAATTGTTAGGATCGAGAGCACTAAGAGGGGTGGGGGGGGGGGGAATTAGTGCAACAGAAATCTTACAGCGATTAAAAATCGAAAGGTGCGTTGCTCGATAAAATCTATTATGATGCAAAAGCCGATTCACAGTTTGTATCTAAGTGCAGTTTTACGCGGTTTGGCGCCTAAATGCAGTTTTGCGTCTAAATGCAGTTTATGCGTCTAAATGCAGATTGCGTCTAAAGCGCGGTTTGCATCTAAAAAGTTTATGTCTAAGCGCAGATTGCGTCTAAGCGCAGTTTGCGTCTAAACACAGTTTGCGTCTAAACACAGTTTGTGTCTAAGCGCAGTTTGCGTCTAAACACAGTTTGCGTCTAAACACAGTTTGCGTCTAAGCGCAGTTTGCATCTAAACACAGTTTGCGTCTAAGCGCAGTTTACGTCTAAACGCAGTTTGCGTCCAAACACAGTTTACGTCTAAACACAGTTTGCGTCTAAGCGCAGTTTGCGTCTAAACACAGTTTTCATCTAAACACAGTTTGCAGTTATAAATGGAATCAAGACGTAAACGTAAACTGCACAGAAACTCGTTCGTAAAAGCGCAAAAGACAGTTTGCAGTTATAAACAGACTCAAGACGTAAATGTAAGCTGCGATGTAAAGATCGTACGAAAACACCATTTTACGTCTGAATGCAGATTCGGAAAGATTAGAACTTAGAAACTTGTTCGTAAAAGCGCAGAGAGCAGTAGCTATGTAGGAGGTTTGCAGTAATGATAAAATGCTCAAAATAAAAGCAAACCAGAGATTTAGAGTGGTTCGGTCAGTCTTGACCTACTCCACTTTTGGCTTCCTCCACCGATGAGGTTACCGACGTCAACTAGAGGCCTTCCTTCAATAGGCGAAGGCCAACTGCCCTTTTACAGTTTCTCTCCTTTTGACGGGCTCAGGAGACAACCCTTACAGATCCTTTCTCTCCTCTCTTTACAACTCAAGACTTGAAGAACAGAAAGAGGAGAACTTTTGGACTTTACACAAATTTGAGCTCTTAGAATCACAGAAAAGATCAAGAATTCGGTGTGGATCTATATCTGTTCAGTGCTGAATGGGTGGGGTATTTATAGGCCCCAACCCAGTTCAAATTTGGAGCTCAAAACGATCATATCCTGGAATTCCGGGATCAGGCGGTTGCACCTCCTCGACCGGAGAGGTTGCACCGCCCGCAGAGCTCAAGATCGAGCCTCAGGCGGTGCCACCTTCTGTCGTGGGCGGTTGCACCTCTTTGCCGAGCTCGAAGATCGAGCTCAGGCGGTTGCACCGCCTCGACCGGAGAGGTTGCACCGCCTGGGCAGAGCTTCGAAACTTGAGCTCTCGCGGTGCTACCTCTGACAGAGGAGGTTGCACCACCCAATCTCGCCGGAGATGAGCCACAGGCGGTTGCACCTCTTGGCTGGGGCGGTTGCACCGCCCGGAGTCTCACCGGGAGACATAGCTTTGGGCGGTGCCACCTCCAACCACGGCGGTGCCACCTCTTTACTATTTCAGCTCACTTGGTTTGGCTCCAAACTTGGCCCAAAACCAGTCCAACTTGAGCCTAATTGGCCCCTACTTGGGTTATAGGATTAACACCTAATCCTAACCCTAATTAACGATGCTAACTATGAATTTAAAGACATTTTCTAAGCTATTACAAAGTCCGCAAGTCAAGACTTCTTCTCGCGCGAGCTTCGCAAACTTCCGGCCCGGTCTTCCATGAACTCTCAAATACCATTCTGGGACTCCCGGCAAAGCTCCTAGACTTCACGATTTGATCTTAGCGAGTTCCAATGAACTTCTTCGGCAAGCTCGATCTTTCTCGGCGAGCTCGGTAGCATTCCCGACGAACCTTGGACTTCCGTCGAACTCTCGAACTTCGCAAAAATCCTTGGCTTGACTCCATTAACTTTGTTTCACTTTATGTCTTCATCGTTATCATAGTTAATCCTGCACAACAAAACTTCGATCGAGACAATTAATCCTAAGCAATTTAACCAAGTTGTCAGGCATGTCATTGGTCCTCGATGCTTACGTCGATTCTTGGCGCATCGTCCTCTTCATGACCTATTGCCCAATCGCCGTTGACTCTGCAACTCCGATATCCTTGGCACAATACCGCTCTTCTTGGCGATGCCCGAGTCCGGCCCCGCCTTCGATACGTCGTCGACCCGATCCACCGACGTCGTCCAATCTTCGACATGTTCCTTTGGCACAACATGATTTTCCTGCTTTAATTGTCTCATCCTGATCGAAGCACCCTGCGTCACTCAAAACGCAGATTAAATCATAAACATATATCAAGTAGTTTCATCATCAAAATACGAGATTCAACAGAATCATGTTGTGTCGGAGGAAAACATATCAGAAGATTGGACGTCGAGCTAAAAGATCAATCGAAATATCGACAGAAGGCTTCAGGGCATGGATTCGGGCATCGGGCCAAGAAGAGCGAATATTGCGCTAAGGATATCGGAGTTACGGAGTCAACTGGCCGATTGGGCAATAGGCCATAAGAGAGGACTATGCGCCGAAGAATCGGACTAAGTGTTGAGAGACCAATGACAAGCTGGACAATATGATTAATGCTTAGTATTAATTATCTAGATCGAAATATATTTTTACTTGTGCAGGATTAACTACGATAGCAAGGCATGAAGCAACTTAAAGTCCCGGAGTCAAGGACGTGAGTTCGAGAGTTCGTCGAAAGTTCTGGCGGAACCAACCGAGAAGTCTCAGAGCTTGCTAGAGAAGCTCGTCGGAACTCGCCAAGAAGATCGTCGTGAAGTCCAGGAGCTTGCCGGGAGTCCGCTAGAACATTGCTGAGAGATCATCGGAAGTTCGCCGGAAGATCGCCGGTAACTCTCCGGAAGAAAAGACTTACGGACTTGTTTAGCTTAGACTATATCATAGAATTCATAGTTAGTATGTAATTGGGTTTGGATTTGGGCCAACCCAATTAGGGGTCAGCTAGGCCCATGTAAGGACTGTATTGGGCCCAATAAGAGGCCCAAATAGTGCCCCGAGAAGTCTCACCGTCGTGGCATAGTCTTCGAGACTGTGTCAAGCAGTGGTACCACTAGTCTGGGCGATTGTACCACCCCTGGCAGGGTGCCAGGCGATGGTACCACCCAGCACTACCCCCCAGGCAGTGGTACTGCCAAACCTAGGCGGTGGTACCGCTTAGGACAGTGTCAGTGTCGACTGACACTATGCGATGGGATCGCCCAACGTAGGCAGTAGTACCACCCGTGCCCGGGGAACCCAGGATGGGAAAGTTTTAGGCTCTAAGTTTGAATCAACTGAAGCCTATAAATACCCCTCTCATCCCTAGTTAAAGAACACAAACACAAAGAGTTTAAAAAGAAAGAAACACTGCTAAAATCTTGTGTAATCTCCTCTCCCTCTTCTAAGTGTTAGACTAGTTTGAGAGAGGAGTAAGTGAGTACTTATAAGGGTTATCTCCTAAACCTGTGAAAAGGAGAAGAGGGGTGTAAAAAGTGATTGTCCTTTGCCTATTAAAGGAAGGCCTCTAGTGGACGTCGGTGATCTCGTTGGAGGAGGAAGCCGAAAGTGGATGTAGGTTACGTTGACCGAACCACTCTAAAATCTGGTTTGCATTTCTATTATTTCCATTTACATACACTTTTAAGTTAAGTTTCCGAAATCATTTTCAACATAAATAGATTTTATCGTACGAAAGTTTTTGAAGACGTGATTTTTCCGCTGCACTAATTCACCCTCTTAGTGCTGACCCCGATCCTAACAATTAGTATCAGAGCCTCGTGATTTCTCAGATGGTTTAACACCCAAGAGAAATGGCTCTTTTCGACTTTCAAGAGGGTCACTCTTTTATTCATCCTCCCTTTTTCAATAGGACGAATTGCACTTATTGGAAAACTCGAATGAGAGTTTTCTTACTTTCTTTGGATTTGAACTTATGGAACATTGTCGAATCTGGTTTTAAAAGGTCTTCTCTTCCAATGAAAGATTGGAATGATTTGGAGAAGAAGACGTTTTCTTTAAATGCTAGAGCTATGAATGCTCTATTTTGCGCCTTAGATAAAAATGAATTTAATCGGGTTTCTTTGTACAAAATGGCCTTCGATATTTAGCATATTCTCGAAATCACACACGAAGGCACGAATAGAGTTAAAGATTATAAAATTAACCTTTTGATGCATGATTTTGAGATGTTTTGTATAAAACCAAGAGAGACTATTGGAGACATGTATACTCGTTTTACAGATGTCATTAATAGTCTAAAAGCACTTGGTAAAAGCTTTTCAAATTTTGAACTCGTTAACAAGATTTTGCGCTCACTTTCTAAAACTTGGGATTCAAAAGCAATCGCTATTCAAGAATCAAAAAATTTAAATACTTTTTTGATCGAAGAACTAATAGGGTCTTTGATGACCTATGAAATGACGTGCAATGCATGTAAAGAACTCAAGAAACACCTTCTAAAGAATAAGAAGGATTTCAAACTTAGAACATTTGAAGGCTACTCGAGCATAAGCTCAAGTGATAGTGAAATTGAACTCACTAAGAAATTTAAAAAGTTCATAAAACAAAAATTAAAGAACAAAAAGAATGCAACTACTTGCTTTGAACGCAAGAAGAAGAACAAAAATTGGGATGAATCGAGCTCCTCTGAAGACGAGGAGAAAATCAAGAAAGACGAGGTGGCAAACTATGCCTTAAAGACTTTCGATGATGAGGTAATCGAAACCCCATTAATTTACTTCGAAATTACATGATGCATTTCATGATGCATTTTTTTTAATTTAGTTTAAAATTAATTTTTCTTGAAAATTGCATGTTTGAAAATGAAAATGTAAAAATTATGATCATGCTAGTAATTTTGAAAATGATAATGAAAATTACATATTTTATGTTAATGTAATAAAATGTTAGATTTAAATCTAATGATGATCCTATGAATGTTTTTTTTAAGAAGTAATAATATGTATCATGTTGATTTCCATTGTTATTTCTCGATTTTGATTAAATGAAATTATGTTTGATTTGAAGTAATGCATAATGATGTAATGAAAATATTAAATGTTTTGATACCATTATTGACAACTTTATGCATGAGATTTTAAAGTTATACATGATGATTTTTGTGATTTATTGGTTTTGATGGTTTTTATGATGAAATTCACTTTTCGATCCTAAAAGTTGATGAATGTTTTTATTTGTAATAAAAAGATAAACGTATACTTGTATGAAACCAATAACTTAAGATGAAACATCTCTATCTTATTGATTTTTTGATAAAAGATTAATGAATCCATGTATATTATGCTTTTGTGAATCTCTTAGACTATGAAAATGATTTGATGAATTTGACTCAGTTTTATCAAAATCATAATCTCTCATGAAATCTTTTATATGAATCAAGATTTTTCATGATTTCCTAAGAATTCTTTACGTTATTTATTTAAGAGGAGATTTGTTAAAATGAATCACGGTTTCTCTTGATTTTTTAGAATTATAATTTTTATGATTCATAATGAATTAAGAGATATTATACATGAATCAAGATCGTTTATGTGTTCTCTCATGACATCTCTTAAGGTTTATGACTTAAATTTTATTCTGTAAAATTCTTTGAATTTATGAAGTATATCTCATCACCAAGTTATTTTTTATATTCTTCCTGTGATGATATGAATGTATGAAACACTCATGATATTATTTTGATGTATGCAATGATGAAATATTCATGATGAAAAATTATTTTGATATTCACGACTTGATTTTTCATCTTTGTTATCTTACCTTTGTCATAATTTGAAAATTGATGTAAAGGGTTTTTCTTTCTTTTTGACAATGACAAAGGGGGAGCAGAACTTGCTAGAAAGCAAATTTGCTAGCTTGCACAATTCGAAAAAAGGCAAACTTCCTAACTTGCTAATCTCAAAAAGGAAGCAAGAAGTGCTATCTTGCAAATCTCAAGAGAAGCAATGTTTGCCAAGTCACACATTTCAAAAAGAGGCAAAATAGTCCATCTTGCACATCTCAAACGATGTAAAGTTTTGCTAACTTTTTTATGTGTAAAATTTGATAGCTTGCATACTATAAATTTGCATACCAAAATTGTTATCTTGCCTATCTCAAGATGCAAAACATGCTAACCTACAGTTTGCAACAGAAGCAAAATTGCTAGCTCAAACATTGTAAAGGAAGCAAAAAATTGCTAGCTTGCAACTTGCATATTTCAAGAAGTAAGTGTTGCTTTCTTGAACATCTCAAAACTGCTAGCTCACATATTCTAAAATATTATAAAATTTGCTAGCTTGTATATTGTAGAAATTGCTATCTTACTACCTTGCATATCTATGATGATAGCAAAATTGCATGATGGTGAAACTTAAAGATTTATTATGCAATGATTTGAAACTATTATTTCAAACACCTAGAAAGTGGAACTTCTCCTTTTTGTTGATGACAAAGGGGGAGAAGTATATTGACGTCATGCATGATTTGATCATGACATGTTTGCTTGGATTTTTTAATCCAAGAGTTTCTATCAATAAGGCATATTGATAGGGGGAGTTTGTTTAAACTCCGGGAGTTTGTTTAAACTCCGGGAGTTAAGGTTAATTTTGTTGTCGATTGGTTGTCATCATCAAAAAGGGGGAGATTGTTGAATCTTGTATTTTGATGATGAAACCAATTGATAATTGTTTATGATTTAATTTGTGTTTTGAGTGATGCAGGATGCTTCGATCAAGATTAGACAATTAAAGCAGGAAGAATCATATTGTGCCGGGGGAAAACATGTCAAAAGATTTGGCGTCGGGCTGGAGGAATGGTCGACGTATCGATAGAAGGTTTCGGGCCGTGGATTCGAGCATCAGGCCAAGAAGAGCAGATATTGCACCAAGGATATCAGAGTTGCGGAGTCAACTGGCCGATTGGGTAATAGGCTGCAAGAGAGGACGATGCGTCGAGGAATCGAACGAAGCGTCGAGAGACCGATGACATGCCGGACAACATGATTAATGCTTAGTATTAATTGTCTAGATCGAAGTGTGTTTTTACATGTGCAGAATTAATTATGATAGTAAGGCATGAAGCAAAATGAAATCCCGAAGTCAAAGACGCGATTTTGTTGGGAGTTCGAGAGTTCGTTAGAAATCCGGACGTTCGTCAGAAGTTCTAGCGGAACCAACTGAGAAGTCTCAGAGCTTGCCAGAGAAGCTCGTTGGAACTCGACAAGAAGATCATCGTGAAGTCTAGGAGCTTGCCGGGAGTCCGCTAGAACATTACCGAGAGATCGTCGGAAGTTCGCTCGAAGATCATTGGAAGCTCGCTGGAAGAAAAGACTTACAGACTTGTTTAGCTCATATTATATTGTAGATTTTGTAGTTAGCACGTAATTGGGTTTGGATTTGGGCCAACCCAATTAGGGGTCAGCTAGGCCCATGTAAGAACTGTGTTGGGCCCAATAAGAGGCCCAAATAGTGCTCTAAGAAGTCTCACCATTGTGGCACAGTCTTCGAGACTATGTCAAGCAGTGGTACCATTAGTATGGGTAGTGGTACCGCCCAGCACTGCCCGCCATGCAGTGGTACTGCCAGACCTCGACAGTGGTACTACCTAGGACAGTGTCAGTGTCAACTGACACTAGGCAGTGGTACCGCCCAACGCAGGTGGTAGTATCGCCCGTGCCAAGGGAACCCAGGATGGGAAAGTTTTAGGCTCCAAGTTTGAATCAACTTGAAGCTTATAAATACCCCTCTCATCCCTAGTTAAAGAACACAAGCACAAAGTGTTTAAAAAGAAAGAAACGCTACTAAAATCTTGTGCAATCTCCTTTCCCTCTTCTAAGTGTTAGACTAGCCTGAGAGAGGAGTAAGTGAGTGCTTGTAAGGGTTATCTCCTAAACCCGTGAAAAGGAGAAGAGGGGTATAAAAGGTGATTGGCCTTTGCCTATTGAAGGAAGGCCTCTAGTGGACGTCGGTGACCTCGTCGGAGGAGGAAGCCGAAAGTGGATGTAGGTCACGTTGATCGAACCACTCTAAAATCTAGTTTGCATTTCTATTGTTGTCATTTACATATTGCAAACTACTTTACTTAGTGACTACACTTCTATATGCTTTTAAGTTGAGTTTCCGAAATCGTTTTCAACGTAAACAAATATTATCGTATGAAAGTTTTGAAGACATGATTTTTTCACTGCACTAAATCACCCCCCCTCTTAGTGTCGACCCCGATCCTAACACCCTCGTAATGTTGGTTGTCACTCTCGATAACCGACTATACTAGATTTGAAACTTCTAAACCTATAAGTTCAGTATCATCAATCATCTAGCATTCCATAAGTTGATCAATTAATAAACTCATTCTCCAATTAGCACCTGCACTGTATCCCAAGTGTCCCCACATAAGCAACTATAAGACCAACCGCCTCCAACATATTAATGAGTATATAATACACTAGTCTATCCGGTTATCTCGATGTCCCTCTCAAAGAACCTATAATTTGGATTATTGAGAGTCTATGTTTCAAGGCGAATCGGTCTTATTTATCATGATCTCATCATGACCCGATTCCCATTACACAGATCCATAAACATCATAATATATATATGTATACATGTATATATATGTATACATGTATACATATGTATACATGTATATATATATATATGTATATGTATATGTATATATATATATAAATGTATATATATATATATATATACATATATACATGTATATATAAATGTATATATATATATATATATATATACATATATATATATATATATATATATATATATATATATATATATATATATATATATATATATATATATATATATATATATATATATATATATATATATATATATATATATATATATATATATATATATATATATATATATATATATATATATATATACATACATATATATATATATATATATATATATATATATATATATATATATATATATATGTATATTAGAACATATTGTATTTTTATCCATCAAGGACCATTGCCAAGGTTTCCATGAAATTTTGCCTAGTTTTAACTAGTTTAGACTCAGTTACATTATTTTTTAGAAAGAGTAAAAAATAGTATGATTTGACTTAAATCTTAGAGTTTTTAACCAAACTTTCATAAGACTTATCAAATCAATTAACGAGTTCAAATATTATAAAAGATTTTATTATACAAATCCATAAACATCATAATATATGTAATAAATAATATAAAAAAATATTAAATAAATAAAAAATAAAAAGATTATATATCATGTCACATGCGTCATCATTCACATAATTGGCTTATAGGTGTATGACTAGCATTGATTAGTGGCTAATGGTATCAATCAAGAAGAAGATATAAACTATAAAAAATCCTTCGCTTAGTAAGATTTGAAGCCATAAGGATATTCTTTACCTATGCATGTTATAAACATTTTAAGTTATTTTAAATGGATGTCAAAAGTGATTTTCCTAATGATTTTATTTCCAAAGAAGTTTATGTTAAGCAACCACCTAGATTTGATAATGTTTTTTTTTCAAACCATATTTATAAGTTATCTAAGGCTCTTTGTAGGTTGAAGTAAGCCCTAAGGGCTTAGTATGAGAGGCTTAGTTCTTTTCTTATTCAAAATAATTTTTTGAAAGATAAGATCGATACCACCTTATTTATTAAATATTTTTAAAATAATTTTTTTATTATTTAAATTTATATTAATGATACTATTTTTTGTTCTATAAATGAATCTTTACATGAATCATTTGCCAAAAGTATGAGCCAAGAATTTGAAATGAGTTAAATGGATGAATTGTCATTTTTCTTACTATTATAAATTAAGCAACTAAGTGATGAAACTTTTATTAATCCAACTAATTATGTTTTTGATCTTCTAAAATAGTTTCACTTAGATAGTGCTAAGGCTATTAACACACCAATGAGTACTTCTATTAAATTAGATATATGTTAGGATTAAGAGCACTAAGAGGGGGGAGGGGGGTGAATTAGTGCAGTAGAAAACTTTCGACGATTTAAAACGATGTTCGTACGATAAAGATGATTTCAGTAAGAAAGCCGATTCGGAAATCACTTTAACTTGTGATCAAGTGAGATGTAGTTAAAGTAAAGATATAGAGACAGTTTGCAGTTAAGATAGAGAACAGAATGTAATTGCAAACCGAAATACGATGTTCATACGATAAAAGTGATTTCGGTATGAAAGCCGATTCGGAAGTAGCTTTAACTTAGCTTAGGCGAAGTGCAGTTAAAGTAAAGCTATGGAGACAGTTTGCAGTTAAGATAGAGAACAGAAAGTAAATGCAAACCGAGATTTAGAGTGGTTCGTTCAATCTTGACCTACATCCACTTTTAGCTTCCTCCTCCGATGAGGTCACCGACGTCCCCTAGAGGTCTTCCTTCAATAGGCGAAGCCAACCACCCTTTTATAGTTTCACTCCTTTTGACAGGCTTAGGAGACAACATTTACAGAATTTCTCTCCTTTCTTGAAAGCTCAAAACTTGGAAGAAAAGAGGGAGGAGAACTTCTAGCCTTTACAACACTTTTGAGCTCTAAAAATCATAGAGTAAGATTGGATTTTCAGTACCCTTTCATACAGGAAAGGGTGGGGTATATATAGGCCCCAAACTGGTTTGAATTTGGAGCTCAAAAATGTCATTTCCCAAATTTTCGGGGTCCTGGCGGTGGTACTACCTCCTGACTAGGGTGGTACAATCGCCTGACAGCTCGGAGACTGAGTGTTGGGAAATCTTGGGGGTGACATCACATGCGCAGCGGAAGAACAAGAAAACAAAATCCCCGATTCCCAAAGAGATGTTCGTCGTCGTGCGAAGATTGGTGCACAAAATCCACGAAACTTAAAACTACGTATAGAGTAGATTGTGTTACCTAGAGAGATCATATATCCCTATTTTCTTGCAAATCTTTAGGAGAGGGTGAAGGAGGTCAAGCGTCCTCCTCTCTAGCGGTGATCCACATAGTAGGGCTATGACGACGCTCCTCAAAACTCTAGGCTTGCTCTAAGGTGGAGAGGGGGAGGAGAATAGGAGAGGCAAGCAAAGGCTCTAGCCTATGAGGCTATGAATCCCTCATATTTATATAGGTCCCCTATCAAACCCTAATGGGTCCTCCCCTAGTGGGTATTGGATCTGCATCCAATAAGACAAGGGCTCCATCGGATATCTCATATCCAAACATCTACTCATCGCAATGCCTATCATATGTGTGTAACCCTCTAGGCCCAATATTGAGCTGGCCGTAAGTCATACCTGTCAGAACTCCTTCTAACTCATGAATTATTATCTCTGTAATAATTCACTTGACTCATCGACTATAGACGTACTAGGCCACTACGTCGTAGTCCCCAGACGATACAAGGGAATCCAATCCATTGGACCTGTTTGTCCTTAGTTACCATGTACCTATAGTCCCTCATCCATCTAATATCCCAAAGATCGTATATCGAGCATGGTGCTATCAGACCCATACGGTTTCTACTCGAGTCTCACTCTAATCGGATTCTCCTAGAGAACTCTTTCTCTCTCAACTCGAATGACCTTGGCCAGGGATTTGTTTGAGCAAGAACAAATGGGATATTCCTCTCATGATGCCGAGAGTGGATGATCCTCTATCGACACTCAATAGCCATCGTAAGGTCAACTACCACTCCCAATGACCAGTTGTATTAGATCTGAGACAGCCAAACCTATAAGTTTGGTATCAAAGAGTGGAGCACTCATACATGGCATCCTTGGTGTCTCAAGTCTAAAGACCAGATACACCACTAGGACTACGGAATCCTTGGTGTCATCAACCATCAAGCATTATGTAAGCGGATCAATTAGTGAACTCATTCTCCAATGAGCACCTATACTATATCCCTAGTGTCCCTACACGAGCAGCTATGAAACTAGTTGCATCAATCATATGGATGGGTATACAACACATCAGTCTGTCCGGTTATCACGATGTCCCTCTCGAGTAACCTGTGACTGGGATTATTTAAGATCTGTGTTTAAACGTGAATCGATCTCATTATCGTGATCTCATCACGATCCGATTCCCATTGCACAAATCCAAGGACATCACAATATATATATGCACACATGTAATAGTTTTTAAAGTGATATATGCCAAAATATAATAAGCAAAAGGATTTTGTATCAAGTCACACCTGCCATCACTCACGTGATTGGCTTGTTGGGCACCTATGACTAGCAATCTCCCACTTGACCTAAAGTCAATCACCTATATGTCTGATCCCCATCAGACCCCTGTGATACTCAAAGACAATCTGAGACAATGGCTTTGTCAGTGGATCTGTAATGTTATCTTCGGATGGAACTCTTTCCACTGCTACATCTCCTGGGGTTACGATCTCTCTGATAAGGTGGAACCTCCTCAAAACATGCATAGATTTTTTATGAGACCTAGGTTCCTTCGCTTGAGCAATCGCCCTGTTATTGTCGGAATATAAGGAGATCGACTCCTCGCTACTCGGCATGACTCCCAATTCTGTGATGAACTTCTTCACCCAGCCTCCCTCCTTTGTGCATCTGATGTAGCAATGTACTCCGCCTCTGTGGTCGAGTTAGCAGTAGTATCTTGCTTGGAACTCTTCCAGCACACTGCTCCTCCATTCAAGGTATACACATACCTTGAATTCGACTTGCAATCTGTTGAATCTCGTATTTTGATGATGAAACTACTTGATATATGTTTATGATTTAATCTGCGTTTTGAGTGACGCAGGATGCTTCGATCAGGATGAGACAATTAAAGCAGAAAAATCATGTTGTGCCGGAGGAACATGTCAGAAGATTGGACGTCGGGCCGGTGGATCGGTCGACGTATCGACAGAAAGCTTTGGGCCGTGGACTCGGGCATCGGGCCAAGAAGAGCGGGTATTGTGCCAAGGATATCGGAGTTGCAGAGTCAACTGGCCGATTGGGCAATAGGCTGCAGGAGAGGACGATACGCCGAAGAATCGGACGAAGCGTCGAGGGACCAATGACATACCGGACAACTTGGTTAAATCGCTTAGGATTAATTGTCTCGATCGAAGTTTTGTTGTGCAGGATTAACTACGATGAAAGTTAGACAAGCAGCAAGAGTTGCGCCGAAGTCAAGATCATGATCACGTTGGGAGTTCGAGAGTTCGACGGAAGTTCGGACGGTCGTCGGAGGTTCTGCGAGAACAGATCCGAGAAGTCCAGAAGCTTGCCAAGCGAAGCTCGTCGGACCTCGCCAAGTGGATCGTCGCAAAGTCCAGGAGTTTGCCGGAAGTCCGCAGAAGAATCTGTTGAATCTCGGATTTTGATGATGAAGTCAATTGTCATTTGTTGTCTAATCTATGTGTTGAGATAAGTGTGCAGGATTAACTACGATGAAAGTTAGACAAGCAGCAGGAGTTGCGCCGGAGTCAAGATCATGATCACGTTGGGAGTTCGAGAGTTCGACGGAAGTTCGGACGGTCGTCGGAGGTTCTGCGAGAACAGATCCGAGAAGTCCGAAGCTTGCCAAGCTGGCTCGTCGAACTTCGCCAAGTGGATCATCACAAAGTCCAGGAGTTTGCCGAAGTTCGCAGAAGAATCACCGAGGGTTCATCGGATGATCGACGGAAGTTCGTCGAAAACTTCGCCGAAGAAGCGATTGACGATCGAGCAAAGCTGCAGAAATTGTCTTAGATTTAATCATAGTTAGCACGTTGATTAAGTTGGAAAATGGGAGGTGATCCCATTAGCTTAATCTTGGGGCAATTGGGCCTCTGAAAAAGATTGAAATCGGGCAATGAAGCTAACCATTCGACCGATTGCACCAAAGGGTGTAACCGCCTAGCCGAGAGGTGCAACCGCACGGGCTATGTCTCCCAACAGACTGGCGGTGCAACTGCCCCAGCCAGGAGGTGCAACCGCCCAGAGCTCGATCTTGAAGCTAGATCGGCGGTGCAACCTCCCCGACAGAGGGTAGCACCGCTGAGCTCGGGCTTCGAGCTTCGAGCGAAGAGGTGCAACCGCCTCGCCGAGGGTGGCACTGCCTGGGGCTCATCTTCGAGCCGACTTCGGCGGTGCAACCGCCTCTGACAGGGTGCAACCACACTGGCTCGGGCCTCCAGAAGCTCTTTCGCGGTGCAACCTCTCTAGTCAAGAGGTGCAACCGCCTGATCCCGGAATTCCGTGATTTGATCGTTTTGAGCTCCAAATTTGAACTGGGTTGGGGCCTATAAATACCCCACCCATTCAGCACTGAAAAGATATAGATCTACACCGATTTCTTGATCTTTTCTGTGATTCTAAGAGCTCAAATTTGTGTAAAGTCCAAAAGTTCTCCTCTTTCTGTTCTTCAAGTCTTGAGTTGTAAAGAGAGGAGAGAAAGGATCTGTAAGGGTTGTCTCCTGAGCCCGTCAAAAGGAGTGAAACTGTAAAAGGGCAGTTGGCCTTCGCCCATTGAAGGAAGGCAGCTAGTTGACGTCGGTGACCTCGTCGGAGGAGGAAGCCAAAAGTGGAGTAGGTCAAGACTGACCGAACCACTCTAAATCTCTGGTTTGGTTTTACTTTGAGCACTTTATCATTACTGCAAACCTCCTACATTGCTACTACCCTCTGCACGTTTACGAACGAGTCTCTAAGTTCTGATCTTTCCGAATATGCATTCAGACGTAAATCGGTGTTTTCGTACGATCTTTACACTGCAGTTTACGCTTACGTTTTGATTCCATTTATAACTGCAAATTGCTTTCTGCGTATTCATAAAACGCTTTTCAAAGTTCAAAACTATGTTTAGACGTAAAATTACGTTTAGACGTAAAACTGCGTTTAGACGTAAAACTGCGTTTAGACGCAAAACTGCGTTTAGACGTAAAACTGCGTTTAGACGTAAAACTGCCTTTAGACGCAAAACTATGTTTAGACGTAAAATTGCACTTAGACGTAAAACTGCGTTTAGACGCAAAACTGCGTTTAGACGCAAACTGCGTTTAGACGCAAACTGCGCTTAGACGCAAACTGCGCTTAAACGTAAACTGTGTTTAGATGCAAACTGCGCTTAGACGCAAACTGTGTTTAGACGCAAACTGTGTTTAAACGCAAACTGTGTTTAGACGCAAACTGTGTTTAGACGCAATCTGCGCTTAGACGCAAACAGCGATTAAATGCAAACTGCGCTTAGACGCAATCTGCATTTAGACACAAACTACATTTAGACGCAAACTTCGTAAACTACAAACTGTGAATCGGCTTTTACATCGAAATTGTTTTTATCGGACGAACGTGGCTTTTGTTTTTAAATCGCTGAAAGTTTTCCGCTGCACTAATTCACCCCCACCCCCCCCCTCTTAGTGCTCTCGATCCTAACAATTGGTATCAGAGCGAGGTTAACTCTCTTACGGATTAAAACCCAAGAGAGATGGCATATGCCGGAAACCAAGAGGGGCATTCTATTACACGTCCACCCATGTTCAGTGGAACGGACTACACCTACTGGAAGACCCGAATGAGGATCTTTCTTATTTCTATGGATTTTGAACTGTGGAACCTTGTTGAAAACGGATTTTCAAAGTCTTCTCTTCCAATGATCAATTGGAATGAATTGGAAAAGAAGGCTTTCGCTCTTAATGCAAAGGCTATGAATGCTTATTTTATGCACTTGATAAAAAAAATTCGAGTTTAATCGTGTTTTCAACTTATGAAAACTACCTTTGATATTTGGCACACACTTGAAGTGACCCACGAGGGCACAAGTAGAGTGAAAGAGTCAAAAATCAATCTGTTGCTGCATTCTTTTGAACTTTTCCCTAATGAAACCGAGGAAACCATTGGCGACATGTTTACCGCTTTCACGGATGTCGCCAACGGTCTAAAAGGACTTCGGAAAAAGTTTTTGGATTTTGAACTCAGAAATAAGATACTAAGATCCCTTCCTAAAAGTTGGGATCCTAAAGTCACTGCTATTCAAGAGGCAAAAGATCTGCGTAACTTCCCTCTTGAAGAACTAATCGGGTCATTAATGACCTACGAGATGACTTGCAAAGCTCATGAAGAGCAAGAAGACATCCTTCCAAAGAACAGGAAAGATATGGCACTTAAAACTTCTGAATGTCACTTGAGAGAAAACTCAAGTGATGAGGACTGTGATGATGACTTGGCACTTTTAACAAGAAAGTTTAAAAAATTCTTTAAAAGAAACAAGTTTAAGAATGATGCGAAAAATAAACTTGAACCCAAGAAGGACCAAGTGATCTGCTATGAATGTAAAAAGCCGGGACACTACAAGAGTGATTGTCCCCAAGTCAAAAGAAGAACATCAAAGAAGAAGGCTCTTCAAGCAACATGGGACGACTCGAGCGCATCCGAAGAAGAGGAGACCAACACCGAGCAAGTTGCTCATTACGCTCTAATGGCCATCGAAGACGAGGTAACAAATTCATTAGATG
Organism: Musa schizocarpa; assembly: GCA_900464855.2. Lineage (NCBI taxonomy): Eukaryota > Viridiplantae > Streptophyta > Magnoliopsida > Zingiberales > Musaceae > Musa > Musa schizocarpa. The sequence continues at coordinate 30,442,772 of LS990915.1, forward strand.
CAGATTTATCATTCAATGAATTATTAAATGCTTTCCATGAATTGTTTGATGAGTGTAAGACTATTAGTGGTAAATACAAATTGCTATAAAAGGAGTATGATAGTCTTATTTACAAGTTTGATAAGTTAAATGCTGAACATAGTGATAGTTTAAACTCATGCATAAAATGCCATGATCTAGAAACTTTTCAAAAAGAAAACTTGCTACTTAAGGACACCTTGAAGAAATTCGAGGTTGGTAGCAAGTCATTAAACATGATCCTTACAAACAAGGGTCATGTTCCCAAAAGAAGTGGGATTGGATTTGTGAGGAGTCCTCACCAAAATCCAACTATCTTCGTAAAAGGCCCCATCTTACATGTTAGACATCAAAGCAAATGCAACTTTTGTTGCAAGTTCTATTTCAGGGACGATTATTGTCCATTCAGAAACTTAGTCCAAACAAATTGATTTGGGTTCCTAAGGGAACCATGACAAATTCTATGCAACATGATAGAAAATGTAGATCTATTTGTGAGGCACCCAAAAGCAAATGGGTACCTAAAAAATCATCCCTTCCTACAAAAAAACATTAAAACCTTAGGGTCGAGCAAGAATTAATGTTCTCGCTCCTTGATTCTCGACAGTCATGACCCAAATGCAATTTGGATACAACCTAATGTGACTTTTCAAAAAATCACAAACATATGTACGACATTAGGGAGTATGCACGTTAAAAGATCTACCTTGATCGCATGTAGCGTTTTCTTTTGCCTTGAAATAAAAACGATACGTAATCATGTAAGTAACATTAATTGCTCAATAAAAAAACTCTCCTCAAGACAAAACCTCCCCTGATTAAATCACAACGAAGTGTTCACTGCCAATAGGCGGTGGCACCTCTCCAGCCAGCGGTGGTGGCTCTCCAGACCAGCGGTGGCACCTCCAGCCATCACGAGTTGCCGGTTTGCACCGCTCCGGCCCAGAGAGGTGCAACTGCCCTTAACTCTGCCTTTTTAACCCACGCTAGGGCCGGCGGTGAAACCGACCCCAACTCACCTCCTTTCATTCTCTACTCCTCCAAGCCTCCTCCATCCTCATTTCACCCCGTTTAGCTTCCCAAATACCTCCCATTTTGGAGCAAAACATCAAGAATCGCTCCCTGTTTTGAAGATTTCATTAAGGTATTCTCTAAGAACCTCTTAAATTCTGTTTTGTTCTTCATTCACTCTTGTTCAACCTTATCCCTCTAAACAGCAGTAGTTATGGGTTCTAGAAGATCCTCAAGGGACAAGGGAAAGAGGAGATTAGTAGAAGAGTTTGATCTTACCCTTTTTGATTCAAAAAACCATGCTGAAAAATTTCTCTCTTTCGAACTAAGAAGCATCAATAAGGGAAAATACGTAGATCTGAATGAACTAAGAGATGTAGAGACTATCCAATAGTTTGCAAACCTAAATCTACTTCCAATCTTGCAGATCAACGAACCCATCTATCCTAGGCTAGTTAGATTGTTTTACAATAACATACAAATAGATGATGAAGAAAGGATGTCCACCTATCTTTTAGGACAACACATCTCAATCACTGATAGATTCATTTGTGATATGATAGGCATTCCCATGAAAAGCATAGGACTTTACTTTAGAGGATCATGGGATGAAGAAACTATTGGAACATCCTATGTTGAAGCCTTAGGAACAATCTTTGCCAATCCTAACATAGCATTTGTTCCTAAAAGTTGTGAACATCTACTGCCTTTAAACACTAAGATACTTCATCATATCATGACTAGTATAATTCTTCCTAAACAATACCATCATGATGAAGTGAGTCAATTAGAATTAGGAACGATGTACTTAATCATGAAAGAACATGACATTTGCCTTGGCTATCTTATCCAACAAAACATGTTAGAATTATCTAAGAAAGATATGATGCTCCCATATGGTGGTATAAATTACTAGAATAATGAAGGCTTACGACATTCAAATACCACCGGAAGAAGAAGTAATGAAAGTAGATAGATTCAGCATAATAAACAAAAATCTACTTCACCGACTAAGATGTCACTATAGAAATGGTAATCAAGGTTAGAATGCCTAGAAGAACTGATCCCCCCTCAACCTCAACTGAACCCAAACCCGAGCCGGAAACACCGGTCTTTAGGAGTACCCAATCTCCTCCGACTGTTCCTTTGAGGAAACATATCCTGGTTGAGCAAACTCACACATCATCCATCAAGATATTGGGATTCGGATGGACCAATTCAACGAAGACAAGAACGGCTTGAACTTCGACAAGATCAAATCCTAACCGAAATCAGCAAGAAATCCATCAACAGTTTGACTCTTTATTTAGGCACTTCAACCTTCCACCTTATGAATGAGCCCAGTATGAACATCCATTGTTGTAAACTCCTTTTGTTACTCATCATGAAGGACTTTGTTTTTGATATGGTTACCTGACATATTGTAAACTCCTTATGTTACTCATCATGAAGGACTTTGTTTTTGATATGGTTACTTGATATGTTGTTAACTCCATATGTTACCCTTTACCTTGATCTGTAAGCATATGCAAATTTACAAACATCTCTTGTTGTTTATCTCGGATTTTGCACTGAAACTAAAATGTTTTACAAACCTTATGCCTTGAAAAATATAAAGCGACATACCAATATAATTGATAAGTCAGCAATATGACATTGATATGGTTGCTATTACTGATGTTAATATATGACTGCTATCATTGCTATATGCCCTGTATCAAGATATCAAACAAAATTTGCATCGTACGAGCTGATATCTTACCATGTGATGCAATGCTACACTTGCTAAAATATTCGAAATGTGTACATCATGAAATGATATTAGACATCACTTTATACGAGATCATGTTACGAATCATGATGTAATCATAGAATTCATTGATACAAAACATCAACTAGCTGATATCTTTACAAAACCCCTAAGTGAAGAACAATTTGATTTCATAAGAAGAGAATTAGGAATGTTGATGTGTCCGAATACTTAATCTAGTTAAAATTATTTTTCGGACGTTACTGAATACTATTGCATGCCTTGGCATCACTTGATCAAATAACATGTTGGAAATTATGTGACAAATGTTTTTAAAAATCAGTAGCTTACTCATAACCGAATGCATGTAAGAAGTTCATTTTTCGGTTTGAATGCTAAAAATGGGATTTTCGTGTACACTCTTATGAAAACTTTTTGAAAAATGACTTTCCTCCTTCAAGCAACGAACTATAACAAGGAAAAGAGATATTCAAAGTACTATATGTGTCATGCCTTCCTTTATGTGCGTGATAACCTGCTGGAATCACATCTACCATGCTTTTTGATAATGCTATCATGCTTTTTGTTGATGACAAAGGGGGAGAAACATATGAATTGTTAAACACTGCCATAATTATGTCTATGTCATAGTTGAACTGCCATAATCATGTCTATGTCATAGTTGCAAATACTTGAGTTATGCTATAAACAATGTTATGGTTATGCCATCCTTGCATCACCAAGAGATATATGAACATGTGCTATAGTTTGCATTATGTCTTGAGTTGATATCCTATCTTGTGAAGTAAATGCAAACTTGCTAGAAAATCTCAAATGTGTGCATCATGTAATAGTCCTTCGCAGCTTTATATGATTACATGATGAATAGTTACAAACACAATCATACAAACTTGATGATGTATGTCAAGCCTTGACATCATTCTTGAAGAGATACATCATGATGGGTATCATGATGGGAGTATTGATAAGTTTAACTGATCTAACTTATCAATACGCCACTTGAATTCTTAGGTCTTGAATTCAAGGTTGACTTATCTCAACTATGGCATATAGATAGATAGGGAGTTAAGGATAACTCCATTATCAATTGATTGTCATCATCAAAAAAGGGAGATTGTTGAATCTCGGATTTTGATGATGAAGTCAATTGTCATTTGTTGTCTAATCTATGTGTTGAGATAAGTGTGCAGGATTAACTACGATGAAAGTTAGACAAGCAGCAGGAGTTGCGCGAGTCAAGATCATGATCACGTTGGGAGTTCGAGTTCGACGGAAGTTCGGACGGTCGTCGGAGGTTCTGCGAGAACAGATCCGAGAAGTCCGAAGCTTGCCATTTAAGCTTCGTCGAACTCGCCAAGTGGATCGTCGAAAGTCCAGGAGTTTGCCGGAAGTCCGCATGAAGAATCATCGAGGGTTCATCGGATGATCGACGGAAGTTCGCCGAAACTTCGCCGGAAGAAGCGATTGACGACGGAGCAAAGCTGCAGAAATTGTCTTAGATTTAATTGTAGTTAGCACGTTGATTAAGTTGAAAAATGGGAGGTGATCCCATTAGCTTAATCTTGGGGCAATTGGGCCTCTGAAAAGATTGAAATCGGGCCGAATGGAGCTAACCATTCGGACCCCGATTGCACCAGGCGGTGCAACCGCCAGGCCGAGGTGCAACCGCCGGGCTATGTCTCCCAACAGACCCGGGCGGTGCAACTGCCCCAGCCGGGAGGTGCAACCGCCCGAGCTCGAGTCTTCGAAGATCGGCGGTGCAACCTCCTCGACAGAGGTAGCACCGCCTTGCCTCGGTCTTCGAGCTCGGCGAGAGGTGCAACCGCCTCCTCGAGGTGGCGCCCCGCTGGGGGCTCGGATCTTCGAGCAGACTCAGGCGGTGCAACCGCCCGACGAGAGGTGCAAACCGCCGGGCTCGATTTCGAAGCTCGCCGAAGCGGTGCAACCTCTCCATCCAAGAGGTGTAACCGCCGATCCCGGAATTCGGGATTTGATCGTTTTAAGCTCCAAATTTGAACTGGGTTGGGGCCTATAAATACCCCACCCATTCAGCACTGAAAAGATACAGATCTACATCGATTTCTTGATCTTTTCTGTGATTCTAAGAACTCAAATTTGTGTAAAGTCCAAAAGTTCTCCTCTTTCTGTTCTTCAAGTCTTGAGTTGTAAAGAGAGGAGAGAAAGGATCTGTAAGGGTTGTCTCCTGAGCCCGTCAAAAGGAGTGAAACTGTAAAAGGGCAGTTGGCCTTCGCCCATTGAAGGAAGGCAGCTAGTTGACGCCGGTGACCTCGCCGGAGGAGGAAGCCAAAGTGGAGTAGGTCAAGACTGACCGAACCACTCTAAATCTCTGGTTTGCTTTTACTTTGAGCACTTTATCATTACTGCAAACCTCCTACATTGCTACTGCCCTCTGCGCTACGCTAACGAGTCTCTAAGTTCTGATCTTTCCGAATCTGCATTCAGACGAAAATCGGTGTTTTCGTACGATCTTTACACTGCAGTTTACGCTTACGTTGTGATTCCATTTATAACTGCAAATTGCTTTCTGCGTATTCATAAAACGCTTTTCAAAGTTCAAAACTGCGTTTAGACGTAAAATTACGTTTAGACGTAAAACTGCGTTTAGACGTAAAACTGCGTTTAGACGTAAAACTGCGTTTAGACGCAAAACGGCGTTTAGACGTAAAACTGCACTTAGACGTAAAACTGCATTTAGACGCAAACTGCGCTCAAACGTAAACTGCGCTTAGACGCAAACTGCGCTTAAACGCAAACTGTGTTTAGACGCAAACTGCGCTTAGACGCAAACTGTGTTTAGAGGCAAACTGTGTTTAGACGCAAACTGTGTTTAGACGCAAACTGTGTTTAGACGCAATCTGCGCTTAGACGTAAACTGCGCTTAAATGTAAACTGCGCTTAGACTCAATCTGCATTTAGACGCAAATTGCATTTAGACGCAAACTGCGTAAACTACAAACTGTGAATCAGCTTTTACATCGAAATCGTTTTTATCGGACGAACGCGGCTTTTGTTTTTAAATCGCTGAAAGTTTTCCGCTGCACTAATTCACCCCCCCCCCTCTTAGTGCTCTCGATCCTAACAGAATCACCGAGGGTTCATCGGATGATCGACGGAAGTTCGCCGGAAACTCGCCGGAAGAAGCGATTGACGCATCGGAGCAAAGCTGCAGAAATTGTCTTTGATTTAATCGTAGTTAGCATGTTGATTAAGTTGGAAAAAGGGAGGTGATCCCATTAGCTTAATCTTGGGGCAATTGGGCCCCTGAAAAGATTGAAATTGGGCCGAATGGAGCTAACCATTTGGACCCTGATTGCACCAGGAGGTGCAACCGCCTAGGCCAGGAGGTGGCACCGCCTGGGCTATGTCTCCCAACGAGACTAGGCGGTGCAACCGCCCTAGCCAAGAGGTGTAACCGCCCAGAGCTCAGTCTTCGAGCTAGACTGGGCGGTGCAACCTCCCTGACAGAGGGGTAGCACCGCCTAAGCTCGGTCTTCGAGCACAGGCAGAGAGGTGCAACCGCCTCAGTCAGGAGGTGGCACCGCCGGGGGCTCGATCTCGAGCGGACTTCGGCCGGTGCGACCTTGTGCAGAGAGGTGCAACCGCCGGGCTCGATCTCGAGCTCTGCGGCGGTGCAACCTCTCCAGTCGAGGGTGCAACCGCCCCATCCCGAATTCGGGATTTGATCGTTTTGAGCTCCAAATTTGAACTGGGTTGGGGCCTATAAATACCCCACCCATTCAGCACAGAAAGAGCAAGAGACCTACACCGAAATCTTGATCTTCTTTGTGATTCTTGAGCTCAAAATTGTTGTAAAGCCTTTAAGTCTCCTCCTTTTGTTCTTTAAGTTTCTGAATTGTAAAAGTGAGGAGAGAAAGGTTCTGTAAGGGTTGTCTCTTGAGCCCATCAAAAGGAGTGAAACTGTAAAAGGGCAGTTGGCCTTCGCCCATTGAAGGAAGGCAGCTAGTTGACGTCGGTGACCTCATCGGAGGAGGAAGCCAAAAGTTGAGTAGGTCAAGGCTGACCGAACCACTCTAAATCTCTGGTTTGCTTTTACTTTGAGCACTTTATCATTACTGCAAACCTCCTACATAGCTACTGCCCTCTGCGCTTTTACGAACGAGTCTCTAAGTTCTGATCTTTCAGAATCTGCATTCAGACGTAAATCGGTGTTTTCGTACTATCTTTACACTGCAGTTTACGCTTACATTTTGATTCCATTTATAACTGCAAATTGCTTTCTGCGTATTCATAAAACGCTTTTCAAAGTTCAAAACTGCGTTTAGACGTAAAATTACGCTTTGACGTAAAAACTGCGTTTAGACGTAAACTGAGTTTAGACGTAAAACTGCGTTTAGATGTAAAACTGCGTTTAGATGTAAAATTGCGTTTAGACGTAAAACTGCATTTAGACGTAAAATTGCGTTTAGACGTAAAACTGCGTTTAGATGCAAAACTGCGTTTAGACATAAAACTGCACTTAGACGTAAAACTGCGTTTAGACGCAAACTGCGCTCAGACGCAAACTGTGTTTAGACGTAAACTGCGCTTAGACGCAAACTGTGTTTAGACGCAAATTGTGTTTAGACGCAAACTGCGCTTAGACGCAATCTGCGCTTAGACGCAAACTGCATTTAGACGCAAAGCTGCATTGAGACGCAAACTGCGTAAACTGCACTTAGATACAAACTGTGAATCGGCTTTTACATCGAAATCGTTTTTATCGGACGAACGCAGCTTTTGTTTTTAAATCGCTGAAAGATTTCCGCTGCACTAATTCACCCCCTCTTAGTGCTCTCGATCCTAACAATTGGTATCAGAGCGGGGTATTTCTCATTTTGGATTTACACCCGAGAGAAATGGCTCTTCAAGAGGGCTTTTCGGTCTTTCGTCCACCGTTCTTTAACGGATTGGACTGCACTTATTGGAAAACTCGAATGAGAGTTTTCTTGATTTCTCTAAATCTGGATTTATGGAATATCGTTGAAAACAGTTTTCAACTTCCCTCTAAACCGATGAACGAATGGTCGGATTTAGAGAAGAAGTATTTTTCTTTAAACGCAAAGGCTATGAATGCCTTATTTTACGCTTTGGACAAAAATGAGTTCAATCGGGTTTCTTTGTGCGAAACGACTTTCGATATCTGGCGCACTCTTGAAATCATGCACGAGGGAACTAGTAGAGTCAAAGACTCGAAAGTTAATATTTTACTGCATGATTTCGAGCTTTTTCATATGAAACCAAGCGAAACCGTTGTTGACATGTACACCCGTTTTACGGATGTCGTCAATGGTTTAAAATCACTTGGTAAAAGCTTTTCGAATTTTGAACTCGTTAACAAAGTTTTGCGCTCACTTTCTAAAACTTGGGATTCAAAAGTAACTGCTATTTAAGAATCGAAAAACTTGAACCAATTTCCACTTGAAGAACTAATTGGTTCATTGATGACATATGAAATGGTGCACAATGCACATGATGAACATGTTGAACACAATCACCTTCCAAAGAACAGGAAGGATTTGGAACTCTGGACAAATGAATGCCACTTGAGCGATGACTCAAGTGATGAGGACAATGATGAACAAAACAACCTTCCAAAGAACAGGAAGGATTTGGGACATAGAACGTTTGAAGACCACTCGAGCATAAGCTCAAGTGATGGTGAACTTAAACTACAAATGAAACGAAAATTAAAAAAGCAAAAGAATGGAACTACTTGCTTTGAACATGAAAGAAGAAGAACAAAAATTGGGATGAATCGAGCTCCTCCCAAGACGAGGAGAAAATCAACAAAGGCGGTGGCAAACTAAACCTTTTACGCCTTTCGACGCTGAGGTAATCAAAATGCCTTTAATTTACTTTGAAATTACATGATGCTTTTCATAAAGCATTTTTTTTAATTTAATTTTCTTGAAAATTGCATGTTTAATAATCTTATAATGAAAATACAAACAATTAGGAATCATGCTTATCATTCTAGTAATTTTGAAAATAATCATGAAAATTGCATGTTTATGATAAACAAAATGATTTTGATTAAAAATACCTTATGAAATCATGCTATATATGGTTGAGAAGTAATAATGTGTATCATGTTAATTTCCATTGTTATTTCTCGATGAAATCATGAATCTATTTATAAATTTTGTGAGCCATAAAAATGATTTTGATAATTTAAGATTGAAATAATATGAATGATGATTTGGAATCATGCATATAATAATGAGTTTATTTGTTTTGAAAATGTGCATGTTTTAATTTGAAAATATAATGATGCACAAATAAGATTGATACTAACTTTTGTCATGATTTAAAAATTGATGTAAAGGGTTTTTCCCTTCTTTTTGACAATGACAAAAGGGGAGATAGCTAGCTTACACAATTCAAGAAGAAAGCAAAAATTGCACTTCTCAAAAGAGAAGAAATTGCTATCTTGAACATCACTAAGAAGTGCTATCTTGCAGATCTCAAGACACACAAATGCAATCATGCAAAATTTTTAATTTTGCACATCATTAAAATTTATGATGCTTTGGTGATTATGCATGTTCTAAAATGTTATAAAATTCACTAGCTTCCATGATGTAGAACTTAGCTATATTGAACATCACCAAGGAATGCTATCTTAACTATCTCAAGAAGCAAAAAGTTAACTTGCACATCTAGCAAAACTTATATTTCAAGAAGCAAGAGTTGCTTTCTTGAACATCTCAAAATTGCTAGCTTGCGAGCCTTAAAATGTAGAAATTTTTTGCTAGCCTGTATATGGTAAACTTGCTATCATACCACCATGATGATGAGCATGCCTTATCTTCATGATTATATTTGAAAAACTATGGCAAAAATATGTCCGAATGATTAAACGTGTTAAAAATATTTTTTCGGACTTTTTTGATTAAATGATCAAATCACCTGATTGCCATAATGATTTTACACAATTACTTGCCATGATTACATGTTGGAAATTAGGTGCTTAAATACAAAATTTTTATGATAATAAGCATGTTTTACCTTCATGATTGTAATTGAATATCTCTAGTAAAACTATGTCCGAATGTATGAAAGTGTCAAATTTCATTTTCGAATTTTCCTGATCCTAACAATTGGATTTTCATGATACATTATCCTCTTCCGAATTTAACAAGCATATGTCATATCAAGTTTAATTCACATCATTGATTTTTGACATATGGAATCATCTAGCAAATGCACTTATCATGTGAAAAATATTTTTCGAAAAACATATTTGATGATTCCCTCTTACCAAAGGAAGATATTTTTACATACAAGGATTTGACTCACTTACATATCTTAATCCTTGCAAAAAAAATGAAGTGTGCTTTAATATCTTATCGATTTGAACTTCACATATGGCTTTCCTCCTTCATGTAAAAAGATAACAAATAAAAAAGAAGAAGCAATAAAAGCTATCTCCATGTCATGTTTTCCTCGAGATGTTTGCATTCTTGGTATCCTATCACTCACTTTGGAAAAATGACATGAACCAACTTATGGCATCGCACTTATATTTTGTTTATATCGTTCTCCTTGTTGTTGATGACAAAGGGGGAGAAATATATGAATTGATATGTTTGCTATCACTAATGGTTGCTATCACTGATGCTGATATGTTTGCTATCACTAATGATGATATGGTTGCTATTACTGATGTTGATATGCTTGCTATCACTAATGATGATATGGTTGCTATTACTAATGTTGATATGTTTGCTATCACTGATGTTGATATGGTTGTCATCACTGATGCTATGATTAGGCCATACTTGCATCACCAAGTAATATATGATTGCTATCATTGCTATATGCCCTGTATCAAGATATCAAACAAAAATTTGCATTGCACGAGCTGATATCTTACCATGTGATGCAATGCTTGCTAAAATATTCGAAATGTGTACATCATGAAATGATATCAAAATCTTACTTCACAGCTTTACATGTCGATATCATGCCATATGATGAAATGCTACCATTGATAAACACTTGAAATAGTTGCGTTACGATATCAAAAGCTAACACTACAAAGGAAGCAAAAATTTGCTAGCCTGCAACTTGCATGTTTCAAGAAGCAAGAGTTGCCTTCTTGAATATCTCTAAACTGCTAGCTTGCAAGCTCTAAAATATTGTAACATTGCTAGCTTGCATGTGCTATCTTGTATGCCGTAAAACTTGCATATCTAAAACTTGATAGCTTGAATGTTCTAAGCACGATGTAACATTTGCTAAATTTTCTGACTTCAAAACTGCATGATAATAAAACTTGATATTACGTTTTTCATGCAATGAGTTAAACTTATATCACAAACACTTGATTGTGGTACTTCTCCTTTTTGTTGATGACAAAGGGGGAGAAGTATGTTGATGACATGACATGTGATGCATAAGTTTATGCATATGTTCATGTTGACGTGTTGCAAGTATTCATGATGAATATTGCAATGACTTGAATTCAGTTTGAATTCAAGGTTCTATCAATATGGCATATTGATAGGGGGAGTTTGTTTAAACTCTGGGAGTTAAGGTTAACTCCGTTTATGATGACATGTTGCTTAGATTTTTGAATCTAAGAGTTTCTATCAATATGGCATATTGATAGGGGGAGTTTGTTTAAACTCCGGGAGTTAAGTTTAACTCCGTCATCAAGTAGTTGTCATCATCAAAAAGGGGGAGATTGTTGAATCTCGTATTTTGATGATGAAACTACTTGATATATGTTTATGATTTAATCTACGTTTTGAGTGACGCAGGATGCTTCGATTAGGATGAGACAATTAAAGCAGAAAAATCATGTTGTGCCGGAGGAACATGTCGAAGATTGGACGTCGTCGGGCGGAGGATCGGTCGACGTATCGACGACGAAAGGCTTTGGGCCGTGGACTCGCATCGGGCCAAGAAGAGCGGATATTGTGCCAAGGATATCGGAGTTGCAGAGTCAATCGGATTGGGCAATAGGTGCAGGAGAGAGGACGATCTTGAAGAATCGGACGGCGTCGAGGGACCAATGACATGCCGGACAACTTGGTTAAATCGCTTAGGATTAATTGTCTCGATCGAAGTTTTGTTGTGCAGGATTAACTATGATGAAAGTTAGACAAGCAGCAGGAGTTGCTTGGAGTCAAGATCATGATCACGTTAGGAGTTCGAGAGTTCGACGGAAGTTCGGACGGTCGTCGGAGGTTCTCGCGAAACAGATCCGAGAAGTCCGGAAGCTTGCCGCGGCTTCTCGTCTAACTTCGCCAAGTGGATCGTCGCAAAGTCCAGGAGTTTGCTGGAAGTCCGCAGAAAGAATCACCGAGGGTTCATCGGATGATCGATGGAAGTTCGCCGAAAACTCGCCCGGAAGAAGCGATTGACGATCGAGCAAAGCTGCAGAAATTGTCTTAGATTTAATCATAGTTAGCACATTGATTAAGTTGGAAAATGGGAGGTGATCCCATTAGCTTAATCTTGGGGCAATTGGGCCCCTGAAAAGATTGAAATTGGGCGAATGGAGCTAACCATTCGGACCACCGATTGCACCGAGAGGTGCAACCGCCTAGGCCGAGAGGTGGCACCGCCTGGGCTATGTCTCCCAAGCGAGACCGGGCGGTGCAACCGCCCCAGCCAAGAGGTGCAACCGCCCGAGCTCGATCTTGAGCTAGGCGGGAGGTGCAACCTCCCCACAGAGAGGTAGCACCGCCGAGCTCGGTCTTGAGCTCGAGCGAGAGAGAGGTGCAACCGCCGAGAGGTGGCACCGCCGCAGGGGCTCGATCTCGAAAGCAGACTTCGGTGGTGCAACCGCCTTCGAGAGAGGTGCAACCGCCGGGCTCGGATCTCGAAGCTCGCCATGCGGTGCAACCTCTCCGGTCGAGGGTGCAACACTGATCCCTAATTCGGGATTTGATCGTTTGAGCTCCAAATTTGAACTGGGTTGGGGCCTATAAATACCCCACCCATTCAAACAGAAAAGAGCAAGAGACCTACACTGAAATCTTGATCTTCTCTGTGATTCTTGAGCTCAAAATTGTTGTAAAGCCTTTAAGTCTCCTCCTTCGTTCTTTAAGTTTTCTGAATTGTAAAAGTGAGGAGAGAAAGGTTCTGTAAGGGTTGTCTCTTGAGCCCATCAAAAGGAGGAAACTGTAAAGGGCAGTTGGCCTTCGCCATTGAAGGAAGGCAGCTAGTTGACGCCGGTGACCTCGTCCGGGAGGAGGAAGCCAAAAGTGGAGTAGGTCAAGACCGACCAAACCACTCTAAATCTCTGGTTTGCTTTTACTTTGAGCACTTTATCATTACTGCAAACCTCCTACATAGCTACTGCCCTCTCGCTTTTCTTAACGCGAGTCTCTAAGTTCTGATCTTTCCGAATCTGCATTCAGACGTAAATCGGTGTTTTCGTACTATCTTTACACTGCAATTTACGCTTACATTTTGATTCCATTTATAACTGCAAATTGCTTTCTGCGTATTCATAAAATGCTTTTCAAAGTTCAAAACTGCGTTTAGACGCAAAACTACGTTTAGACGTAAAATTACGCTTTGACGTAAAAACTGCGTTTAGACGTAAACTGAGTTTAGACGTAAAACTGCGTTTAGACGTAAAATTGCGTTTAGACGCAAAACTGCGTTTAGACGTAAAACTGCATTTAGACGTAAAACTGCGTTTAGACGTAAAACTGCGTTTAGACGCAAAACTGCGTTTAGACGTAAAACTGCACTTAGACGTAAAACTGCGTTTAGACGCAAACTGCGCTCAGACGCAAACTGTGTTTAGACGCAAACTGTGTTTAGACGCAAACTGCGCTTAGACGCAAACTGTGTTTAGACGCAAACTGCGCTTAGACGCAATCTGCGCTTAGACGCAAACTGCATTTAGACGCAAAACTGCATTGAGACGCAAACTGCACTTAGATACAAACTGTGAATCGGCTTTTACATCGAAATCGTTTTTATCGGACGAACGTAGCTTTTGTTTTTAAATCGCTGAAAGATTTTCGCTGCACTAATTCACCCCTCTTAGTGCTCTCGATCCTAACACTATCATCGACATCAGACTGAAAACTTGAGTCCGTGTAGCCTTCAACCTTATGGCTATTATCTCCATATACTAGTAAAAGATCCTTAGTCCTTCTCAAGTACTTAAGGATACACTTTACTGCTTTCTAGTGCTCCAAGCCTGGATCCACCTGATACCTACTCATGACACTCAGAGCATATGCTATATCAGGCCTAGTACATAGCATGACATACGTGATAGACCCTATTACTGAGGCATAAGGTATCATATCCATGTTCGCCCTTTCTTCTGGAGTGTTTGGCAACATACTCGTAGAAAGCGATATCCTATGTCTCATCGGTATGAGACCTCTCTTGGAATTTTCCATGCCAAACCTTTTGACAATGGTTTCTATGTACCTGGACTAGGACAAGCCAAGCATCCTTTTAGATCTATCTCTATATATTCGAATCTCCAAGATATAGGATGCTTTCCCTAAGTCCTTCATGGAGAAGTGTCTAGATAACCAAGTCATTACTATGGATAGCATTCCTATGTCATTCCCAATAATCAGGATGTCATCCACATATAACACCAAAAAGGTGATAGCGCTCCCACTTACCTTCCTATATACACAAGGCTCATCTTCATTCTTAACGAAGTCATAAGATATGATTGCCTCATCAAATCTTATGTTCCAACTTCGGGAAGCTTGCTTTAATCCATAAATGGATCGAAGCAACCTACACACCTTATTTGGGCAGTTCTTGGACATGAATCCCTCAGGTTGCATCATATACACCTCCTCCTCGAGGTTCCCATTGAGGAATGCGGTTTTCACATCTATCTGCCAGATCTCATAATCATAGTGTGCTGCAATAACTAATAGAATTCTGATAAAATTTTGCATTGCTACAAGTGAGAAGGTTTCGTCGTAGTCAACACCTTGCCTTTGATGATACCCCTTAGCCACTAGCCTTGCTTTATAGGTCTCTACCTTTCCATCCACTCCGATATTTTTCTTAAAGATCCACTTGCAACCGATGGGTACAATACCTTCGGGCGTATCAACTAGGTTTCAAACCTTGTTGGAGTACATAGAATCCATCTTAGAATTCATGGCTTCTTGCCACTTCCTAGAGTCTATACTCATAATAGCCTCCTCGTAGGTCTGAGGACCAATATCCTCAACATCCTCTCGTCTAATATGTCCCACATATCTCTCAGGAGGATGTGATACTCTATAAGACCTGCGTAAAGTTGAAATCTGTGTATTAGGTACCTGAACAGACTCGGGCTATAGAGTGGTGCTTGAGCTTAGTTCTCCAACCTCGCTCAACTCTATCATTCTCCCACTATCTCCGTCAAGAATATGTTCCTTCTCAAGGAACACTGCTCTCTTAGCTACAAAGACCTTTTGGTCCTCGAGATGATAGAAATAATACTCACAAGTTTCCTTAGGGTATCCCATAAATTTGCATCGCTCTATCATTGATTCTAACTTATCGGGGTTGTATCTTTTAACGTGGGCAGGGCAGCCCCAAATCTTAACAACCTTAAGATCAGGCTTCTTCCCTTTCCATATCCCATATGGTGTAGACACTACCGAGTTAGTTGGAACTCTGTTCAGAAGGTAAGTTGCGGTCTCTAGGGCATATCCCTAGAATAAGATAGGTAGGTCAGCAAAACTCATCATGGACCGTACCATATCTAATAGCGTACGATTCCTCCTTCCAGAGACACCATTGAGCTGAGGTGTATAAGGAGGTGTCCATTGGGATAATATCTCATGGTTCTTGAGGAACTGAGTAAACTCTGTACTTAAGTACTTACCTCCTCGATCTGATCGAAGAGTTTTGATACTCTTTCCAGTCTGGTTCTCCACCTCATTCTTATACTCTCTGAATTTCTCAAAAGCCTCTGACTTGTACTTCATTAAGTACACATATCCATACCTTGAGAAATCATCAGTAAAGGTAATGAAGTAGGAGTAACCACCAATAGCATGAGTTAACATGGGTCCACATACATCACTATGTATGAGTTCTAACAGCTTAGTGGCTCTCTCTCTAGTTCCACTAAATGGAGAGTTAGTCAGTTTTCCACGAAGGCAAGGCTCGCAAGTTGCATATGACACATAGTCGAATGGATCTAAATATACATCATTTAGCAACTTTTGAATCATTTCCTCATAGATGTGACCTAGCCTACAATGCCATAGGTATGCACTGTTCACCTCATCTCATTTCCTCTTAGACACTTACATTCATGATATGTGGAGTAGTGTCTAGCATAAACAAACCTTTATGCAATATTCCTCTCGCCAATCTCCCCTCGGCTTTGCTAGAATTTATAATAAATTGTAGATGTGATAAGCAATACTGGTATCCAATACCAATGCATTATCACAAAAAATCTGACAATTGGAGATTGATCATGAATGTACCTGAAGCTTCTCCAAGCTTCTATTTCATCCTTTCTGCAAGGTACTCTTTGCAGTTCCTCTTCCAGTGCCCATCTTTACCATAGTAGAAGCACTGGCCTTTGTCCTTTGCTGGGTCTTTCTTAGCAACCTTTGCTTTACCTGGCTGGCCTGCCCTTGTCCTTTCCCTTCTTAAGGGACCTTTCTACTTTCCTTTTCTTTCTGGTCTCATCAGTATAGAGAACTGGTTTCACTTTCTTAATAGTACACTCTACCTCCCTCAACATATTGAGGAGCTCCGGGAGAGTCACCTCAAGCTTGTTCATATTAAAATTCATTATGAACTGTGAAAAGGAATCTTGTAGGGGCTGAAGCATAATGTCCACACACAAGTTATCCTCTAGGACCATTCCTAGACCTATGAGTTTCTCTATCCACTCAATCATCTTTAGGACATGGTTTTGAATCGGTGTCCCCCCAGTCATCCTAGCACGGAAGAGGCTCTTGGATATCTCATATCGCTGAGTCCTTCCCTGTTCCTCAAACAATTTACGGATATGTAGGAGAATGGATCTGGCATCCATCTTTTCATGTTGTCTTTGTAACTCAGGAGTCAGAGAGCCTAACATATAGCACTGAGCAAGAGTGGAGTCATCAATGTACTTCACGTAGCGAGCGATCTCATCCTTGCTTGCCCCTTCTTCGGGCGTAGGCATCACTGTATCAAGGACGTACACGTTTTTCTCCGTCGTGAGAATAATTCCCAAGTTACGGAGCCAATCTGTATAATTTGGACCAGTGAGGCGATTGACATCAAGTATGCCACGTAAGGGATTTGAAAGTGACATTTTCTAAAAATAAAAATGCAGTAGAAATGAATAACATGCAGATTTTGTAAGAAATAAACTATCAAGATATTGACTTCTATCTTAATATGCTCCCACTATTTTACTAACAAATCATGCGATACCCTCAGCACGTGAAACGAAAGTCTCCGATAGACTTCTAGTGGAAATCAGGATCTAATCAGCGTCTTAGTGTAACCTTGAGGGACTCGACCAATCACACAAAGCCTAAAAGGTAGGCAACTCTTGCCAATCACAACTCCTTGTGATTCCCGTCCTGTTCAGCCTCCGAATCACCATGGCCTCGAGGGACTCGACCAACCATGATGCTCGATTAAGTCAACACCTTCGTTACAAGATGAGTCTGATTTGATGATATACCCTCAAGGGACTCGACCAAGCATACCATGTCCTCAGGTCACCGGTGACATCTCTATGTCGTAAGCAAGATAGCAAATCGCGATATAGGTGAGTCTCGAGGGACTTGACCAACTCAACCTACACTGGGAATTAGTTCTTACTTATAACGATGGAAGGCCACGTGGGTCAATCTAATTGTCTCACGTTTACCAACTTAATATTATCGAGAGAGATGTTTCTATGATTTGGTCTCATAATATGACATATCACACATATATATATTTAATATATATCTACATCGCATGCAAATATATATACATATTTAGTATGTGTATAAGCAATCATACCAGATGATCATAGACCACAACCTAATGTGATTAGGCCCGAGCTAGTAGGACTAATCACTCATATCAAGATCTATGTGTGCAACGGTGCATCTCCATGCCTTATAATTGTCCATCTCGTCCACGTCAGTTCCGTTGACATATTGATGCATCGCGATCGTTCGTCTCGTGGGTCCCGCTATTGCATCCACGCTCCCACTGTGCCTCCTCATGTGATTACAACTTAATCATAGGCACGTAGGCCCGACAATAAACGAGAAATATAATGGAGGCTCGCAGACCCCAATAATAATAATCACAAGTACACACATCACACGGTCCATGATCATCCGTCCATACATCATACATCACATGTATAATTAATCATCATCATGTAGGACTACTAGATAATGATAAAAATAATAATCAGCTAAACCTTTTAATTAATTAGTATTTTATGAAATCAGGGACATATAGGAAATTTCTAAATTCAAAGGGGTATTTTTATAATTTAGACAAGAGACATAAACTGGAATTTCTCAAATTCTAAGGGGCAAAACTATCTTTTGCCAAGAAAACTCTAATGCCCTACTCCCCTATGCTGTTGCCGCCGCCGCCACCCTGTTGGCGGCAGCCTGTGCGGCGGGGCGGGGGCGCCGCCCCTGTAGGTGGGCGCCCTTACGGGTGGCGCTGCTCCCGCGAGCGCTGTGCCCGCGGGTGCAGTGCCCCGCAGAGCGGCCACCCCTACGGGGGGGTTTGCCCGTAGGAGCAACGGTCGCAAGCATCGTTTCCCAGTGGGGCCTCAGCCCGCGGGCGTTGCGGCCGTAGGCACCTCGCCCCACAGTGCCTTTGCCCGCGGGTCCAGCACCCGCAGGCGTCGCCCTTGCGTGCGGGCATAGTGCCCGCATGTAGGTGGCCGCCTTGCTTGTAGCCTTGCCTGCCGACGCCGTGCGGCAACGACCGCGGGTGAGGCACCCGCGGGCTGCCAGCCCCACTAGCTGCAAGCAGGCCGCCGGCCGACTGCTGTAGGCACAGCCCCTATGCTACCTGCCTTCGGCTGCGTTGCACGCACATAGTTCGAGGGCAGCAACTGTTGCTGCCCTTCCTTATTTTTGCGTCAACGATTTTGACGTCAAAATTCTTCCTAAACACAACACATGCAGTTCAAAACCAATCATTCGCATGAACAACCTGACTTTGATACCACTGTTGGGAAATCTTGGGGGCGACATCACATACGCAGCGGAAGAACAAGAAAACAAAATCCTCGATTCCCAAGGAGATGTTAGTCATCGTGTGAGGATTGGTGCGCAAAATCCGCGAAACTTAAAATTGCGTATAGAGTAGATTGTGTTACCTAGGGAGATCGTATATCCCTGTTTCCTTGCAAATCTTTAGGAGAGGGTGAAGGAGGTCAAGCGTCCTCATCTCTTGCGGTGATCTACACAGTAGGGCTACGATGACGCTCCTCAAAACTCCAGACCTGCTTTGAGATGGAGAGGGGAGGAGAATAGGAGAGGCAAGTAAAGGTTCTAGCCTATGAGGCTCTGAATCCCTTCTATTTATAGAGGTCCCCTGTCAAACCCTAATGGGTCCTCCCCTAGTAGGTATTGGATCTGCATCCAATAAGACAAGGGCTCCGTCGGATATCTCATATCCGAACCTCTACTCATCGCAATGCCTACCATATGTGTGTGACCCTCTAGGCCCAATATTGAGCTGGCCGTGGGTCATACCTGTCAGAACTCCTTCTAACTCAATGAATTATTATCTCTGTAATAATTCACTTAACTCATCGACTACGGACGTGCTAGGCCACTACGCCGTAGTCCCTAGACGATACAGGGGAATCCAATCCATTGGACCTGTCTGTCCTCAGTTACCGTGTACCTATAGTCCCTCATCCATCTAATATCCCTGAGAACGTATATCGAGCATGGTGTTGTCAGACCCATACGGTTTCTACTCGAGTCTTACTCGAATCGGATTCTCCCGGAGAACTCTTTCTCTCTCAACCCGAATGACCCTGACCAGGGATTTGTTTGAGCAAGAACACATGGGATATTCCTCTTATGACACCGAGAGTGGATGATCCTCTATCGACACTCAATAGCCCTCGTAAGATCAACTACCACTCCCAATGACCAGCTGTACTAAATCTGGGACAGCCAAACCTATAAGTCTAGTATCAAAGAGTGGAGCACTCATACAGGACATCCTTGGTGTCTCAAGTCTAAGGACCAGATACACCACTAGGACTACGGAATCGTTGTCTGACAATAAGGCATCATCAACCATCTAGAATTCCGTAAGCGGATCAATCAGTGAACTCATTCTCCAATGAGCACTGTATTGTATCCCTAATGTCCCTACACGAGCAGCTATGAGACCAGGTGCATCCATCATATGGATGGGTATACAGCACACCAGTCTGTACGGTTATCACGATGTCCCTCTCGAGTAACCTGTGACCGGGATTATTTAGGATCTGTGTTTAAAGGTGAATCGATCTCATTATCGTGATCTCATTATGATCCGATTCCCATTGCACAAATTCAAGGACATTACAATATATATATGCACATATGCAATAGTTATAAAGTAATATATGCTAAAATATAATAAGCAAAAGGATTATATATCAAGTCACACGTGCCATCACTCACGTGATTGGCTTGTTGGGCACCTATGACTAGCACTGAGCCTCTGGGCGGTGCCACCACCTGACAAGGGCGGTTGCACCGCCCAATCTCGCTCGGAGACTGAGCCCAGGCGATGCCACCGCCTGACTGGGGTGGTTGCACTACCCAATCTCGCTCGGAGACTGAGCCCAAGTGGTTGCACCACCCAGCTTTCCTGGGAGACCATCTCCCGGGCGGTGCCACCGCCTGGCAGGAATTCTGGTCTGAATGGGTTGATCCATTCGGCCCAATTTGGGTCTATCAAGGGCCCAATTGCCCCCAGATTAAGTTAATGGGATCACCTCCTATTCCTAACTTAATCTACATGCTAACTATGATATTTCTTAAGACATTTACTACAACTTGCTCCGGTGCATCAATCGCTTCTTCTAGCGAGCTTCCGACGAACTTCCGGCGAACTTCTAACGAACATCCAATGATCCTTCAGCGATGCTCCGGCAGACTTCCGGCAAACTCCTGGACTTATGACGATCCACTTGGTGAGTTCTGACGAGCTTCTTTGGCAAGCTCCTAGACTTCTCGGATTTGTTCCCGCAGAACGTTCGACGACCGTCCAGACTTCCGTCAAACTCTCGAACTCCCAATGTGATCAAGGTCTTGACTCCGACGCAACTCCTACTGCATGTCTTTCTTCCATCATAGTTAATCCTACACACTTATCTCAACATATGGATTAGATAACAAATGATAATTGATTTCATCATCAAAATCCAAGATTCAATAATCTCCCCCTTTTTTATGATGACAATCAATTGATAACGGAGTTAACCTTAACTCCCCCTATCTATATGCCATACTTGAGATAAGTTATTCTTGAATTCAAAGCCTTTGAATTCAAGAGACATATTGATAAGTTAAGATCGTTTAACCTTATCAATACTCCCATCATGATTCCTATCATGATGTATTTCTCTGAAAATGATGTCAAGGCTTGACTCCCATTTTCATGTTTTACATTTCAAATGTGAAAGATAGCAATCGTAGCAATTCATTATATGGTAAGATATCAATATTTAAGACTGCGATGTAAGTTCTTGATATCTTAACATAATACAAACGTTACAAGTGTTTAGCAATCATAGCATTTCATCACATATCAATTTGTAGAATTGCGATGTATGCTCTAGATATCTTAATATAGTGCAAATATGACAATAACATAGTGCAAATATGGCATAGTGCAAATATGGCATAGTGCAAATATGGCAATCATAGCAATTCTATCACCAATTTATCATATATTTCGATGCAAGATTTTGATACCTTAACATAATTCAAATTCAGATATGGCATTCATAGCTTCAATTTATATTACATTAAATTCAAATGTGGCACTTATCAATTCATATATTTCTCATTCAAATATGACACTCATAGTATCAATTCATATATTTCTCCACCTTTGTCAACAACAAAAAGGAGAATGATATTAGCAAATTTTAACTAGGTTTATGTCATGTTTCAATAATGAGTGATAGGATACCAATTATATAAACATCTCAAGGAAAACATGACATGGAGATGATTTTTATTGCTTCTTCCTCTTTATTTGTTATTATCTTTTTTTATGAAGGAGAAAAGCCATTTGTGAGCTTACTCGAATGAAGTTAAAATTGATAAGATATTAAAGCACACTTTTTTTTTACAAGAATCAAGATATGTGTGTGAATCAAATCCTTGCACGTAAAACTATTTCTCAAAAGATATAAGAAGGAATCATCAAATCCATTTCTCAAAAGATATTTTTCTCATGATAAGTCTATGAGAGATGCATTTGCTAGTTGATTCCATATGTCAAAAATCAAGGACATGAATCAAAAACTCAATATGACATATGTTTATTAAGTATGGAAGAGAATAATGTATCAAGAAAATCTGATTGTTAGGATCAAGAAGATCCAAAAATGAAATTTAACACTTTCATGCATTCGGATGAGGTTTTGCTATAGATTTTCAAATTCAATCATGAAGATAAAATATGCTTATTATCATGAAAATTTTTCATATCCAAAACACATAATTTCCAACATATAATTAAGGCATGTAATTATGTAAAATCATCATGGTAATTAAGTGATTTGATCAAAAAAATCTAAAAAATAATCTTAACAAGTTCATGCATTCGAACATAATTTTGTAGTGCTCAAGGATTAAGAATTCGATGTATGAATCTTCTAAAATCACAATGAGAGTAGAACATGCTCATCATGGAAATCAAGGCACAAGATTTTCAACATATAAAGTAAGCATGTTATAGAAGCATTCAATCTCAACGTGAAACTTAAGTGATCAAGAAAATTTTGAAAATGAGTAGCATAAAGAGATTCAAGGAAAATTCGAAAATGATATTCAATCTACATTAATGCTCCTAACTCTGCATATGCTCACCAAATAATACATTAAGCAAAGCATATCAAGGATTAGTAGTTATCAAGGCAAGGGGTATTGTGATCAAGGTGAGTAGCATAAAGAGTTTACAACAACATAATTATTACAACAAGACAAGAAGAAATTGTGATCACATTTACATATACAAGCTCATTCAAGAGGTGGAAAATTAAAATGCCTAAATAAAGAGTCAAATTGTCGATAAATTTGCTGCAGCTCAGATAGGATTTGATCTTGTCGATGTTCAAGCCGATCTTGTCTTTGTTCAAATTAGTTCATTCGAATCCCTATGTCTTCGATAGATGATGCAAGAGCTTGCTCAAATGGATGTATTTCCTCAAAGGGACAGATCAGAGGAGATTGATTACCCCCAAAGATTGGTGTTTCTGGTTAAGGTTCAGGTTGAGGGAGATCGATTCTTCTAAGCATTCTAACCCAATTACCGTTTCTATAAAGATATCTCAATCGGTGAAGTAGATTTTTATTTATTATGCTAAACCTATCTACTTTTATTACCTCTTCATCGGGTGGTATTGGAATATCGTAGGCTTTAAGTATTCTAGTGATTATACCACCATATGGAAGCATCATATCTTTCTTAGATATTTCTATCATGTTCTGTTGGATAAGGTAACCAAAACAAATGTTATGTCCTTTAATGATCCAATACACTGTTCCTAATTCCATTTGACTCATTTCATCATGATGGTATTGTTTAGGGAGAATGATGCTAGCTAGAATATGATGAAGTACTTTAGTGTTTAGTGGTAGTAGATGCTTACAGCTTTTAGGAATTATCACTAAATTGGGATTACCGAAAATTATTCCTAAGGCTTCGACGTAGGTTGTCCCAACTGTTTCATTATCCCACAATCCTCTAAAATAAAGACCTTTATCTTTTACGGGAATGCCTATCATATCGCAAATGAATCTATCCGTAATGGAAATGTGTTGTCTGAAGAGATAGGTAGACACTCTTTCTTCTTCATCTACTTGTAGATTGTTGTAAAATAACCTAACAAATCTTGGGTAGATGGGTTCACTAATTTGTAGTATTGGGAGTAGATCTAAATTTACAAACCATTGAATTGTCTATAAATTACTTAGTTCATTTAGATCAATATACTTTCCCTTATGGACATTTCTAAATTCTATGGAAGCAAATTTTTGGGCATGAGGTTTTGAATCGAAAAGGGTGGAATCAAAGTCTTCTTCTAATCTCCTCTTCCCCTTGTCTCTAGAGGATCTTCTAAAGCCCATAACTACTGCTATTTAAGAAGATAGTAATGAGCAAGAGTAAACAAAAATCAAAAGCTTCTTAGAGAATACCTTAAGTGAGATCTTCAAGAGAATGAGAGATTGTTGATCTTTACTTTGAAATGGGCAGTATTTGGGCAGCTAAAGGGAAGAAATGGAGGTGGAGAAGTGTTGGAGCTGTTAGAAGGAGAGGGGAGTGAGTTGGGGTCGGTTCCACCGTCGGCCCTAGCTCGGTTTAAAAGGGGGCAAAGTTACGGGCGGTGGCACCGCTGGTTGGGCGGTACAACTGCTTGTAACCCGTGACAACCGACGGTGCTACCGCCAGCTGGGCGGTGGCACCACCTACAGGTGGTGAGCACTTGTTTGGGGGTTGTATAGGCTGATTTGGATGTTTTCGACTTGAGGAGAGTTTTCATTTGTGGAGCAATCAACTTTACTTTCATAATTACGTAAGAGTTTCCATTTCAAGATGAGAAATTTCATACGTTCAAGATAGATCTTGTGATGCACCAAAGCAAATGCAACTTTTGTTGCAAACATGGACATAAAATGTATCATTGTCCATTCAAGAAAATTAGCCCGAACAAACTGATTTGGGTTCCTAAAGGAATCATGATAAACTCTATGTAATATGATAAACAATGTAGATCAGTTTTTGAGGCACCCAAAAAGGACCAAGTAATTGCAAACCGAAATACGACGTTCATATGATAAAAGTGATTTCGGTATGAAAGCCGATTCAGAAGTTGTTTTAACTTAGATTAGGCGAAGTGCAGTTAAAGTAAAGCTATGGAGGTAGTTTGCAGTTAAGATATAGAACATAAACTAAATGCAAACCGAGATTTAGAGTGGTTCGGTCAATCTTGACATACATCAACTTTTGGCTTCCTCCTCCGATGAGGTCACCGACGTCCACTAGAGGCCTTCCTTCAATATGTGAAGGCCAACCACCCTTTTCCAGTTTCACTCCTTTTGACGGGCTTAGGAGACAACCCTTAGAGAATTTCTCTCCTCTCTTGAAAGCTCAAAACTTGGAAGAAAAGAGGGAGGAGAACTTCTAGCATTTACAATATTTTTTAGCTCTAAAAATCACAGAGTAAGATTGGATTTTTTGTACCCTTTTATGCAGGAAAGGGTGGGGTATATATAGGCCCCAAACTGGTTTGAATTTGGAGCTCAAAAATGTCATTTCCCAGATTTTCGGGGTCCTGACGGTACTACCTCCTAACTAGGGCGGTACAACTGCCTGGCAGCTCGGAGACTGAGCCTCTGGGTGGTGCCACCGCTTGACAGGGGTGGTTGCACCACCCAGTCTCGCACGGAGACTGAGCCCAGGCGGTGCCACCATTTGACTAGGGCGGTTGCACCGTCCAGTCTCGCTCGGAGACTGAGCCCAAGCGGTGCCACCGCCTGACCTAGGCGGTTGTACCACCTAGCTTTCCTAGGAGACCATCTCCTGGGTGGTGCCACCGTCGACCCTGGCGGTGCCACCGCCTGGCAGGAATTCTGGTCCGAATGGGTTGATCCATTCGGCTCGATTTGGGTCTATCAAGGGCCCAATTGCCCTCAGATTAAGTTAATAGGATCACCTCCCATTCCTAACTTAATCTACATGCTAACTACGATATTTCTTAAGACATTTACTGCAACTTGCTCCGGTGAGTCAATCGCTTCTTCCGGCGAGCTTCCGGCGAACTTCCAGCGAATCGATTACAAGCGAATCCTATGTTGTCCAGCATGTCAGTGGTTCATCTAGCGCTTCATCCGATCCTTCAGCGTATCGTTCTCTTCTTCAGCGTATTACCCAATCAATATGTTGACTCCCGCAACTTCTGATCTCCTTGGAGCAATATCCGATCCTTCGGCCCGATGCCCGAATTCATGACATGAAGGCTTCTGCTGATACGTTGACTGATCCTTTGGTTTTATGTCCAATCTTCTGCTATATTTGCTTCGGCTCAACGTCTGATTCTTCCTACTTTAATTGATTTGTCTTTTCTGATCGTAGCTAGTCCTGCATCACTTTAACACACATTAGATGATAAACATATCAATTGATTTCATCATCAAAATCCGAGATTCAACAATCTTCTCCTTTTTTATGATGACAACTAATTGATGATAGAGTTTAAACTAAACTCCCTCTATCAATTTGTCGTATTGATAGAATATTTGAATTCAAAAAACTATGCAATATTTTAAAATATAAAAATATATTATATCACACATGATTCAAATCATCATCATTACTTCTTCCCCTTTGTCATCAACAAAAAGGAAAAGTGAATCAAGCAAGTTTTTAATATATGCAAGTTTTACAACATACAAGCTAGCAATAATTTTAAATTGTGTAAGTTTACAAATTTAACTTCTTTTTTATATATGCAAGTTTGTAAGTTTTGCTTATTGAGATAGGCAAAATATCACTTTTGCTTCTCTTGAGATTGTAAGCTAGCAATTCTTGGTGATGTTCAAGATAGTAAGTTCTTTCTTCTCCTTTGAGAAGTGTAAGCTAGTAATTTTATCTCCTCCTTTGTCATTATCAGAAAGAAGGGAAGAATACAGTGTTGTAATTCTTTTCCCTTTATATTAATTTTCAAATCATGATAAGGATAAATTATCAATCTTGTTTCAATATGGCATATTGAAATAAGGAATCATTTCATAAAATGATAGTTGTTGACTTTCACATCATTTCATAAAAAAAATCATAAGTATTGCATGCATTATTCCAAATCATAAATATTTCAAATCATGATGGTATCAAAATATCAAATTACATTATATCCTATCATTCATGATCATAACTTCTTATATGTATGCATCAACATAATATCATGAGTATTTCATGTATAATTTCATATCATCACATGAAGAATATCAAGAAAAATTAATTGGGTGATGAGATATACACTTCATAAATACAAGGGAGTCGTGAACCAAATTTCAAATTGTGAATATCAAAAAATCAAGAGAAAGATTATGATTCTTTTTGGATGACTAAAATAGCGAAAAGAAGAATCATAGTAAATGATCTTGATTCATAAAAATCTCATGTTATAATTCTAAAAAAAAATCAAGATCTTGTTATAGATAAGACTCATTCAAATTCAAATCGTCAAATCATCAAAATCACTTTTAAGAGATTCAAAATGACATAAATAGATTTATCAATTTCTTATTAAAAAATCGAAAAGATAGAGAAATGATCAAAATGCATTCACTTTTTAGTTGTTTTAATTCATGTGATTGATTTCAAACAAGCATGTCCTTTTTTTTTTTTATCCCAAACAAAACATACATCATCATTAAAAACCGAAAGAGCAAGATTTATCACAAAAATCATCAAGATCAAAAAGTATAACACATAATTCCAAAATATATGATTTCAAATCATCATTACTTCAAATCCTTATGCATAATTAAAATATTAAATCATCAAGCATGATTTCATTAAACATAAAGTATTTTCAATCAAAATCATTTTATTTTATTTTTATTAATACATTTTCAATCAAAAAGATTAAGTGAATCTAACTCTTCATGCTTAGTCTTCCATACAAAAGCTATGCATCATCATTTATAATCATAAATCAATATGAAAATCATCAAGATACACATTATTGCTTCTTAAAACATATATAGAATTAATCTTATTAGGTGTACAAGCATTAGATTTAAATCTAACATTCTGTTCATTTATCATAAAACATGTAATTTTCATAATCAATTATATATATATTTTTTCTAAATTAATTTAAAAATAACTCATGAAATGCATCAAGTTATTTCAAAATAAAGTAAATACATTTTGGGTGAGTTACATACCTCATTATGAAAGGCCACCTCATCTTTGTTGGTTTACTCCTCGTCTTTGGATGCGCTCGTTTCGTCCTTTGGCAACTTCTTCTTCAAATTTATATACTCATCTTTGGAGTGACCCGGCTTCTTGCGTTAATAGTAAGTAGTTGTATTCTTTTTAAGTTTGTCTTTATTTTTTTATTCTTGTTTCATGAACTTTTTAAGCTTTATTGTTAAGAGTTCAAAGTCATCATCACTTGAGTTTTCGCTTGAGTGGTCTTTTTGAGTTTTAAATGTCAAATCCCTCCCGTTCTTTATAAAGTTGTTCTTATATTCATCAAGTTCATCATGTGCCTTGCATATTATTTCATAGGTCATCAAAGACCTAATAAGTTCTTCAATCGAAAAATGATTCAAGTTCTTTGATTCTTGAATAGCCGGTACTTTAGGATCACAACTCTCTAGAGGGGATCTTAATATCTTGTTAACAAGTTCAAAATTATAAAAAATTTTACCAAGTGCTTTTAGACCATTGACAATATCCATAAACCAGGTGTACATGTCTCCAATGGTCTCGCTTACTTTCATGCGAAACAATTTATAACTATAAACTAAAAGATTAATTTTTGACTCCTTTAACTCTACTCATGCTTTCGTGTATGATTTCAAATGTATGTCAAATGTCATAAGCCATTTCGTAAATAGAAACTTAATTGAGTTCATTTTCACCTGATGCACAAAACAAAGCATTCATAGCTTTAGCATTCAAAAAGAAAGTCTTCTTCTCTAAATCATTCCAATCGTTCATTGGAAGAGAATACTTTTGAAAACCATTTTCAATGATATTCCATAAATCGAGATTCAATGAAAGCAAGAAAGCTCTTATCTGAGTTTTCCAATAAGTGTAGTCCATCCTATTGAATATAGGAGGACAAATGATAGAGTGATCCTCTTGAAATCCGATAAAAGTCATTTCTCTTAGGTGTTAAACCAAATAAGAAAAATGTGACTTTGATACCAATTATTAGGATCATATCAAAAAGATGAGTTTAACTTAAAAGCTCATTCATAAGCATAGTAAAAACAGTAAGCAACTAAGACAATTTGTAGAAAAGATAAATAGCAAGAATAGAAATGCAAACCAAGTTTTATAGTGGTTTGGTCATCATGAACTATATTTATTCCCGATTCCCCTTCACTTAAGGCCATCGGCTTCCACTAACTATCTTCTTTCAATAGGTGAAGATCAATTATCATTATAACTCGATTCTCCTTTTGATAGGTTCACTAGAGAACCTTTACACCCCTACTATCTCCTCTCTTAAACTTCACCAATACTTAGAGCTTGAGAGGAGTTCTCACAAGATTATAATAGCATTTTTCTTTTTTTTTGAATTAGTTCTTATGTGATCTAAGTGGGGATAAGAGAGGTATTTATTGTTGAATCTCATATTTTGATGATGAAACCAATTGATAATGTTTATGATTTGATCTGTATTTTGAGTGACGCAGGAAGCTTTGATCAGGGAGAGACAATTAAAGTAAGAAGAATCATATTGGATCGAAGAAAAACATATCAAAAGATTGGACATCAAGTCGAAGGATCGATCGACATATCGACAAAAGGCTTCAGGCCATGGGTTCAGGCATCAGGCCAAGAAGATCAAAAATTACGCTAAGGAAATCAGAGTTGAGGAGGTCTACTAACCGATTGGGCAATATGCCGTAATCAAGTGTCAGACAACACTTGATTCAAGCTTTGTAATAATTATCTAGATCGAAGTAGGTTTTAAGTATGCAGGATTAACTACAATAGCGATCAAGGCATAAAGCAAAATGAAGTCTCGGAGTCAAAAACGAGATTTTGTTGGGAGTTCGAGAGTTCGTCGAAAGTCCAGACAATTGTCGGAAGTTCTACCGGAATTGACAAAGAAGTCCAGGAGCTTACCAAAGAAGCTCATCAGAACTTGCCAAGAAAATCATCATGAAGTGCAAGAGCTTGTCGGGAGTCCGTTAGAACATTGTCGAGAGATCGTTGGAAGGTTGCTGAAAGATCGTTGGAAGCTCACCGGAAGAAACCTAGACTTACCAACCTTATTTAGCTTAATGTATGTCTTAAAATTCATAGTTAGCACATAATTAGGTTGGAATTGGGTCAACTTAATTAGGGGTTAATTGGGCCCAAGTTTGAGCCGTGTTGGGCCAAGTGCAAGGCCCAAACAATGACCCAATAGGTGGCACCATCATGGCACAGTCTCCGAGATTGTGTTAGGCGTTGGTACCACCCAATGATAGTGTTAGGCGGTGGTACCACCAGTCTGGGCAATGGTACAACCCAGACATAGTCTTCCAAGTAGTGTTAGTGCTACAAGCGATGGTACCACCCAACATAACCGGTGGTACCGTTAGGACCCGAGAAACCCGAGATGAGATCTTTTATGCTCTTAGTTTAAATCCACTTGAGGCCTATAAATACCCCTCTCATCCATGGTTAAAACACACAAAAATTGAAAGAAAAAAAAGTGGAAAAACACTATTGTAATCTTGTGAAGACTCCTCTCAAAGCTCTAAGTGTTAGTAAAGTTTGAGAGAGGAGTAAGGGGGGTTGCAAAGGTTCGCTCTTGAATCTGTCAAAAGTAGATTCGAGTTGTAAGGGTAGTTGATCTTCACCTATTAAAGGAAGATCATTAGTGGATACCGGTGGCCTCGACAGAAGAGGAATCGCTAGAATAGATATAGGTCACGATGACCAAACCACTATAAATCGGTTTGCATTTCTGTTTTACTATTTTCCTTTATTGCAATCTACTTTCCATTACAAACTGATTTCTCACTCTCACTACGCTCTTATACGATTTCAAGTTAACATCTTTCGAGACCAATTTCAATAAACAAATATATTTCAAAATCGATGTTTTTATCTGCTGTACTAATTCATTTAATCTATCTATGTTGCTTTCTTTACATTATCCGAAAAGTGATTTTGATGATCATTTCGGATTTAATAATTTATTTTCATATTTAACCAAACCCTTGATTTATTCATATTTACGACATGAGATGTATTTTATATGAATCATTTTGTTCTCGTATAATTTTATCGTCTAAAGAGGAAAATTATTCAAATGAATCATGATTATTCTTTCAATTATAACTTGAAAGTTTTTGATGAATCAAGATTTTTCATACTTTGTTCTCGTATGATTCTTTTTGCTATTCACTAAAAAGGAGACTTATCCTAATAAACCATGATATGCTACTTGACATCTTGATAATTTATGACTTGAGTTTTGTTATGTATTATTCCCCTCTTTTTCTTTTTTATTTACAATAACAAAGGGGAGAAAGGAAATCACTAGAATTTCAAGAGATCGATAAACCTATTTATTTCATTTTGAATCTCTTGAAAGTGATTTCGATGATTTGAATTTGAATTAGTTTTTACCTATATCGTGATTTTGATTCCTTAGAATTATAACTTGAAATATTTTATGAATCAAGATCTCTTATTATGTGTTCTCATATTATTTAAGAGGAGATTTTTTATGAATCATGATTTTTTTATTTATAACATGAGATTTTTTTTTATGAATCAAGATCATTTACAATGATTTTTCTTTTTGCAATTTGAGTTATTAAAAAAGAATCATAATTTTTCTCTTGATTTTATGATATTTACAATTTAAAATTTGGTTCGTGACTCGCTTGTATTCATGAAGTATATATCTCATCACCCAATTAATTTTTCTTGATATTCTTTATGTGATGATATGAAATTATATATATGAAATACTCATGATATTATGTTGATGCATACAAATGAGAAGTAATGATCATGCATAGTAGGATGTAATATAATTTGATATTTTGACATCATCATGATTTGAAACATTTATGATTTGGAATGATACATGCAATACTATGATGTTTTAATAAAATGATATGAAAGTCAACAATTATCTAAAATGATAACTTATTTCAATATGGCATATTAAAATAAGAACGATACTTTATCTTTGTCATGATTCCCTTCTTTTTGATAATGACAAAGGGCGAGATAAATTTGCTAGCTTATAAATTGCAAAAAAAAAAAAAACTTGCTAAGAAGCAAAATTGCTAGCTTGCACTTCTCAAAAGAGAAGAAAGAACTTGCTATCTTGAACATCACTAAGAATTGCTAGATTGCAATCTCAAGAGAAGCAAAAGTGCTATCTCAAGAAGCATAACTTGCTAACTTAGAAAAGAAGCAAAAAATTACACTTCTCAAAAGAGAAGAAAAAAAAATACTAGCTTGCATGATGATAAAATTTGAGATTTTATTCATAATGTAATGATTTAAAATTATATATCAAAAACTTGCTAGTTGCACTTCTAATTTTTGTTGATGACAAAGGGAGAGAAGGTATGATAATAATCATGCTTGGAATGATGTATTGAAATTTTGATTATGCATGATTTTATGATGACATATTGCTTGGATCTATAATTTATTTCTGAATTTATGTTTCTATCAATATGACATATTGATGGGGGGAGTTTAGTTTAAACTCCGTCATCAATTTATTATCACCATCAAAAAGGGGGAGATTGTTGAATTTCAGATTTTGATAATGAAATCAATTGATGAGTTTGTGATCTAATCTGCGTTGTGAGTGACGCAGGACAAGCTTTGATCAAGGAGAGGCAAATTAATTAAAGCAGGAGGAATCAGACGTTCGGCCGGATTGAACATGTCAGAAGATTAGATGTTGGGCTGGAGGATTAGTCGATGTATCGGTAGAAGGCTTCGTGCCATGAGTTCAGGCATCGGGCCAAGAAGATCGGACATTATGCTAAAGAGATCAGATGTTGTGGGAAGACAACATGCCGATTGAGCAATGTGCTGAAGGAGAGGACGATGTGCCAAAGGATCAGACGAAACGTCGAATGAACCAATGACATATCGGACAACATAGGATTCATGCTTATAATAATTTGTCTAGATCTAGTTAGTTTAGGTCTAATTGAGTCGGTATTGGGGTGAAACAATGCCAACTCAACTAGGGACTAATTGGGTCCGAATCAGAGCTGAATTGGGCCTATTATTTGGCTCATTCAGTATCCTATAACAGGGTCTAGTGGTGGTACCGCTTAGACACAATCTTCAAGATTGTGTTAGGTGGTGGTACCGCTTGACTAGCTAGTGGTACTACCAGACTAGGTGGTGGTACCACCTATACATAATTTCCCAAGCAGTGGTACCACTAGACTAGACGATAGTACTGTCTAATGTTAGTGTTGTAGCCGGTAGTACCACCCAACACACGCGATGGTACCATCAAGACTTGGGAAACCCAAGATGAGACTTTTTTTGCTCCAATTTTGAAGTCATTTGGGGTCTATAAATACCCCAGCTATTTCTGCATAGAGTAGCAAGAATTGAGGATGAAATTGAGGTGAAAAGGGGTAAAGAATACTTGGAAAAAAAATTGGGAAACTCTCTTATGATTTTGGATAACTTCTTCCTAATATTTAGAAGTTTATCTAAATGGAGAAGTGAGGTCTAAGAAAGAGATACTTATAAGGGTTGTCTCCTAAATCCATGAAAAGGAGAAAAAGTGTAAAAGGATAATTGATCGTCGCCCATTGAAAGAAGTGTTAGGAAAAGAGTCAGCACTAAGAGGGGGGGGTGAATTAGTGTAGTAGTAAAATACATCGATTTCGAAAAATTCTTTCACACGATAAAAACCAATTTCGAAAACTTAACTTGAAACACATGTTCATAAATGTATTGAAGGTAGTAAGTAAGTAAAATGGTTTGCAGTAAACTAAATGACAATAATAGAAATGAAAACTAGAGAACACGCCAATTTTATAGTGGTTCGATCGTCATGACCTACATCCACTTCGCCGATTCCTCTTCTGTCGAGGCCACTAGCATCCACTATCGGTCTTCTTACAATAGGTGAAGACCAACCACCTTTTACACCCCTCTTCTCCTTTTCACAGGTTTAGGAGACAACTTTTACAAGCACACACACTCCTCTCTAAACATAATTCTAAGTTTAAGCCAAAGGAGGGATTTCTCAAGTGATTTCTATTACGTTTTCCCACTTTTAAACTCTATGTGCTTGTGTGTGTTAACCAAGGATGAGAGGGGTATTTATAGGCCTCAAGTTGATTCAAACTTGGAGCCTAAAATCATCTCATCCCGAGTTTCCTGGGTTTGGGCGGTACCACCGCCTGTGCTGGGTGGTACCACCGCTAGTGTTAGTCTGATACTGACACTACACTAGGCGGTACCACCACCCAGTCTGGCGGTACCATCGCTTGGCTCCCTACCACTGGGTGGTACCACCACCCAGACTGGCGATACCACTACTTGACATAGTCTCGGAGATTGTGCCATAACGGTACCACTTCTTGGGTCATTGTTTGGGCCTTTCATTTGGCCTAATATAGTCCTTACATAGGCCCAACTGACCCCTAATTGGGTTGGCCCAATTCCAATCCCAATTATGTGCTAACTACAAAATTTAAGACATTTCCTAAGCTAAACAAGTCTGTAAGTCTAGGTTTCTTCCGGTGAGCTTCCAACGATCTTCCTACGAACTTTCGACGATCTCTCGGCAATGTTCCAATAGACTCCTGGCAAGCTCCTGGACTTCACGATAATCTTCTTGGCGAGTTTTGATGAGCTTCTTTAGCAAGCTCCTGGACTTCTCGGTTGGTTCCGGTAGAACTTCCGACGAACTCTCGAACTCCCAACGAAATTGCATTCTTGACTTTGGGACTTCATTTTGCTTTATGCCTTGCTATCGTAGTTAATCCTGCACATGTAAAAACACACTTTGATCTAGACAATTATTACTAAGCTTGAATCATGTTGTCCGATATGTAATTGGTCTATCGATGCTTCATTCGATTCTTCGGCGCATCGTCCTCTCTTGCGGCCTATTGCCCAATCGGCCAATTGACTCCACGACTTTGATATCCTTGGCATAATATCCGCTTTTCTTGGTCCGATACCTAAATCCATAGCCCGAAGCCTTCTATCGATATATCGACCGATCCTCCGACTCGATATCCAATCTTCTAACATGTTCCACCGCCGTAACATAATTCTTCCTGCTTTAATTGTCTCATCTTGATCGAAGCATCCTGCGTCACTAAAAATGTAGATCAAATCATAAACACTTATCGATTGATTTCATCATCAAAATACGAGATTCAACAATCTCCCTCTTTTTGATGATGACAACCAATTGATGGCGGAGTTAACCTTAACTCCCCCTATCAATATGGCATATTGATAGAAACTCTTGGATTAAAAAATCCAAGCAACACGTTATCATATACTTATGCATAACATCATACTTCTCCCCCTTTGTCATCAACAAAAAGGAGAAATGTAACTATCATGTGTTTGAGATATACAAATTTAAATCATTATATAATAAATCTCAAGTTTTATCATCATGCAAGCTAGCAAATTTAGCAAGTGCTACATCATGCAAGCTATCAAGTTTTAGATATGCAAGGTAGTATGATAGCAAGTTTACAACATACAAGCTAGCAAAAATTGGTTCTCTTGAAATGTTAGTTATTTTCTTTCCCCCTTTTGTCATTGTAAACAAGAAAGAATAAGGGAAGAACATAATGGTGCAAAATATTTCAATCATTTCAAGGCATACAAGCCATAAATACAAAGAGATCATGTCATAATAAGACCACATAAATACCTAAAGACATGGTTCATATAGTAAATCTCTTCTTTAAATAAAATATCAAGAAAAGATCATAGGAGTTTAAAGAAGAGATATTAATTAAAAAAATCTCAAGTAATTCCAATAAACCAAGATCATGATTTTGATAAAACTCATTCAAATTTAAATTGTTAAAATCATCAAAATCTCAATATTTCTTTCAAGAGATTCAAAATGGCATAAATAATTTTATTGGTCTCTTAATAAAAACTTGATAAGATAAGAAAAAGAAAATTTTCAAGAAAAATGCTTTCCTCCTTTTGTTTCAACTTATTAATTGATTTCATACATGCATATTCTTTTCTTTCAAATCCATACATCATTCATTAACACCAAAAAAGAACTTTCGAAAGATCACAAAAACTATCATGAATAAGTTCGAAATATAAACTCGTTAAGCATGCTTTCAAATCATCGTTACATTTTCATTAGTACATCAAGCTTAGTTTCGTTGAATATAATGTTGAATTATTCTTAAAGATATCTAAACTTTTTAGTTTCAATTTATGTGATAGATTTTATATTAGCATGCCCAAATATTTGTTCTTATGTCAAAACTATGTATCAACATTTAAAACGGAAAGATAAAAAATCATCAAGATCAAAAAGTGTCACATATAATTCCGATTTCAAATCATTACTTCAAAGTCCTCGTGCATAAAAATCATCAAGCATGATACAAATATTTATTTTTAAAACATTCATCATGATAAGGCATATAAGCCAAAGAAATCATTAAACATAAAGTATATTCATCAATCATGGTTTCATTGGGTATAGGCATTTTCAAACAGAATCGAAAATCATCAAGATACACATTATTTCTTCATGAAAAACATACATAGGATTATCATTAGATTTAAATCTAATATTTTATTTCTTTATCATAAAATATGTAATTTTTATTATCATTTTCAAAATCACTAGCATGATAAGCATGATCATATTTTTTTTGCATTTTCATTACATCATTAAACATATAATTTAAAAAAAAATAATTAAACTAAGTTAAAAATAACTCATTAAATGCATCATATAATTTTCGAAATAAATTAAAGGAGTTTTGTTTATCTCATCGTCAAATGTCGTTAAGGCGTAGTTTGCCACCTCGCCTTTGTTTTTTCTCCTCGTCTTCGGATGAGCTTGATTCGTCCCAATTTGTATTCTTTTTAAGTTTATTTTTATTTTTTGATTATTGTTTCATAAACTTTTTAAATTTCATGAGGAGTTCAAATTCACCATCACTTGAGCTTATGCTCAAATGGTTTTCAATTGTTCTAAGTCTGAAATCCTTCCTATTCTTTGGAAGGTGGCTCTCAAGTTCTTCACGTGCATTGCACGTCATTTCATAGGTTATTAGAGACCCGATAAGTTCTTTGATAAAAAAAGAATTCAAATTTTTTGATTCTTGAATAGCTGTTATTTTCGAATCCCAACTCCTATTAAGAGAACATAAAATTTTTTTTACATGTTTAAAATCTAAAAAACTTCTACCAAGTGCTTTTAAACCATTGACGACATCCATAAAATAGGTGTACATGTCTCCAATGGTTTCGCTTAGTTTTATATGAAAAAGTTTAAAATCATACATCAAAAAGTTAATTTTTGAATCTTTAACTTTATTAGTGCCTTCATGTGTGATTTCAAGAGTGTGCCATATATCGAAAGTCGTTTCACACATAGAAACACGATTAAACTCAGTTTTATCTAAAGCACAAAATAGAGCGTTCATAGCTCTAGCATTTAAGGAAAAAATCTTCTTCTCCAAATCATTCCAATATGTGTAGTCCGCCCCATTAAACAAGAGAGGACAAATGAGAGAGTGACCCTCTTGAAAGCCAAAATGAGTCATTTCTCTTATATGTTAAACCAAATGAGAAATACGAGGCTTTGATACCAACTGTTAGGAAAAGAATTGGCACTAAGAAGAGGGGGGGGGGGTAGTAAATTAGTACAATGATAAAATACGTTAGTTTCAAAATATTCTTTCATATGATAAAAATCGATTTCGGAAACTTAACTTGAAACACGTGTTCATAAATGTATTGAAGACAATAAGCAAGTAAAATGGTTTGTAGTAAACTAAATGGCAACAATAGGAATGCAAACCAGAGAACACACCAATTTTATAGTGGTTCGGTCGTCATGACCTATATCCACTCCGCCGATTCCTCTTTCGTTGAGGGCACTAGCATCCACTATTGGTCTTCCTTCAATAGGCGAAGACCAACTACCTTTTACACCCCTCTTCTCCTTTTCACAGGTTTAGGAGATAACCTTTACAAGCACACACACTCCTCTCTAAACATAATTCTAAGTTTAAGCTAGAGGAGGGATTTCTCAAGTGATTTTTGCAGCGTTTTCTAACTTTTAAACTCTCTGTGCCTGTGTGTGTTAACTAAGGATGAGAGGAGTATTTATAGGCCTCAAGTTGATTCAAACATGGAGCCTAAAAATATTTTATCCTGGGTTTCTTGGGTTCGGGCGGTACCACCGCTAGTGTTAGTCTGACACTGACACTGCACGGGGTGGTACCATTGTCTGGCTCCCTGCCATTGGGCGGTACCATTGCCCAAACTGGCGGTACCATCGCTTGGCACCTTGCTAGGGGCGGTTCCACCGCCCAGACTGGTGGTACCACCGCCTGACATAGTCTCGGAGATTGTGCCATGATAGTACAACTTCTTGGGTCACTGTTTGAGCCTTTCATTTAGCCCAACATAGTTCTTACATGGGTCCAACTGACCCCTAATTAGGTTGACCCAATTATGTGCTAACTATGAAATTTAAGACATTTCCTAAGCTCAATAAGTCTATAAGTCTAGGTTTCTTTTGGCGAGCTTCTGACAATCTTTCGGCGATCTTTCGGCAAACTTCCGACGATCTCTTGGTAATGTTCCAGCGAACTCCCGACAAGCTATTGGACTTCACGATGATCTTCTTGACGAGTTCTAACGAGCTTCTTTGGCAAGCTCCTGGACTTCTCAGTTGGTTCCGGTAGAACTTTCGATGAACGTCCGGACTTCCGACGAATGTCTAGACTTCCGACGAACTCTCGAACTCCCAACGAAATCGTGTTTTGACTTCGGGACTTCATTTTGCTTTATGTCTTACTATCATAGTTAATTCTACACATGTAAAAATATACTTTAATCTAGATAATTATTATTAAGCTTGAATCATGTCGTCTGGCATGTCATTGGTCCATTGATGCTTCATCCAATTCTTCGGCGCATCGTCCTCTCTTGCGGCCTATTGCCCAATTGGCCAGTTGATTCCATAACTCTGATATCCTTAGCACAATATCTGCTCTTCTTAGCCCGATACCCGAATCCATTGCTCGAAGCCTTCTGTCAATACGTCGATCGATCCTCCAGCTCGACGTCCAATCTTCTGACATGTTCCACCAGCCCAACATGATTCTTCTTACTTTAATTGTCTCATCCTGATCGAAGTATCCTACGTCACTAAAAACGCAGATCAAATCATAAATACTTATCAATTGGTTTCATCATCAAAATATGATATTCAACAAGAAGATCGGGTAGTGGAAGCTAATGGCCTCGAGTGAAGAGGAATCGAGAGTGGATATAGGTCACGATGACCGAACCACTATAAAACTCAGTTTGTATTTCTATTTGTGTAATTTACCTTTACTGCAAACTAACTTGCTTGCTTTACTTTCTTATTACACTCTTACGAATGTTTTTAAGTTAAATACATTTTCGATATCGATTTTATTGAAACAAAGATTTTTTGAACCAACGTCGTTTTTATCCGCTGCACTAATTCACCCCCCCTCTTAGTGCCAACTCGATTATAACACTTAAGACTCTCATAATATCAATAAGATTAATGCACATACTTAATGGATCAATTAAAAAATTAATTTAAAAAAATTATCACTTTTAAAAAAGGAAAAAGAGTTTATCGTCAAAGAAGAGAGCATGCAATTGTTAACAAAGACATTGTTGTTCATTGTTGGAGAGGAGATGTGGTCATCATTGATGCGATGCAAATACTAAAGAGGACCAGATGAGTTGGCTATCACCGCTTGCTATTGAAGAGGAGTAGAGGAGTACGTTGTCATAGAAAAGGGGAGGATATTACTGTTATTCGTAAATACCATAGAGGAGTAGAGAAGTTCGCTTTCATTGTTCACTATCGAAGTGGAAGATGTCACTACCATTCGTAAATACTATAGAGGACCATAAAACTTTGCTACGTTTGTTAACCATTGAAGATGAGTAGAGGAGGGAAAGGACTAATGGCCGCCATCAATTACATTGATACAGTGTAACCCTAGTGTAAATATTTTTCTTTTGAATCAAAATCAAGTTGATTCGCTTCACAAGATCTAATCTAAATCTATTTGACTCGAACCGTAACCACAGATTGAACCAACTTTTGAATTGATCGGGTTTGAATTAAACCATCTGATTTAATAAAAAGGATCGATTCAATTTTAAGGATAGTTTTGATATTTGAAGTAAAAAGAGTGGCCTTGGTAAAAATATACATGCGACACCATCCAAAAAAATTCTTATTATTGGAACCTTTATTTTTTGAGTAAATTACCCAATTTATTTATCTTTTGCTTTTGCTTTATTCGCGATGAGCAACTTGCTTCCAATAGTATTGAAACAGCCCGACTCAAACGTACAGAAACGGTGGCACAAAGCCCCCGTCTCCGATGCGGTAGGAAATGCGTAACGATCAGATGGAATGTTTCGTCGAACGGCTGCTCGTGGGTATCGTTAAATTTCAAAAGCGAACCCCGTCATTAACCACATCGCACCAAAACAACACAGTTCATCGGCTCGGCCCAATCACAACGGTAGCACGAAGCCAGTGGCTCCGATGCGGTAGGATATGCGTTCTAATCAGATGGACTGTTTCGTCGAACAGCTCGTGGATACCGTTAAATTTCAAAAGCTAACCCCGTCATTAACCACATCGCACCAAAACAACACAATACATCGGCTCGGTGCAATCACAAGGAGAGCACGAAGCCACAAGTCACGAGTCACAGACGGACAGCATCTCACCTCTCCTCCGCCTCCTCCTCCTCCTCCTCCTCGTCTCTCTCTCTCTCTCTCTCTCTCTCTGCGGTGATTCCTCTCTTCCTTATAACCACCGCTTTCGGAGCCGACACACGCGATGGTACCCTGTGTCGAACGGGCTGCTTGCCTATGAGTGGCTGCTGGTCGCACGGGAGAGGACGAGGAGGTTCGGATCTGGTGCTTCGCCGCAGACGCTGCCGGGAGTGCTGAGGTCATCCATGAAAGGCCGGAGGAGAGCAGGCGGAGGGAGGGCCTGGGCGAGGGGCTCCTCCGCTTCGTCCTCGTGGTTTGCCCTGGTCGCCTTCCTCTGCTGCCCCCTATTTGCCACCGTCGCCTTCTCCACC
The DNA here is from genome assembly GCA_900464855.2 of Musa schizocarpa. Lineage (NCBI taxonomy): Eukaryota > Viridiplantae > Streptophyta > Magnoliopsida > Zingiberales > Musaceae > Musa > Musa schizocarpa. The sequence goes on from LS990915.1 coordinate 30,483,833, forward strand.
TTCCGAATCTTCGGAGGTAATCCTGTGGAATTCGGAAAAAGGATCTTTTTCTATTATTGGTTTTCTCCCGAATTTTGTTTTGGATTTTATTTTGCTTGCTGTTTTTTAGCTAAATCCCATGGATTGTGATCCATATCTTGTGTCTTTTGCAGATCTCTCTGTGTTTCTTCTTACTAATTATCATCCGAATTTGTAGGCTTTTCCTTGTTTTTCTTCATCCTTCTCCAATTGCTTGGAAGATTTATGTGAAATTTAATGGATTAGGTTACTTGATTCACTCAGATCTTTCCAATCTAACAATAACATCGTAATTTAATTTCCTTTTGTTTCTCTAAGAATCCTTTATTGGCATCAAATTCGTTGCTTGCCCCTTTTATTCCACTACCAAATCGGCTAAACTCCTGTTATCTATATTATCTTTTCCTCTCCTCCGTTGCTTTCCCACATTTCTATTCTTGAAATCGTTTGTTCTCAATAGAACATGTTTTAATGATGTCAAAGTGTGTTTAGTTCATTTCTCCTTCTTTTTCTTTTTTTTCCCTGGCAATCTAATCTTCCTTGTTGGCTTCTGATGCATCTCCGATCTGGATTTGGCAGTGTCGTTCCGCCCGGTGCTGCTGCCGACATGGCAGATTTCGGTCATCAACGCTGTCGCCACCGATCACTCTTTCCTCCGGCGAGAGTCCATATCCGCCACCGCCATGGCCACCGCCACCATCGCCGCAAAGCGTGGCAGTAACAACCCTTCTTCCATCCGTATCCAAGAAGCCATCTCCTTCCCGGACCAAGTCCTCGTCTTCCTCCAATTCTCCAGCTCCCTCCCAAGATTAGACCTTGTTTGCCTCTACTATCCCCCAAGCAATCCCACCACCTCCTCCTCTTCCCCCGTAGCTGACCTCCGGCTCCCGGCCATCATCCCCTCCTTTCCAACTTCCTTCATCCGCTGCCCCCTTGCGCCTCGCGGCTTCTCTATCTCCCTTTCGCCTGATCTCCCCCTGCTCAAACCCCGGCCTTGGGACCATCTCACCTACGCCGCCCTTCTCGACCCCCACGACAACTCCACTGTTGTCTTTGCAAAAGGCTTCAACCTCCGTCCTGCCCGCCTCTCCGACCCTTCTCGCTACGAGTGCGTCTTTGGCTGGAACTTTGCCAAGCCCAAGTACCTTCTGACCTCCCCTGCCCTCACTGCAGCCCAGGAAATCATCCGCTGCAACACCCCACCCAGCGTCCTTCTTCGTTTCCGCAGCCAATCTGAACCTAATCCTCCCCTTGTATCAGTCAAGACCAAGGGCCGTGGTGCCATCACCCTCCCGTCCGTTGCCCCCCCTGAGACCCTCCGGTTAAGCAGCAGGAAGAACCGGCACACCATGTGCGTGTGCACAATGATGCGCAACCAAGCCAGGTTCCTCCCGGAATGGATCATCTACCACTCACTCATTGGGGTCGAGCGGTGGTTCATCTACGATAACGACAGTGATGATGACATTGAGCAAGTGATTGAATCACTCGGCATGTCCAATTACGTTGTCAGTCGCCATTTGTGGCCCTGGGTGAAGACTCAGGAAGCAGGTTTTGCACATTGTGCGCTTCGCGCCAGAGGTTATTGCGAGTGGGTGGGATTCATTGATGTCGATGAATTCTTATACCTTCCAACCAATTTCACGCTTCATGATGTCCTCCAGAACTACTCGAGTATGCCTTGGATTGGAGAGCTCAGAACAGCTTGCTACAGTTTTGGACCTTCGGGAAGAAAGACAACACCGTCGGAGGGTGTCATGGTGGGATACACATGTAGGCTGGGTGCACCTGAACGGCACAAGTCAATTGTTCGTCCAGAGGTACTGAATCCTTCTCTCATCAATGTCGTGCACCATTTCCATTTGAAAGAAGGGATGAGGTATGTGAACATGGAGAAGGGACTTATAGTGATCAACCATTACAAGTATCAAGTGTGGGAAGTGTTCAAGGAGAAGTTTTACCGGAGGGTGGCGACCTACGTTGCCGATTGGCAAAATGAGGAGAATGTGGGGTCGAAGGACCGGGCACCAGGGCTGGGAACAAAGGCAGTGGAACCATCAGATTGGTCAAGCAGATTCTGCGAGGTTAACGATACAGGGCTTAGGGATTGGGTTTCTATCGCCTTCATTGACCCACATACTGGCCTTCTCCCATGGCAGAAGGGCAGGAATTTAATTTGATTCGTCACATCAATACAGGGAAGGTAGAAGCAAGTGGAAACAGAGGTTTTTGACAAGTTGTTGACGGTTGATCAGTTCTAATTCTTTTTCACCCTTCTTTGTCTCTTCTTTTTTGCTATTGATCTTGCTGCAACTTGTTTCCTTTTTTGCCCTGTAACTATAGAAGAGGCAAATCATTCTTTTGTAGATAAGGCAATACAATCCTTGGTAATCACAGTAGGGATGAACTGAAATAGAAGCTTAGATTTGTTATTTTTTCCAACCGTTGTGTTCGTATCAATTCCTTTTTTGAAGCTCTTAATTCACGGTAAGTTGGTTCCGATGGACCTTTCTGCCAGAAGGTGGTCATGCTTGCTTTCTGCAGTCCACCTTGTGTTCTAGACAAGGATGTCATACTCTCCTTTTATGTGGTCCAGGAAGAATCTTGCTAAGAAGAGAGAGAGAGAGATTAGATTAAAGTATGTTTTCCGTGTAAGAAATATTCCTCTGCAAAATTCGATCTTATCAGCCCGGTTTGTTTGTTTTATATGCATATATGTATATATATATATATTAGATTAAAGCATGTTTTCCATGTAAGAAATATTCCTCTGCAAAATTCGATCTGATCAGCCTGCTTTATTTTTTTATATACATATATACATATATATATATATATATAAAAATATATACATATATACATGTATATATATATATATATATATATATATATATATATATATATATATATATATATATATGTATATATATGTATGTATACATGTTTATATACATGTATATATGTATGTATACATGTTTATATACATATATACATATGTATGTATATACATACATATATACATATGTATGTATACGATAGCGATCAAGGCATAAAGCAAAACGAAGTGTCGGAGTCAAGATTGAGATTTCGTTGGGAGTTTGGGAGTTCGTCGGAAGTTCGAAGGTTCGTCAGAAATGCTATCGTAATTGACCGAAAAGAAGCTCGTCGAAACTCGTCATGAAGATCATCATGAAGTCTAGGAGCTTGTCGGAAGTCCGCTAGAAGATTACCGAGAGATCATCGGAAGTCTACGGGAAGATCGTCGGAAGCTTGCTAGAAGAAACCTAGATCGGGCTTGTTTTGTTTAGTGTATGTCTTAAAAATCATAGTTAGCACAAAATTAGGGTAGGTATGGGAGGTAATTTTATTAACCCTGTCATGGACCAATTGGGCCGGTAATTAGACGTTTGGGCTAGATTCAATGCCCAACTAGGTTGTTGGACCCTATCTAGCGATGGCACCGCCAGATTGGGGCGGTGGAACCACCTAGGGAATGGTCTCTTAAGTAGTCTCGACGGTGGTACCGTCGGTAGTTATTATTGCCAAGCGGTGGTATCGCCTTGTCAAGCGATGGTATCACCAGAGCTTAATATCCAAGACTTTATCAGGTTGTGGTAATGTCAGACTAGGCGATGATATCGCCTAGTGTCAGAGTCTCAAACGGTGGTACCGCCAATATTGGCGATGGTATCACTAGTACCCCAAAAATCCAAGATAAAACACTTTTTGACTCCAATTTTGAAGTCATTGGGGCTTATAAATATCCCACCTGTTTCAGCATGAAAGTGTAACGAAGTGATATCTAAGTGTGGAAAAATCTTTAAGTGTTGGGGTGTAAAAGTATTGTAAAAGTGCAAGAGTCCCCCTCCTCTTTTTCTTTAGTTTTGTAATCATCCAAGAAGAGGTGTGAGGCTTGTAAGAGTTATCTCCTAAACCAATGAAAAGAGAAAGCATTATAAAAAGGTAGTTGATCTTCGCCTATTGAAGGAAGACCATTAGTGGATACCGGTGACCTCGATGGAGGAGTAATCGGAAGTGGATTTAGGTCATAACGACCGAACCACTATAAATTCTGGTGTGTTCTTTCCTTACTGCTTATTTTCTTTATTGTATTTTACTTTACTTCATTTCAAATTATCCAATTCCCTCTTCTCTACTCATTTGCAAACTTATTCGAGTCTAACTAAGGTTTTCGTCGAACTTAGAATTTCATCAAACGAAGTTTTCCGAAATCGTTGAAATTTGTTATTTTTATCCGTTGCACTAATTCACTTCCCCCCCTCCCTAGTGTCATTTTTTATCCTAACAATTGGTATCAAAGCAAAGTCACTCTCATTTTGGTTTGAAATCTAAGAGAGATGACATTTACCGGCAACTAAAAGGGTCACTCAATCACACGTCCACCCATGTTCAATGGGATGGATTACACCTATTGGAAAACTAGAATGATGATTTTTCTAATTTCTATGTATTTTAAGTTATAGAACATTATGGAAAACGACTTTCAAAAGTCTTCTCTTCCAATGAGAATGAGTTGGAAAAAAAGACTTTTGCTTTAAATGTCAAGGATATGAATGTATTGTTTTGCGCTTTAAATAAAAATGAGTCCAAGCGAGTGTCTATTTGTGAAACGACTTTTGATATTTGACATACACTCAAAATCACTCAAGAGGGCATTGGTATAGCAAAGGAGTCCAAAATTAATCTTTTAGTCCATACTTATGAATTGTTTTAGATGAAACCAAGTGAGACCATTGGAGAAATGTACACCTAGTTTACGGATGTCATCAATGGTCTAAAAGGACTTGGTAAAAGTTTTTTTAATTTTGAACTTGTTAACAAAATATTAAGATCTCTCGCAAAGACTTAGGATCCTAAAGTAACGGCAATTCAAGAAGCCAAGAACTTGAACAACTTTCCACTCGAAGAACTTATTGGGTCTTTGATGACCTACGAAATGACTTGCAACTTGAGAATAACCTTCCAAAAAATATGAAGGATATGACAATAAGAACTCATGAAGACCACTTGAAATAAAATTCAAGTGATGAGGACTATGATGATGACTTAGCACTTTTGACAAGAAAGTTCAAAAATAAAAAAAAAAAAAATCTAAAAATGATACTAAAAACAAAATTGAACTCAAGAAAGAACAAATTATATGCTACAAATGCAAGAAGCCGAGACATTTCAAAAGCGAATGTCCCTAAGTGAAGAAGAAGCAACCAAATAAGAAGAAGACGCTCAAAGTAACATGGGATGACTCAAGCAATTGCAAAGATGAAGAACAAAGTAACAAGGAAATTGCCAACTGTGCACTAATGGCTATTGGAGATAAGGTAAGTGGTTCATTAGATGCAAATTTGTCTTTTAGTGAGGTTTTAAGTGCTTTTCACGATTTGTTAGATGAATGTAGAATTATGAGCAAAAAATTTAATTGCTTAAAAAAGGAGCATGCCTTTTTAAATACTAAATTTGAAAAATTTAAGTATAATAGTCCTTCATTTCCTCTATGTGTTAGGAATAAGTCGACACTAAGAGCGGGGTGAATTAGTGCAACGGATAAAAGCATCGTCAGTTAAAAAATCTTCGAAAATTTTCGTATGATAAAAACTAATCTCGTAAGGTGCTTGACTTTAGAGTAAATAAACTATCAATTAACTTAGAAAGTAATGGTAGTAATGAAAAACAGAATAGAAATGAGCACACCGGAATTTATAGTGGTTCAATCGTTGTGACCTACATCCACTTTCGATTCCTCCTTTGTTGAGATCATCGGCATCCACTAATGATTATCTTTCAACGGGCAAAGATCAACTACCCGTTTACACCTCACTTCTTCTTTTCACTGGTTTAGGAGACAACCTTTTACAAGCACTCATTCCTCTCTAAACAGAATTCTAAACTTAAGCTAGAGGAGGGGATCTCTCAAGTAATTGCTATAGTATTTTCTCACTTTTAAGTTCTCTGTGCTTGTGTAATCTAAGTAGGATGAGAGGGGTGTTTATAGGCTCTAAATGGATTCGAACTTGGAGCCTAAAAATATCTCATCCCCGATTTTTGTCGCACTAACGGTACCACCGCCAATACTTTCTAACAGTGGGCGGTACCACCACCCAGTTTGGTGGTACCATCACTTGACAATCTCTCAGAGACTATGTTTGGGTGGTACCACCGCCTAATACAGTCTCAGAGACTGTGCCACGATGGTTCCACTTGTTGGATCACGGTTTGGGCCTTTCACTTAGCCTAACATAGCCCAAACTTAGGCCCAATTGGCCCCTAATTGAGTTGGCCCAATTCTAACTCAATTATGTGCTAACTACGAATTTTAAGACATACACTAAGCTAAATAAGTCTGGTAAGCCTAGGTTTCTTCCGACGAACTTTCGACGATCTTTCGATAATGTTCCGGCGGACTCCCAGCAAGCTCTTGAACATCACGACGATCTTCTTGGTGAGTTCCGACAAGCTTCTTTGACATTCTCCTAGACTTCTCAAATAATTCCAATAGAACTTCTGATGAACATCCGGACTTTCGACAAACTCTCGAACTCCCATTGAAATCTTGTTCTTGACTTTGGGACTTCATTTTGCTTTATGCCTTGACCACTATCATAGTTAATCCTACACAATTAAAACCTACTTCGATCTAGATAATTATGATAAAGCTAATCAAATGTTGTCCAGCATGTCATTGGTTTATCGATGCCTCATCCGAATCTTCGGCGCATCATCCTCTCTTGTGGCCTATTGTTCAATCGGCCAGTTGACCTCCACAACTCTGATTTCCTTAGCATAATTTTCGCTCTTCTTGGCCAGATACCCGAACCCATGGCCCAAAGCATTCTGCTGATACGTCGACCGATTCTTCGGCTCTACGTCCAATCTTCTGACATGTTTCTCTCCAGCCCAACATGATTCTTCTTGCTTTAATTATCTCACCCTGATCAAAGCTTCCTATGTCACTCAAAACACAGATCAAATTATAAATATTATCAATTGGTTTCATCATCAAAATTTGATATTCAACACCATGCACTAAGTGTGAACACTTAGAGGAACTTGAGAAGGAAAACTTGCTCCTCAAAGAAACTCTACAAAAGTTTAAGGTTGGTAGCAAGTCTTTGAACATGATCCTTGCCAATAAGGGTCATGTTCATAGAAAATACGAATCGGATTTGTGAGTAGCTCTCACCAAAATCTAACCACCTTTGTTAAAGGCCCTACCTTGCATGTATCACCCCCCACCAAATGTAACTTTTGTTGCAAACTCGGACATATTGCTTATAAATGTCTATAGTGATATAGTTCACACAAATTGATTTGGGTTCCTAAAGGAACCGTAAAGAACTCCATGCAAAACGATAAGTTGAGTAGATTGATTTTTGAGGCACCTAAGATCAAATGGTTACCTAAAAATCATCATTCTTTGTAGAAATGTTTACCATCACAAGGTAGGAGCAAAAATAATATTTTGATAATGGATGCTCAAGGCTTATTATCAGAGATCCAAAATACCCCATAAAGCTCTCTAGACAAAATAATAAAGGAAAGATCATTAGAATTAAAATTATCGATTATAAAATGATTGAAGATGGCTTGATGAAATCATGCTTGATGGCTTGATGATGCAATGATTATTTGAAATCTTATGTTATAAACATTTGATCTTTTTCTCGATATTTGAAACTTGAGAATTCTTATGCGTGAGTTCCTTTTTTATATTTTTTGGATTTTTCGACCTTTGAAAATTGAATTGTCTTTTTCGAGATTGTTTACTTTTATTCATTCTCTTTGCAATACACAAAACAAAAGATCTGATTCATGGATCATGTTTGAACTAATCATTTCTATAAGTATTCTTATGAAAGTCAAAACTTCGAAATGAGTTGATATGATATTTACGTAAATAAGCATTTGCACCACACTATGATTATGATCTTGCTTGTCTCAATTGAAAAGAAGGCAAGAGAATCTCAAAATAGAAGCAATAATGCTAGACAAAGAAAACAACACCTTAAGGAAAAACAGTGCACTGGCGGTGGCATCGTTGGACTGGTAGTAGCACCGCCAGTAAGCACTGGTTGTAGGTGGTGGCACCACCCAACTGGCAGTAGCACCACCCGCAACTCTGCCCTATATAAACCCTTTTAGGGCCGGCAGTAGAACTGCCCCCAAGCTTTCCTACACCTCTAAACCCTTATCCACTTCTCATTCTTCTTGCTCTTCCTTTAGAAATCCAAGAAAATCCTTCTCTTCTACAAATCTAAGGATCAATCTCAACTTTTCAAGGGATCACTACAAGGGTAATCCTCAAAACTTTTCTCTCAATTCATTGATAAGATATTGCTTCTTACTTGTAGTTCTCTATTGATAACTTGTGTAGTTCCATGGCATCTAGAAGATCCTCAAGGGACAAAGGAAAGAGGAGAGTAGATGAAACCTATGATTCCATACTCTTTGATTCCCCTCAACATGCTCTTAAATTCCCAACCTTTGAATATAGAAGTTTTCATAAGGGAAAATATATAGATCTAGAAGAATTGAGTAATTTAGAACCAATTCAATGGTTTGCCAACATAGATATCCTTCCTAGACTTGTTCATTTGTTTTACAATAACTTGCATGTGGAGGAAAATGATAGGGTATCCACTTATCTCTCAGGGCATCATATACCCATCACGGATAGTGTAATTTGTAACATTGTAGGAATTCCTGAGAAAAGAAGAGGTTGTTACTTTAGAGGGCTATGGGATGAAGAATCAGTTGGGGTTACATATTTTGAGGTATTATGAACTATCTTTGGAAACCCAAATCTATTCATCATTTCAAAAAGTTGTGAACATTTGCTACTATTTAGTACAAAATTGCATCATCATATTGTGATAAGTATCCTACTTCCAAAACAATACCATCATGATGATGCTAGTTAAATGAAATTAAGAATAATGTATTGGATTATGGCAGGACATGACAACTGTTTTGGATATCTAATAAAATAAAACATGATTGAACTCTCAACAAAAGATATGATGCTTCCATGGTGGTTTAATCACTAGACTAATGCATGCACATAACATAGTTATTCCATCTGATAAAGAAACCTTAAAACTAGATCGATTCAATGTCATCAATGGAAACCTATTAAGAAGATTAAGATGTCTATTAAGAAATGAAATTTGGACTAGATTACCTAGGAGGACTAAACCTCCCCCACCTGAACCAGAACCAGAAACACCTGTATATAGGAAAAGTCATTATCCTCCTACCAGTCCCCTTGAGGCAGCACCTCCAACAGAGCAAGCACCCTCCTCATCTACCGATCCAATAGTGACTCGACTAGATCGAACTGAATTACGTCAAGATCAAATCTTAACCAAGATGTAACAAATTCGTCGGTAATTGAATACTTTTGTTTAGACATTTTGATTTACCACCACCTGAATAGGTTATGTATTTTCTTCTCCTGATAAAAGGAAGTAGGGAACTAAAAAGTACCTTGATGAGTTGTACTCTTTGATACTTCTTACATTCCATGACATACCTTTTGACGTCATGTTTTTTTCAATATTATGATGTGCTTCTTGATGATGGTTTAATGCTTGCAACACTCTAAGAATCAGGTATGATAAATCTTTTGAATACATAAATTCCTTGATATATTCTTCAAATTTCTCGATTTTCTTTTTAAATTGAGAACATTTTTTCTTTCTCGTGATATTTACAAAAGAAAAGATTCGACTTTTAGTATTTACAATTTGATGTCTTATTTCCCATGTGATGATTATTTGCAAAGTTAGGGATGTTAAATTGTCCGAATGTATGAGTTTGTTGTATATCTTTTTCAAACTTTCTCGATTTTTTAAATAAAGCTTTCATTAAATTATTACATTTCGTAAATAAGGCTTTCATGAAATCTGGAATATCAATTTACTTGGTATCAAATTTATTTCATACTCTTGCTCCATCACTTAATGACTTTTGATATACTTAGTCCCTTCACTCATGGATTTCATTGACAAATATATCTCTCATGGATTTCATTCATGGATTTTTGATTCTTCATTTGATACTCCTTTCCCATGAATTCTTCCTTACTCTTCTCATGAAATAAAAAATTTTAAGGACTTTTAGTATGTGATGACCATTTGCAAAAATAAAGAGTTGATTTTGTATGAACTTCTTGATCCTTTTAATGAATTCTTTCTTTTTGTTAAAATAGAAGCTTGATTTAATGAAACTCATTTATTGTTTTGGATTTGACTTGGTTTAAATCCTATCATGAATTTGGTTCTTGATGAGTTCCTCCTTTATTCTTCTTCCTCTTCCTCTTCCTCTTATTTTTTATGACAAAGGAAGAAAAAAACTAGCATATATCAAGAAGAACCAAAAAGCTTTTGCATATCTAAAGTAAAAATGTTGGCTTATCCATTTTAAAAACCAAAAGTAGTTATCATGCAAAGTTTTTGCTTACCTTCATTTTTGGCTTAGATAAATTGGTGTGGACCTTGCATGAATTTTTTTAAACACACTTGCATTGTTGAATGGTTCTCCCTTTTTTTTTTTATGACAAAGGAGTGAAATGTGATAAATTACTAACAAATTAGTATTATGAATATTTAAAATAATGTATAAAATATATCTTATCATAAATGCTTAAATGTTTTACGAATGTTTGAAATATGATTGGAATCGTCAAATACATTACAACACATCATAAATACTTGAAACATATCTAAATGTATTGCATAAGCATCATATATATAGTAGATACTTGAAATGTTTCATGAATACTTGATAAATGTCAATCATTATGATAAGGTATCATGAGCATAATTTCCTACTTACAATTGACATCATGCCTCGGATTGATGAATTATCATCTTTGAAATTTGAATCTTGCTAAATTTCATATTTGAAATTCGTATCATACTTGAAAATGATGATTGTCAATCATCATTCTATATTAGACTTAACAATAGATGTCATGTCTTGACATCATTTGTATTGTGGTAAATACGTGATATCATATTTTGAGATAGACAATCATGGTTGGTATCATGATGTGCATGTCGATATGTTTAAATGAATATAACATATCAGTTTGATGCTTGAATTCAAAAGCCTTGAATTCAAAAGTGTCTTTTCTTAAGTATGGTATATAGATAGGGGGAGTTAAGGTTAACTCTATTATCAATTGATTATATCATAAAAAGGGGAAGATTGTTGAATCTCAAATTTTGATAATGAAATCAATTGATAAATTATTTGATCAAATCTATATATTGAGAAAAGTGTACAGGATTAACTATGATAGCGATCAAGGTATAAAGTAAAATGAAGTACCAGAGTCAAGATTGAGAT